>JARHVA010002369.1:1312500-1640000 GCA_037957365.1 Torreya grandis
TCTGTGATTCAAGAAGGTGAAGGATGTGTTGAGTCAGCCAAGGTCTTTCAAAGGTCTAAAACACTATTTTTATAGAGAGTAGATCTATTTTATTAATTTTAATTATTATTTTGTCTTGTAAATTTAGTAACATTGATGGATCGATTTGATAAGAACCCTGGGATGTAGGAATTTCGAACCCTATAAACAATTTCTGTGTTTTGATCTTTGAATTCATATTTGCATTTCAATTTAAGTTAATTTGTAGATTATAATTTATATTTTAATAAGAATGCAAAATTTAATAATTTTATTATTTACAATAAATTGAATAAATCGAGAATTTGAAAAATTTGATGGTTTCAATGGATAACTGATGTGATCTTTCAATTCACCTTTATTTCAGTTTTGAAACATGATTCTTGGATCAGATTTAAATTAGATTTAATCATTTCAACATCTTATAAGTTGAGAAATTTCCACTTCTAATTTAGTTTAAATTTTAGAATTGAGAACTTAAGAGATCTTGGTAATTTTTTTTAAAAAGTAGTGTTCTTACTAGTGTTTATAGATCAAATTTTGGTATTAGAGTAGTTAGAAAGTAGGGTTAGCTTTTGATTGTGATTTGACAGTTGATTTCAATTAATTGGTTATCAATATCACTTGATTAGATTGTAGTGTGTACTTGTGGAATTAGTGTGTTTACAAGAAACCATGGGTAAGTTGTCACATAAATCCAAGATGGAAGAGCTTGAAGCCATCAACACCCAGAGTCAGGATGAGAATGCATTCTTGAGATGCAACCTCTATTCCCTTGAAGAACTAATTGCAAGTTTTAAATCAGAGCTTAAATCTAAGGATAAGCTCTTGATCAAATTGTAGTGTGGTGAACCAAAGAAGGCAATACCTTCCACTTCAGATGCAGAGACTATGACTGAGTGCACTATAGGTTATTCACCAAGTAATTCATCTTCTTCTTTCCATTTAGATTCAGATTTAAGTAATGATGCTTTTGGTAGTTTTGAACAACACACTAAGGGTATCAAGTCCAAATTGTTGATGAAAATGGGCTTTAATGGAAGAGGTATTAGTTGAGATGGCCAAGGAATTACTAACCCAATACAAGTAGATTATAAATCTCTTCATGCAGGTTTGGGTTACACTAGTGAGCAGGTGGATATTGGAAAAACTTCCTCCATGGCTAAAGGAAGACAAGCTTCTGATAGAAAAGGTCTGAAGCCACTAGTAGAGCATGTGTAGTGTAAGAGAATAGGAAAATGAGGTATTGAGATTCCACCTCCTAGTTACTACACTAGAGTTAGCACTAAATCTTCTGATCCACTTTTTATGTTTAAGAAATTTGGATTTAACATTCAAAAGATGATGTAATCATTTCCTTGCACTTTTTGTGGGATACATAACCACAATATTGCTTTTTTTTGGAAGAGACATTCTTTGCTTAAGCAGATTGCAGGTGTTAAGGATCATTCTCATCATGGCAAAGTGAGAAGAGGTAAAAGGGAGACCTCACCTAAGAAGGTTGTTTACACTCATTGCCATAAGAGTAGACATCAGATTGATAATTTTTTTAAACTTTAATCATTTTCTCATTCTAAACATGGTAAAACTAAGATGATTTATCAACCTATTAATAAGGTCAATGAAGTTAAATCAATCCATAATGATGTTAATGAATCCACTAATGAAATCAAGTTAACTAGGCAGAAAATTTGATTAAATGGATTTATAATGCATTTATTTTTCAAAGCAATGTTAAGAATTATGTTAAGAGAAAGAACAAGATTTGATGATGCATTAGTAGAGTTTTTTGAGAACAATTTGAAGATAGGTTTATCATTCAAAGTATTTCAATTCTCACCTTATTGTTTATAGCTCTATGGAATCTCCTATGTATGCTGTGTGAGTTGTCTAGAGGACTTGAACTCATTTGATTAGTTGGAGATAATAGGAGAATGCATGTTGTGGGTTGATTTAATTTCCTTACAACACTTTCTCATATTTAACTACTATTTTTATAATGTATTTATTTTTGGCACATGGATGTATAGATGCAATAAAAGACCCTATGGGCATGTTTGAATGTTAGGCAATATACACTTTGTCTTGTTTGCATTTGCTTAACATTGTAAGTCCCATACCAGGGCATTGTGTTACAATATATACACAACATTTATTTTATGTTGTCGGTATTAACAAACTTGTTTTGTAGTTACATTGTGAATTGTTTCAATTTATTGACAGTTCACCACTTTACAGGATGTGGCATGGGCAGGCAGTTTTGGTATGTTGTGATTAGTTAATTGGTAGTTGTAGATTCCTTTACTCATGCCATGTTGTAGGAATTTTTAATTGAGTTGTGAATCATTTATTTTTCCAATGTTTATCTCTTGCTATGATTGGGTTTTATTTCATGTGATTTAGTAGACTAGTTATCAGTTTTTAGGAGATAATAGACTTTTGGAGACCAAAAGCCTCTTTTGTAGGGAGGTGTGATCTAGATTTTAGTTTGGAAAAAGTTTCCAAGTTATTAAAAAATTGATTTCACTATGTAGAGCTCATCTAGAGCTTTTTGGTGCTTCTTTCAGATCACAAAATGGACACCATATGCAAAAGATATGGTCCACTAAAGTTTTGATGTGACAAGTAAAAAAATGTGGTGTCACAAGATGACATGATGTAATTTGGACATGCCAAGTGGACCAATCAGGGGTTGACATGTGGAAATTAGTGTTTTACATTCATGTAAAAAAATTGGTTGGTGTTTGTTTTGGTTTCAGCCTCCAATCTTTGACAAGCAGATCGTATAGAGAACCGTGGGCCCCACTATTAGCTTGCTGGGGGCCCTCAGCAAGGGTTGACACAATTAATTAAGGAGGGGTGCCTTGGCCTCCATCTCACAATGCATTGTATTTTCATTTATTTTTAAATCATAATTTTGTACCCATCGGATGCATGTGGGACAAATCAATTGTGAATTTTTTAAACACTTTGTATTTTTCCTTGGTAATACTTTACAATTACCAAGCAAGCCCCATATGCCACATGGGAGAACCGACACTTACCATCAATTACCATACCACCTTCAATTACCTTGATGAGTTAGGCTAGATATAATTATAAGTATGGAGACCATGAGAAATGCTGAGCCATAGAGCTCAAAGAATGGGATATGCCAAGTTAAATGCCGAGTCAATCCTTCCACATGCCTCAAGAATTGAAGATAGCTGAGATAAGCTCAAAGACCAAGCCATATGCATGTCTATGTTGGCATTAAAAGTTAGAGAATATGATAAGTTGGTACATGAACCAATGAACCAATGCTAAATGTGGTGCCTCGAGCCCACCAAAAGGGTGGTCGGCACTTGATAAGGTAAACACCACTCTTTAAAAAGACATAAAGCCGATCCCATTTGCCAATGTGGGACTAAAGATAAGTATAAAGCACCCAAAAATAAGGGGGAAGACTTGAACTCATGACCCACCATGTAAAATTTATAATCCATGACCGTTTATGCCATGGGTTTCTAAGTGGTATGAAAGGCATGGACTTGTATTTGAAGGTAAGCTTTTGGCTGACTACGTATAGGAGAATTATAGACCCACTTACAATATTTGGTCATTTTGGAGCCCTTATAGGCCAAACCAGAGCTTGGAGTAAACTACAAACATGTTTATAATTCTGATACAATCTATTCACTATATTCATTTGCTCATTTTGGAGAATTTGTGATGTCATTTTGAGCTATGGAAGTTGCCAATTTTGATTTGGAGACACCTCTACTTGTGATTCGGGAAGGTGAAGGATGTGTTGAGTTAGCCAAGGTCTTTCAAAGGTATAAAACACTATTTTTATAGAGAGTAGATATATATTTTTGATTGTAAGTATTATTTTGGCTTGTTAATTTAACAACATTAATGGATCAATTTGATAAGAACTCGGGGACGTAGGAATTTTGAACCCTGTAAATAATTTCTATGTTTTGATCTTTGAATTCATTTTTGCATTTCAGTTTTAGTTAATTTGTTTATAATTTATATTTTAATTAGAATTCAAAATTTAATCATTTGATCATTTATGGGAAATTGAGTAAATTGAGAATTTGAAAAAGTCTGACAGTTTCAATGGATAACTGATGTGATATTTCAATTCACCTTTATTTTAGTTTTGAAACATGATTCTTGGATCAGATTTTAATCAAATTTAATCATTCCAACATCTTATAAGTTGATAAATTTTTGCTTCTAATTCAGTTTAAATTTTAGAATTGAGAACTTAAGAGATCTTGGTAAACATTTTAAAAAAGTAGTGAAGTTCTTACTGATGTTTATAGATCATAAAGTTATAGGGAAATAATATTGTTCTCTACAATACACACACACACACACACACACACACACACACACACATACATATATATATATATATATATACATATATATATACATACATATATATATATACATATATACACATATATATATATACATATATATATATATGTACATATGTATACATATATACATATATATATACATATATACATATGTGTATGTATGTATATATGTGTGTATATATGTGTATATATGTATATATATATATATATATATATATATATATGAATTATTTTTCTATCAATTGCTAATGAGAATTATAAGATCGATAAACCATGTGACACAAACCAAATGTGAGTTGCTTTAAATGAAGGAAATGTACAAACTTCATCTGAAATAATAATTTAAATTAACATTCATATGAAAATTAAAAGATATAAAACCATGGTAATTAGATATACCTAAACAATATACTTGTTCTTACTATTTTGATTGAGAAATAAGATTATAGAATCTATCATATATTGGATACATGTATGTGCCCACTCCCCAATCATAATTTCCATGGTGAGATATGAAAAAACTCATTATTATGATAATGTTTATAACTCATCATCGTGAAAAAACTATGGACATGATAAAATTATTAGTTATTTCAAGTAATTTGTGTTATAATATTAACACATAAATTATACATCTCTATGTATACATTCAATTCGATATCATTAAATAACTCAACTATTCTATTTAAACGAGTCCATCAAAGTTTATATTAATTTGAATGTTAATTTTGTGTACTCAATTCAATGTAATATTATCTAACAAATGCTTTTTTTAAGAAAATAAGTCCAACATTTAGTTCATATTGTTATGAATCTTAATTACATGAAATGAAATATTTCATTTGAATTTAGTAGTAATTATAAATAAAAATTATTAACTTCCTTTGTACTTCAATGATCAAATTTAAAGCATACATGGTTTTGAATGCCAACTTTTGAAAAATGTATTTATTTGTGACCTTTACATCATGAAGAATGTGTATTATTGCTACATTAGACATCCCATGCATAATATTTCAAAAGTAAAATTTTTATAATAGAATTGTAATTTTGGTTAATGTGTCTCTAGAAATCTAAGTTTGAAATCTAATGTTATAATCTTTACATTTAAAAATGTATACTGGAAGTATCAATTGGAAAACTAATTATTATATAAATTTAGAACAAGTATGGATGGTTGTGGATTATACTAAAACATACCTTAACAAATCCATTTATATTTAGGTATTTAATATAAGTAAAAAATTACTCAATATATTGTCTCATATTAAGGGGTATAATGGTTTAAAAAAATAAATTTATAAAAATTATTTTGGGTATGTAGAGATAATATGGGTTGATGGGTGTATATTGAAGGAACTTTAGAATTTGTCATATAAAAACACACCAAACCTATTTTTTCACTATTTTTTTCCAAACCTTTAAGTTGGAAAAATGACACCATTTGGTGGTAAGATGAGGATCTTCAAGTGTGTGTGTGTGTGTGTGTGTGTGTGTGTGTGTGTGTGTTATTTAAATTTTTATAATAATGTTTAAGGAAAAAATTAATACATATTAATATAAAGGAAGTGTTTTCATTAGTGTTAGGAGTCATGTTTACTATGACTATGTTTTGAGATAAAATGACAGTTCTAGGTGTACAAGAGTAAGTGATGTGTTTGAAGTCCTTATGTACTATATGGAGGTAATAAAATATTTTGGTGATATTTTTTAATACTAATATATCATTTTATATTATTTTTTTCTCATTAAAAGTGCTTTTAAATATTCTATAAAATCATGATTACATGACTAGTTTTCTAGAGTCATTGGCAGTCTTGAGAGACTTAGTGGAAAAGTTGTTTATGATGCATTATGTCTTGACTAATTATGATTAAATTGGATTAATATTTTAAATAGGTATTATAATACCAAATTTACTTATTTTAATATAATTTTTATTCCCATATTTTCATGGAGAGTCAAAGTTTGTTGACTAGGTGTTGGTAATATTTGGTAGCTCTGAGTGAGCTTCTTGTAGAGAAGGTTTAGTGGTTGTAGAGGCTGATTTGAAGAATATAATGAGATGTATGATTACCATAAGGTAATAGTGTGTTTTTAAATGTTATTTTTTCCATATTTTATTGTAAAAAATTGTGTTTGTACTTCAATGTTCATGATTGTATTTAGGTATGCACTAGTAGCTTTGAATGGCAAAATTGCTGAAGAGTTCTTGAGGACTATTTGTCTATGTGATGATGTAAAATTAAAATTTTGATGTTATTTATGTCATGTGGGATATATTAATTCAATTTTTGTTAGTTATTTGTGTTATAAAATCAACCATATGATTTAGTTTCATGAAAAAAAAACATTTTTTATGTAAGAAGGCCTAAAAGGTGAGAATACCTAATTGATAAGTTCAAGGTATGAAATAAAGTTCCATGTAGTAAGGATCAAAGGTGACATTATAATGTGAATACTAAATTTTTATGTGAAGTTTTTAAATAATCTCTGGAATATAAATATTTTCTAAGGAGTTCAAGGGTAACGTGTGCCTTGAAGAAGGGCCAATTTCATTAGGTCTTTATTAGGTCTAATTGAGTTTTAACCTCTATAGGTTATAACCAATATATAGAGTGTTTGGTTCTCATAGGTAACATATGTATAGAGATATTTTTATTTTTATATAATTGGGTTAAGGATCTTGTCTAACTAATATGTGTTAGATGAAGAGTGTGTTATAAAGGCAAGGCCTAATAGGCCTATTTAGACTAGTTATGGAAGTATGGACTTAAGTGAAGGAATGAGATCAATCAAGGAGTATAGGTAGGTCATTGAGGACCATAATAGGGTTAATAATATTATTAATTCATATATAATAAATTTTATTTATGTATATCCACATGTCAATTGACCTAATGATCCTAGAAGAGGCATATTGAGTAAGTGAGCCTTAGAGGCTATTTTAGTGAGTGTGAAGGGGGAAAAGTGAAAAAAAAGAAGGTAATCATCAATTTAAGAGTCATAAATATGTTTTTTGTATGATTATATATTTAAGTTAGATGATTTGGTGCTTGGTTTTCTAGGGTTTGGATCCTTCTTACAAGTTAGAGATTGTAAAAGACTAGTGGGGTAGGTGCTCAACTAGGTAGGGATTAGTGCTCCTTGTGAAGTAGATGCTTCACTAAATGTTGAATCTTTTTCATTATATGATATTAGTAAATTTTCATGGTTTAGTGTGTTTTATCACCCAAGAGGGTTCCCACATAATCTATTGTGTTATATTATGATGTACTTGTGTGATTGTTTGCTTATGAATTGATATCTTATGTATGTTTCATAAAATGGTGTTTGGAATTGAATATGCATTGTTGTGAAAATGATTCACCCCCCCTCTCAGTATATACTTCCAAAAATGTGTGGCTGACTTGTGGCTTATAAATCTTTATATTATCTAGTTGCATTTCTTGATGATCTTAGTATGGTTGGCCTATGAAATATCCATGGCTAAGTAGTGTATGCAATTAGAAATGAATCATGTCTATAAATAAATCCTAGATTAGAGAATATAGAGAATAACTACACTTCTAATTGGGGATACACTTGTTAAGTGAGATCATGACCAATATGGGGATATTATAAACCTAATCGAGGGATCACTTGTCACAACATATCATTCTAGGAAGGGTTTTAAAGCCTACAGTCTAAAAAAATCACATAGCTCTATTGGAGTCCTAATGTTTAGAGCATTTCACTTATTCTAATAATAAGAAATTAAATATACTCTAGTGCATACCAAATCTTGTGGCATAAGGTGGGGGTTAGAAACAATAAAACAAACATGTATAGGGAACTTTAATTAAAGTAAGTATGAGTAATACCTTGATACATAAGATATGAAAGATAGTATTATGCGAGCCAACACTTATATTACTTATATCTAATAAAAGAGAGTAGAAAAAATTTAGAATATACTAAACTAAATATTAATTCACAGAGACTCAATCTCTCCCTTAGCCAAAGGGGCTTCACAAGAGGTTGTTGTGGTTTGTAAGGATCACTAAGAAAGGCCAAAGCATCCAAGACTTATCCATAAGAATAGATTATCCAAATAAGAAACCTAAGCTAAGTCTCCTCAAGTAGAATGGTGGAACAATAGATTGTGAAGAAGCATGAGTGAATAATAACTCTTTATTGCACATATAAAATAATAATGAGATAATCTTATATATATATATAGGTAAATCTTACCCTAAATTATTTCAGGAATGTCAATTGTATAGGGTCGACCCAGTTGACCTCATGTGTTTTCAAGGAAAATCCACTTGGTCTAAGCTAGGTCATCCAAAAGGCTAACAAGATAAGAAAGTGAAGAATACCCTTAAATTATACTAGGTTGATCTAGTTAACCTAGTATAATCGACTGACTAAAAGGGGTTTAAGATAAGAAAAGGAGGGATGGAAAAATAAAAATATTGGAGGAGTATTCAAGGGAGGATAAATATCATAGGGAATGTTTTTTGGGGCCAATTAGATTGGTAATAATGTGTCAATAAAGGAAAACAATCCTTCAAAGAACCAAAGGTCTGCCTACCCCTTTCTTAGTGTACCCTTAAAACATACACTTAAAGAGATTGAGTCTCGATGGGTTCTTGTAAGATGTAAAGAATTAGTATGTGATAAAAGTTGAAAATATTATGTATATACCCCACTTGAAGCTCATCATGTGTCACTAAGGTACAACAAGGGATGGTGATTAGAGGAAGAACATGGTAACACATAACATTGATGCTAAAAAAGATTGTTGTATTTTAAAGAAAAAATAATTGAAAGTATATGATTGAAAGGTAAATGACTAAAAATTAAATGATTAAAAAGAAAACTAATCTAAAGAAGTAAAAAACTAAAAAATAAGTGCAATGCATACCTTGACTTACCATTATCATGGTATGGTTCTCTACTATATTGTTTGTTTTTATTGTGTAGGGCATAGAAAGTGATTTTGACAAACCCAAGAATACAAAAATAAAGATCAAAAACAAACAAACATAAGTAAAACCAAGATATTTGGTGTTATGAGGATGGGACATACATGGGAAATTTGGCAAGCTAGGGTGATAGGTGTTATGTTAGATCAAATGACCAATTTAAACAACAAGATTAAATTGGGCAACCAAAAATTCAAGTCTAATAAAGACCAAAAAAATCAAACAAACCATCCTTAAGTAAGAAAGGTAAACTTACTAGGTCAAACCAAGGATACATGTCAAATAGGATGGTAAAATAAAAATAAATGAAGGGTAAAAGATTAAATAAAAATGGTAAAAAAACATTGATGAGTGAGTGGTAACAATCCACATCTCAATCATTAATGGAAAAAATGATGCATAAAAAGGGAAAACAACATTGATGAGTGAGAAGTAACAAGCCAACCACACTCAACAATGGAAAAAGGGTATGAACTCAGGTTTCCATAATAAAAAGATAATAAAAAAATGACAAATGGTAAAAAGAAAGTAAAGTACATTTAAAAATTTAAAATCATGATGTAAATAAAGAATAAATCCATAGTTACTCAAACGTGTTATTTTTCTCTAAGGACAGATAAAAATAAAACAACGTAATGATATCATGTTTTTAAGGGATGAAGAAAAAGCAATTTCAAGAAGAAGGGAAAATAGATTTGGAATAACAATTTAATTGTCAAGGGGGGAAATTAAATGGGTGGAGGGGAGAATGAAGGAAAAACCAAGGTAGAGGAACTCTTTTTCAAATTTTAGACACTCAAATTAGGTTTGTCAAAATAAGAGGACTTTTGACCTTAAGGACTATGAATAACTTCTCTTAGATACACAAGTTGTAGGTCAACAAATGAATTATATAAATCATCCTATGAAGGCTATATGCATGAAAAGTAAAATGGACCTACCTTTCCATGATGTGTTCCCCATTCTTTAGGACCCCTTACAAATGCATCAGTCTACTGTGAAGATTGGGTACTTGTGTGAGAAAGTAGGTAGCACCATAGAGTTTTTTGAAATCCCCTATCCCAATCTACCGGCCTACTATACCCTAAAGGACCTTGACTCTATGTGAGGTAAATAGTGGAGTTTGAGCTTCAATTAGAGATAGGAGATGTGCTTTCAATCGCATCTTTTGATGTGATTTTTACTTTTGTGATTTTTATGTTGCATTTTAGATATCATTGCCTTTTGTTTTCAAATGATTTGGATTTTAAATTTCTTGATGGATTTTTTTATTCCTCCTCTATACATATTTGGAAAACCAAACATGGGTGCTAAAGATGAATTTCATTTAAATACTTGGGAAAAGGTTACTAAGAGAGAGAACTTCAAAGACCATGGGGTCTAAGAGTCACATAAATCTAGGTGAAATAAAAGTGCTATCTTGAATTCAACCTTGTTTCATCCAATGTGGAGATGAAAGCAAGTGGAAATCAAGAGGAGTGACACATGGAATAATATTAATTACTTTAAATCGCATAAAAAATGTGACAAAGGTAAAAAAGGGATCAATGACAGTAAACTATGATTCCTTATCATAAAAATGAGTGAAGGAGATGAAAACATGCTAACATAAATTGTTATGCAAATTCCATCTATCAAAATAAGTGAAAGCTAAAGTTTAAGAACAAGGATAAAGAATATGAAAAGGTGGTAATTTTATGAGGGTCAGGTCCTATCCAAGGTCTTACACTATAAATTCATAAAAGAGAAACCCAAGGGGGTGACAACAAGAAAGATAAAAGATAAATTGAAAAGAGATAAGCAAAAATATGGTAGGTTTGTGAGGGATGTTGGGTTCTATCCATAGTCTTACAAAGAAACTCACAAAATAAAAACCCAAGGGATGCCAAAACAACATTGGCAAGTAAAAAGTATGAGAAAAATATGTAAAATATGGTGGTTTGGTGAGGAATTTCAGGTCATATCCATGGTATTAAAAATAAAATAACAAAAGAGAAATATAAGGGTTGTGAAAAACAAGAGAAAATGCAAGAAGCTAAATAAGACTATGGTATATCAAGAAACCAAAAGACCAAAATGGAGAACTAATGGTTTGTGAAAAAAGAGGGATTTACTATAGAGGGAGAGACCCATGCTTAGGTAACTTGAAAAATGTTTTATATATATGTAGATATAAAACATGACAAGAATTAAATGTTTAGGCAAAGTACTTTTTGAGGAATTGAGCATTGGTGGGCTCTTTGAAAACATGGCCTTCATTAGTTTGAAGATGGTAAGTGCTTAGACTAAGAATATCTTTGAATAAATATGGTACCCAAAATTTTTGGGTGTATTTACCTTCTATATCATGAGTGTATTCTAATTTAAGGACAAGATCACCAATATTAAAACTGTGGACTTTAACACATTTTTTATGTTATATGACAAGGAGAGCCTTGTATTGGTGGTTATGTTGCAAGGTAGAAAGGTGACATTCATCAATTAAATCAAGAGAATGAAGGTGATATTTATACAATTCTTCATTTAAAATAATTCTATGAATATATATATGGAGAGAGGGAAGCTCAACTTCTAAAGGAAGAACTGATTCAGAACCATAGACTAGAGAAAATATAGTTGCCCTAGCAGTAGTGCATATGCTAGTCCAATAGGCCCAAAGTGCAAGGTAAAGATGAATATGTCAATTCATGAAAGTTTCATGAATTATGTGTTGGAGAATTTTTTTCAAAATTTTATTAGTGGTTTCAACTTGGCCATTACATTGGGGATGATAAAGCATGGACTATTTGTGATTGATCTTGAATTTGTTGCAAAGTTATTTAACATGATTATTTTTGAAATTACCACCATTGTCAAAAATGATGGTATGGGGAATTATAAACTAAAAAATAATTTTTTTAAGAATAAATTTATAAATGGTAGTACCGGTGACATTAACGATGGCCATAGCTTCTACCCACTTGGTAAAAGTGGTGATGATAAAGACATGCTCATCTTGGGAGTAAGAAATTTTACCAATGAGATAAAATCCCCATATGGAAAATGGCCAAGGAGATTTGATAGTTTGAAGTTTTTAAAGAGGTGAATGGATAATATCATCATGAAGCTAATAAGGAGTATAGTTTTTAGCATATTCAATTGCATCCTTTTTGAGAGTAGGCCAAAAGTAACCCATACTTAGGCATTTACATTCTGTAGCATGTCCACTATAGTGACCACCATAAATTCCCCCATGTGCTTGTTAAAGAAGAGGAGGGACCTCATTTTGCATAACATGATAGAGTAAGGTACCTTAGACATTGTGATAGTAAAGGATGTTTTGTCAAAACACATACTTGAAATCTTGTTTATGAATACATATATTTTCATGAGTGTCTAAATTAAGAAGATAAGTTTGGTGTTCTAATAATTGAATAATGTCTTTATACCAAGGTCTTTGTCTAATGATAATATCCTTAATATGATTGATAAGTGAATCTAGTTATTGAGTTGAAGATGAAGATTTTATTATCTGTATAAGAAAAGAAGGATGAGAAAGAACTTGATGTTGATGAAATAGAGAAGCTGAAGACACAAGAGAATTGGCAATGGAATTTTAATCTCTAAGAATAGGCTCAATGGTAAAAGAGGTAAAATACTTTACAAGAGTGGTCAAAATCTAATAATAGGTAAAAATTTTCTCACTTTTACATTGATAATCACCAATAACCTGATGGAAAATAAGTTGAGAATCACTTAAAGCATGAAGGTATTGAATGTCTAAATCAAGAGCAGGTCTTATGCCTAAGATAAGAACTTTATACTTGATCATATTATTGGTGACATCAAAGGTGAAGCAAAATTCTAAAGGAATGATTTTACCAAGAGGAATTGTGAGAATGCAACCTTCCCCAACTCCTTAAATGCATTTAGGACCATCAAAGTGAAGGGTTCAAATATCCTTGTGTGAGTAAACAATAATCTTAGGAAGCTCCTCGATAACTATCTTTGGTTTAGTAGTACCAAAGTGAGTGGAAGTTTTTTCAAGTTTATTGGATTCAAGATCGATGGTAAAGCTATGAAAATAATCTTTGAGAGAGATATCTTGATTAATATCTTAAATGTAAATTATATTGTCATTTGGAAGGTCATCAGGAAGGGAAGAAGTGGCTAGAATCGGAGATGTGGCAAGTTAGTCAGCTATGACTTACCCTTTAACAACTTTTGGAGTGATAATATAGAGATCAAATTCCATGAGTAAGACCATCCATTTTATTTTATTTAGATTCATAGGCTTGGCATCAAGATATTTAATGATATTATGCACCAAAATGCTAGGGTCAATGTTAGGCATGTCCTCATAGGACCAAGCAAAATCCTCATGATATTTTTCAAAGAATAAGCTAAAACTATCATGTTCAGTAAGTGAAAGCTCTAAATAAAATGTAACTAGTCAATAAAAATATGGTGTACCATATTCTATGTGAGTGGTTTCTTTGATAAGAATGGCATTTCCATCTTAAAAGTGGTATGGTGCATTGAGTAAGGAAACAATTGGATTTGTTTTAGGATCAACACTAGAAACAAAGTTGTTGAAGCAAAGAGTTTTAGTCTTAAATTTCCAATTTTATGATGCTACTGAGGAAGTTGAGGTTCTCAAGAATAAAGTAACTCAAGGATAGCTTCATCACTAGGCAAGGTAGGAAGAGGACCATAATAATCAACATCTACTTCAAGATCTAGAATTTGATTACCATGGTGATCAGACTCAGCATGTATTTGAAGAACATCAGTGGCCTTGGCATAAAGTGTAATTTTGAGAGTAGAAAAAGTATAGGGAGTAGAAAAAATTAGTACATTGGTATATTCGATGATGGGAGAAGTATCTGATGTAATGATTAGATTGATGGGTGGTAAAGGAGATGTAGATATTTTTAGAGGTTCAAAAGGCATAATTTGATCTACCACCCAATGAGTATTGGTAAGAGGTGGATTGATGGGAACAACATGACCCTCAAGATCTAAGGTATGATTCACAAAAAGAATATACACATCCCAATTAAAATCATGAATTTGAGCTAATTTTTTTTATAATGTTGGACATCCAAGTCTCTAGATAGAGTTTGGGCCATGATATAGTTATCATCATATGTTGAAAAAATATTAAAATCTTGAGAATCAAGGGGAGTTTCAGAAGGTGACATCACAATATTTATAAATGTATGAGGAGACATGATGAGAGGATATTTAGATAATTTACCCACTCTAAAATCATTTCAAGTGAATGCATCTTCTAGTAAAGAAGGCTCTTGAGCATTGCATGGAAGGGAAAAGTTGGTAATATCATCAATAAGAGGAATGGTATGGTCTCTTGGTAAGAGATAAGGAGGAAGCCATTACAAAATATATGAAGTCAACTTGGTAGTATTGCAAGTATGGTGTAAATCATTAGGATCATCATCATCATCATAATCTATAAGAATAAATTGTAAATTAGTATTCATGATGATAAACTTGGGTAAAGGAGCACTATTAATGTTAGAATTTATAGGAATACAATATTGACATTTAGGATTAGGAAGCTAGATACTCCATGGATTTGGGTTAGCTTCATGCTTGCATCATTTACCATTATATAATAATTTAATATAATGACTATCAGAAAAAGCAATACATCTCATTTGATCGTTCCATGGATGATCAAGAAGGATATTGTAAGATAAAGGGAGATCGAGGGCCATAAGTTTGGTTTTGAATAGTATTAGGTATAATAGTTAATGGAAGATAGATAAAACCAAGTGGATTTTTATTAGTCTTATCAAAACCATGACAAGTAATATGATTTTACTTGAGATGATCCGTGTTATAACCAAGTTGATGTATAATCCATAAGGATGTCACATTAATACCAGAGTCTTTATCAACTAAGACATTTTGGATAAGAGTGGTATTAATGGCTATTTTAATAAAAAGTGGAAAATCATCAGCAAAAAAAATAATTTCATCACTAATCATGTCCTCTTCAAGAAACTCAATAGAAGTCTTGGAAGAAGGACACGAGGTTTCAATGGTATTGAAACTAGTAGGTTGAGAATCAATATAAGGTGGTTCTTCGTCGATGGATGATATATATTCATTTTCTTGAAGTTGTTACATAAGGAATTTATGATGATAGGGTGAAGTGAAAACCAACTCCATAACAGGCATCTTACAAGGCATAGAGTTGAGTTCTTAAAGAAAATTCCAATGAGATTTAGAAGAACCAACATGAGGTTTAGAAGATAAAGTATTTTTGGAAGGTATAGATGTATTTAAAGGATTAGAAGGAGGAGGTTGTTGCTCAAGTGCTTATGAATTAACATTTGTAGTGGTAGTATCTTTAATAAGTTATTCTTTTAAAGATGGATTTTTAGGTTTGGTAATGGGATCTTTGTGATCCAATTTATGATGATAATTGACCTTAATAGTGTTGACATATTAAAATTTGTTATAATCTTGGTCATAATTGGTGTTGATAGCATAAACATCCTTGACATTTACTTGATTATTAGAATAATATTTTTGGTTATTAGAGGTAGAAGCTTTGAACGTCTATCATTTTTGGGAAGAAACAATGTATTCTTGATGATGAAGATTGATCATAGATTCATGATTGAATTAATCACCAAGCATATAGGAGACAACAAATTTATTGAGCCTTTTACAAAATTAATGAGAATAGCCAATGTCATCATGGAACCAAAAAAATAGATTCAGATCAAACCACTTAGGAGGAGCATTGGAATAGATGAAAGGCTTTGAGGGTAGTAAAAATTATTTCATTTGCTAAACCAAAAGTGGTGTATGAGAAGGTGAAAGAGTATCAGTTTTGGTAACTCCTTATTTGGTTTATGAAGCATTTCTAGTGATAGAATTAGATGTTTGGAAACATCCTTTAAATAGTTTAGGATTAGGTTCAAATTGATTTATAATAATGTCTTGATTCTTTACTTGATCAAGAGCTTCATTAAGTGTTTGAGGAGCAAAGGTCTAAACCTTATATTGGAGAGTGGGAGTTAAAGACATGATAAAAAGTTTGAATAAGTTATCATCAATCATATTATGGTCTAATTTATGAGCTAAATATTTCCATCTTTTAATAAATTCATGAGCTAATTCAGTGAGAGATTGCTTAGCATTGATGAAGTGGATAAGACAATTTTTAGGAAGATCATTGTGTTGAAACTCTTTAACCATAAGATTAACCAAATATTCAAGTTACTAGATAAAATGTTGGGGTATTTTATTATACCATTCTAATACATCAATAGTAAAATTTATGACTAAGGGTTTAGTAGTGGTGAATGCATTAGTTTGGATTTACTTTTTGTAAAGGTTTCTAAAGTTTTTAATAAATGAATCAGGGTCTTTAGTCCCATGATATTTGATAATTAGAGATATGTTACCAAAATCAATGGAAATAATGAAGGGAGATAAAGGTTCATTTTTAATGTTTTGAAGCATCTTGTTATTCATTATGGGTTGATGAATAACATTACCTGAGGCATCCCTAAGAGGTGGAGGAATATAATTAGGATTAGCTTGAGGATGAATAGTTGGAGGTTGATTATCCACATCAATTAGATGCTTTTAATGTTTCATCACTTGGTTGGTATTAAATTTTTTTATAATGCTCATTTTTTGAATAACTTGGGCTAAAAGTTGGGTTGTATCAGGAGGTGGGTTGGTGCTTGTAGGAACATTCCCCAAATTAGTATTAGGGAGATGATTGGAAGATGATGGATTTTTAGTGGGATTGTTAAGTAAACTTATATCAATCACTCCCACATTAGTTTTAATATTTTGAGAAGTTTATTGGTAAGTCAATAAAGGATTATATCCATAAACTTCATCTTGAGGTGTTATTTACACCATGTTATAGGTCATAGATGTAGGAGGAGAAGAGGTGCCCCAAGAGTGATGGTGATCTTGGGAAAAAGAGAGAGGGATAAATGAGCATCCCATATAGTATAAAAATGGATTAAATATATCCAAGAAGATTCTAATAGGAGACTTCATTCTAGATAAATAGAGATGAATAGAATGCAAAATAAGAAAGATGGGGAATTAAATTAACAAACAAGAAAAATAAAACATACACAGGGTTGACTGGGTCAACTAAACATAGAAAATAGGACCTATAAATTATAAAAGTTTGATTAGGTCAATCGAGTACCATGAACAGAGGTAGGAAAAATATGGAAAAGGAGCTACAAACTATACAGGTTCAACTAGGTTGATCTAGTATAATGAATAGGGGTTGAAAAAAGTATAGGGTCAACTGGGTTGACCTAGTATAATAGACAAGGAAAAATAGAAATTTGATGACAAGTTATGAATTGAGACAAGATAATTTTTACATCTAATATAGCAAAGTAATATCTAAAAGGAAACAAATACTCAATTGGATCATCTCTGGCCAATCCAATTGAGGCACACAAAATAAAACCTTACACTAACATTGGCTAATGCAAGTTTTTGCACACATAATTGAGCAAAGAGAAAAAATAAAATTAAAAAATAAAGAGATGACTAATTTTTCAACCTAAATGCTTATTATAATGTTAAGGTATGATTTTTAATGTGATTAGAAGTTGGCTATAAGCAAGGTACTAGATAGCAATCTAAAGATGGTTTTAGGTAGTTTGGGCTGAAAAGGACTATAGTGGTAATGATAAAAGCTTGGTATTGGAGCCTACACCCTCACTTCACACACCAAAACAATAAGGGTCTCAGGTGCTTATCCAAAATATACCATTAACCATGCTTTATACTTGACTAAAGCATCAAGTCAACTTCCCCCTTGGTGATGAAATCCAAGTAGGTTGGCCTTGGGTAGATAAAATGTTAAATTGATTATTTATGGTTTTATGATTTATCCATGTGTGCATAAAATAAAAATAGTGAAAATAATTGATTAATTAAAAATTCCCTAATTAGACTATGTGATATATTCTAAGCATGCAATAAATAGGAAAATAAAGTGTGAACTAATTACTAATAGATATGAGGTTAATTCCAACTTTAAAATAAGGTATAGTGTTGACACTATATGAATAAAATATATAATAGGTTGGATATGGTTTAACCTATACTATAGAATCAAAGTCTAAAAATTAATTTGATAAGTAGGGTCGATCTAATTATTTCAAACAACACATAGAACATAGAACTAGGTCGGTAGTGTCGATCCAATTGACTATACAAGGGCAGTTTTAAAGATTAAAAACTATGAAAGAGAAGATATAAAAGAAAGAAAGAAAGAGGTAGAAAGGAACCGTGGTGGGTAAAATATGCACTGAAGGAAGGTTGTTGATGAATAATCTTGAAGTATGCTTGAGAAACTTGCAAACTAGGTTGACATGATTGATCAAGATATGTATGAACCTATTGCAAAGTACCAAAACTATAAGGGGTTGAATAGGTTGACATATTAGGTTTAAATTAATGTTTGAAAGGATAAAATATTATACTAGGTTAACTAGCTTGATCCAATTGCTTGTTCTTAGAAACTTGTGCACAAAAAGAATAGCTAGGTTGATAGAATCGATCTAGTATGTCAAAATATATGATCAAAATAATGAAATAAGTTAAATAAATCCTTAAAGGGTTAGTTTCACATTATGTTCACTTGAATTTATGTAATAAAAAATTCATCATATATATAAATCAATCTTGGCTCAGAGAAGATAGAGTATACCTACACTTTTGATTGGAGATACACTTATTAAGCAGGAGCATGACCAATATGAGGATCCACTAAACTTGATTAGGGGATCACTTGTCATAACATATCATGATAGGAAGGGTTAAAAATTATATATTCTAACACAATCACACTAAAAATCTAATGGAGTCTTAAAGTGTAGAGCATTTCACTTATTCTAATAACAAAAAAGTAAATCTAATCTAGTACACACCAAAGCTTATGGCACAAAGTGGGGGTTAGAAATAATAAAACAAACATGTATAGGGAAATCTAATTAAATTAAGTATGAGTAACACCATAATACATAAGATATGAAAGATAGTATTATTTGAGCCAACACTTATGCTACTTCTATCTACTAAAAGATAGGAGAACAAAGTTATAATATACGTACTTGAATCTAAATCCATCAGGACTCAATCTCTCCCTTTGCCAAAGGGGATTCACAAGAGGTTGTTGTGGTTTGTAAGGATCATTAAGAAAGGCCAAAACATCCAAGACTTATCCACAAGACTAGATTCTCCAAATAAGAAACCTAAGATAAGTCTCCTCAATTAGAATGGTGGAAGAATAGATTGTGAAGAAGTGCAAGTGACTAATAACTTTTTATTACACATATGAAATAATGACAAAATGATCTTGTATATATAGGTGGATATTTCTCTAAATTCTTCTAATAATATTGATTGTATAAGGCTGACCCAATGTGTTTTTGGGGATAATTCACAAGGTCTAAGCTAGGTCAGCCGAAAGGCTACAAACTAGTAAAGTGAAGAATACCCCTAATCTATACTGGGTCAACCTAGTTGACCTAGTAAAGCCAACTAACCAAAAGGGGTTTAAGATAAGAAAAGGAGGGATGGAAAGTGGAAAATATTGGAGGAATATCTAAGGTAAGAGAAGTAGCTTAGGGTATGGTTTTGGGAGCTAGTTGGATTGGTAATAATGTGGTAATAAGGGATAAAAATCCTACAAAGCATCAAAAATCTACCCACCCATTTTCCAGTGCACCCCTTAAGGCATGCACTAAAATAGATTGAGTCTCAATGGGTTCCTGCAAGATGTAAATCATTAGTATGTGATAAAAGTTGAAAATATTATGTGTATACAAGTAAAGTATGTATAGGAGGTAGTGATTAGTTGTTTATCACCATATTATGATTTTTATTATTATTAAATTTTTATGGAGGTTTCCCCCTTAAATTCACTCAGTCATAATATTCAAGTATTCTTCTCTTTCACTAATTATTGTTGTGTAACTACCTATTCTACTCTTAATTCTAGGATATGTAATTCTATTATTGAAAATCATCTAAGTAATTTCCTTACAAGGTATCAGATCATCGATTTGGGCAAGTTTATATGGCACATTTTTTAGATATATCATCCTAAGCACCAAAATTCCAAAAAAGCATAACTTGTGATCAGGGAGGATTTGACTTTTTTCATCATCATAGTTTTACTTGTGAGGTTTTTTACAAAAAAGAAAAAAAATTGGGGAAAAAAAAGTCTATATTTTCTTACCTTATGCAAATTAGCAGTCATTAGATTTGTCTCTATGAGATGATCATAATGATGTATTCCACCAGTATACCTTTTTCAGTTGAATGTTTTCACCCTTATGTGCAATAGTAGTAGTTGGATTCATCTCAGTGAGATGATTGCAATGGTGTATTCCACTAGTAGATTTTTTTAGTGGTTAAAGCCCTCCTAGGGTTTGTGTATGGATATTCTAAACACTCTCAAATGTGGGAAAGGGAAAGAAAATCTAAAAAGTCCTCACAAGGATGAAATGGGATTTAAAACTTTGATCCATCTATTTTGGAGGTAGTTCATCAATTTAAGTTAGAGTTGTAAGGCAGGGTGGAAAAAGATGATTATAATATAGTTTAAGGTGATATTATAGGTTTAAGAGGGGACTTGGATAGCATGAAGGATAAATTACAACAAATGGGCAATTGGCCAACTTGTTACCTCAACCACTACAAAATAATATTCCACCACATCAATTTGGTTTTCCTACTCCACACAATACTAATACCAAATTTTGTCCCTAAGTTGATGTTGCCAAAAGTGGACATGTGCAATTTTTATGGTAATGATCCACTCACTTAGCTCACTCAAATTGAAAAATTATTTTATCTACATCAAACTCCATGTTCAAAAAATGCAGTTATGGACTCTCGCTATCTAGATCTCGAGCCATTCATTAGGTATTATTAGTTATATACTCAAAATAAAAAGAAGGGTGTTCCAATTTCATGGTCAATATTTTCTAAGGAGTTATAGCTCTACTATCATAATAATGTATTTAAAAATTACTTTAGTTAGTGAGCCAAGTTGTGACAAAATAGGACCATCAAGGAATACATTGATTAATTTTATAATCTCTCTTTATGTGTGGTAGACATCACTGAAGAAAATCTAATTGACCTATTTTTGGGTAGCCTCAAAGATAACATCCTACTGGAGGTTTTAATGTTTCATCCTAGTATTGTATCTGAGGCCATACCAAAGGCATTCATAGTTGAGGAAAAATAGCTAATCAGATGAAGACCTTTCAACAATGTTTGTGAATGCACCTTTCTAACACCATCATCTCATCAGCCTACCAAATTGACACCTCAATAAGTGGAAGAAAAATGTGAAAAATATTTGTGTTTTGGATATGATATCAAATGGAGTAAAGGGCATCGATGTGCTAAAAGGAAGTTGTTTTATATTGATGGTGCCAATGATGAGGATGAGGATGAAGAGGCTTCAAGGGAAGGTTTAGAATAACTTGAGAATGAATCTAAAAAATTCTCAGCCTACTATTTACTATCATCCACTTTCATCCATTAGTACTCCTCAAACTCTTAAGGTGGTGGGAGTCTTGAAGAAATAGAAGGTGACTATGTTAATTAAATCTATGAGTACACATAACTTCATCATTAGTAATTTGGTTACTCATTTGAATTATTTAATTTACCTAGCCCTAGAATTTTAGGTCATTGATTTTAGATGGTGGTACAATCAACTATTCTAGAAATTAGATAGTATTAAGCTTGCTATGGGAGACTATTTGTTAGATTCCTCTATGTTTGTTATTCCCATGGGAGGAGCTGACATTATTTTGGGAATGCAATGGCTCACCAATTTGGTCACTATTGAGATGAATTTCTAGGAATTATTCATGAGGTTCTATTCAAAAGGATGGAATTTTGAACTACATGGATTATAGGCTAAATCTCCACAGCTGGTTAGTTCTCATCAGAGGATGAAAACTCTTAGAAAAGGTGAAAAAGGTTTTATGGCACACTTATTTTCCATGGAGGTTAAACCAACCAAGGAGTCTACACATCTTTATTTGCAAAAGGTGTTAGATGAAAATTATAGTGTTTTTGGTGACAAGCCAAAAATATTCCTCCAAGTCATGCACATGATCATGCCATCAGACACATTCTTGTAAGTACACCACCTAATAACAAAACCTACAGGTATCCATATGCCTAGAAGAGTGAAATTGAAAATATGGTACAAGAGATGTTGGAGGTAGGAATCATTCAAAATAGTCAAAGTGAATATTCCTCCTTGGTGTTCATAGTGGAGAAGAATGATGATAGTTGGAAAATGTACCTTGATAATAGAGAACCCAACAAATACACCATCAAAGATAAGTTTCTTATTATAGTAATTGATGATTTGTTAGATGATTACATGGTGATATTTACTTTACCAAGTTATATCTTATCTCTTGATATCATAATATTTGCATCTATAATGAGGACATACCTAAAACACCTTTTAAAACTCATGAAGGCCATTATGAATTTATGGTCATGCCTTTTAGCCTCACAAATTCACCATCTACATTTTAGAGTTTGATGAATACTATTTTTTGGCCATTTTTTAGAAATTTTATATTATCATTTTTTGATGATATTCTCATCTACAATAAAAATTTAGAAGACCATTTGAAGCATGTGAAACATGTGCTTTCAGTTCTAGAACAACATCAAATTTATGCCAAACCTTCCAAATTTGCTTTTTGTGTCTAAGAGGTGGAGTACTAATGTCATATTGTTTCACATGAAGGAGTGAAAATTGATCCTAAGAAAATCTAAGAAATGATGGAGTGGCAGGTTCCCAAGACCCTCAAGAACCTCCATAGATTTTTAGGGCTAACTAGTTACTATCAAAGGTTTGTCAAAAATTATGATAGCATTAAAACCCCACTCACCTCTTTTTTGAAGAAAGACTCCTTATAGTGTCTTGATTTAGCTACCAATGCATTTAAATAGTTGAAAATGGCTATGTGCATAACTCTAGTTTTGGATGTACTTGATTTGTCAAAAACTTTTGTTATGGAGTATGATGCATCAAGATATGGCATGGGGGATGTAATCATGAAAGTAGGCAGATCATTAGCATTAAAAAGTCACCAACTTAAGAGAAAAAATAGGCTAAAACCAATATATGAGAAAGAGATGATGGCTATTATGCATGTAGTGAAGCAATAAAGACTGTATCTGATGGGTCCTCACTTTCAAGTAAAGATTGATTATGATAACCTCAAATATTTTTTAGAAAATTGTTTATCATCTGAAGAGCAAAAAAAATGGGTGACTAAAATGTTAGGCTATAATTTTCATATAGTGTATAAGAATTGAAAATAAAATGTGGTGGTAGATGCCCTGTTTCAAAGAGATGAATCAGTCGAGGTATTGTTATGTACCATGACCATGTGTTAGGTAGATTTGCTAGAAGAAGCAAGATCAAAATGGGAGAATGGTAGTGCTACCAAGGATTTGATTCAAATATTTAGTAGGGTTATAATGAATCTAAAAACTTTACATGGAAGGGGAACACATTATGGTATAAAGATAGACTATAAATTTTTAAGCATTCTCTCTTCAAACATAAAATTCTTTAAGAAATTCATGTATCTCCACTTGGAGGACATTCAGTATTTTTGAAAACATATCATAGAATCAAGAAAAAAATATTTTGGGAAGGACTCAAATGGGATGTTTAGAAATATGTGGCTAAATTCATGGTATACCAACAAAATAAAGGTGAAACCATTAAGACTTTAGGTCTTTTGCAACCTTTATCCAGACCTAGCTAGCATTGGGAATAGGTTTCTTATAGGGTTACCAAGGTCTGAGGGAAAATTTTTGATCATGGTATTTGTGGATTAACTCACCAAGTATGCTCATTTTTTCTCCTTATCATAACCATTTATTGTTAGTATAGTGTCTTTTTATTTTCTCAATACAATTCAAAAATTGAATGGCACTCCAAATATCATTGTAAATGACCAATATCCCATATTTACTAGTAATTTTTGGACTAATTATTTGCTTATTTCGGTGACAAATTAGATCTTATCTCATCCTATCATCCTAAATATTATGGACAAACAAAGGTAGTCAACAAATGTCTCAAAGGGTATCCTTGTTGTTTTGTTTCTCACAAATAGGATAAATGGGTTCATTGGCTACAATGGTGGTATAAAACTTCTTTTCACACTTATTTAAAGATGTCTCTTTTTGTGTTATTTTATAGGTATCAGCCCCCATCCATCACTTTAATTTTGATAGTGCATCCTAGGGTTTGAGTTGTTGATGAACACATTCACCATCAATAGGAGGTTTTAGTTATTTTGCAAGAAAATGTAGTAATGGTACAAAATCAAATGAAGCAATAAGTAGATCAACACCATAGTGAGTAGAATTTTAACATAGGTTATTGGGTCTTTGTGTATTTAAATCCATATAATAAGATGTCTCTAAATAAAAAAAAGGATAAAAAAATGTTACCTAAGTATTATTGCCCTTACTAGATCTAGTATAAAATTGGAAGTGTGGCTTACAAGTTAGAGTAACCCCTAGCCACTCGCATGCATCTGGTATTCTATGTATCATGCCTAAAGAAAATAAATGTATATAGAGTTTCCACTCAAAATAATTTACCTAAATTATATAAGGTAGAGTCATTCTAGATCCTAAGGAGATCCTTCACATGTGTACTAAGAAACTAAAGACTAGAGCTATTAAGCAGTATTTGATATAATGGAAGAACCTACATTATGAAGATACAACATGAGAGGATGAAGCATTCCTATAAAAACATCTTAGTTTGATTTAACATTGATGAAAATGTTGTTTTTAATGGGAGGGACATGTTATGCCCTTAACCTATAGTACATCTAGGGATATGTGTCACTGACTTATGGCTTACACATCTTCATATTAGCTTGTTGTATTGCTCAATGTTCCTAATATGGTTGACCTATGGAATAAGCATGGATGAGTATATTTTATATAGGAGTTAGTTGTTAGTATTTTATCATCATATTATGAATTCTATTCTTATTGTATTATTGTGAAGTTTGGCCCCTTAAAGTGGCTCAGTCATAATATTTAACTATTCTACTCTTTTGCTAATTATTATTGTAGATCTACTTATTATGATCTTAATTCTAGCACATAAAGTTCTATTATTTCAAATCATCTAAGTAATTTAATTACATAGTGGATTTCACATAAACCTGCATAGACTACTACATAACATATTCAATTACCTAGAGTAACCAAACATGGTCCTATTTCTTCTATTCTAAAGAAACCAAAAAGCACACAATGATATATTCCATGAACCCCTCATTACTTATATTATATCCTCATTACCATAGATACATATTATATATGCATAGACCATCATAATTCTTATAGTGTTAATTATTAGACCTATGCATGCTTCTTGGTAGTAGCACCAGTTTGTTGTACCAAGTTCTAAGTGAGGAGATACATATGATCATCCCTTAGATGAGATCATAGTATTGTATTTTATTTTGAAATATTCAAACAAGTACCAAATTAGAAATTAAAAACATTTAAAAATTAAAAAACATTAAGCATTTCCAAGTTTTATTATCTCATTGGCATCTGCATTATTGGTTCCATGTTAGTAGATGGTATATCATTTCTTTCTATATGTGCACATCTATTTCATGCATATTTTGATTGTGATAGATTCATAACAAATCACATGATACATTCAAATATAGATATTGGTACTTCCCTCTACTCATGTCAATAATATGTTGTGGGCATCCACTTCTTTGATCATAACACACCCAAGTTATGTTATTATATTATCACTTTCCATTATCATGTTTGGGATTACGTACTTACACATTCCTTTTTCCATGCTTATATATTTCATAGTATACTTGATCTACTATATACTTAACACTTTTTCTAACACATATATCGAGGGACTAGTATGATATGCTTTCGTAGGTTGCTTATGATTCCATGCTTTCCTTTTTTCTCTTCCTTGAGTGTCTTTCCTTACTTTCTCTTAACTTATTTATTTAAGAATTTGAATATGATCCATTATTTATATATTTTGTGTGTTTGTTTCCTATTGTGAAACTTGAACATGTCATATTTTTTTGTATATGGACATTTAAATATGGCATTCTATGTTTTTTGGACATTTTATTAAGTCACATCCCTTTGATTGTGTGGTATTTAAAAATGCCCATTGTATGAGGTCTCCTTGGACCATTACATTTTTATTTTCTTTTGAGTGTTCTTGTGTGTGTGTTTTATTACTTGATGAACTTGTAATTTTAATCTATAGATGTTTTCATGATATATATATCATGCATATTAAGACTTGATGTGATCATATTTTGCATGCTTATATGATATATCTGCATAGACATGTTCTTCATATATGCTACATTATCCATTCACAACGTCTACAACTATATTATCCTTTTGAGGTAAGTTAACTACCATTTTCCATATCCCTTACCTCAAAATAGTAGGGGGGTGGTGGGTGGGGGATTGTATGTATGGGGTTCATATTAGTAGGGGCATGTAATATAAGAATAACCTCTAGATTCTTATATAGTGGTTGAATGTAATGGAAATAAGCTCTTCACACTTACACTAGTTCTTAGATTTTCTAGATTTTGTGGGGACATGTCATAAAAACATGTCCTCCAAATTTTTATTAAATTTTAATTGGATAAATTTCATATTTATATGATTGAGATACATATTTGTGGTAACATTCTATACATTGGTACCATTATTATATACATATTTTAGTTTAAGACATATATGAGGTGCATAGGCCATGCAATGGGCACCTTAAATGTAAAATCAAATCACTTTTTAGATTTAAAATACTAATTTGGATGGTTAGCATAAATAGGATAGACTTTTATGGACTTTTATTGAGCTAATCTACTATAGTATTCAGTTCCCCTTTAGAAGGATGAGATGATTAGATCACTCAATCTTACTAATTTTTTAAATTAGACTTGATTAAATCATCTAAATTCATTAGATTTATATAATGGAGTAATTAAATCTATTGAGGTGTTGTCAATGTCTCAAATGTGTCTAAGAATTTCCATGACATGTCAAACAATGGTCATAAGGTGTCAAGGTTTCTATCTAGTCAATGATAAAGTGTTCTTTAGTAATCGTGCATGGATCTTTAGTGTTTGGTTGGATAGGTAGGTTGATGGCTATTGTTGATGATGTGATCATGTTTTAGAGTCCCTATATGGTGTCAAGAGTGATTGGAGTGATTTTGGAAGTGTAATGTTTTCATTTTTTTCTTTTGTGTGGTCATCTATCCCTAGTTAGTCTTTTGGCAAATAAGATTAAGTGAGTAGATTGATGGCATCATCATTCACACGTGTGAAGGTGTTAAAAGAAAATGGTCACATAGGTTTGTTGATGTTTATGCCTAGATCACGTATTTGAAATTTAAGGTCTTGACATGATGTCTATAAAAAGTTATGGAAGTGCAAATTTGGTCTCTTAGGCATATTTCTCTATTTTCCATAGCCAAATTTGCATTAAAAAGTGACTGTTGGAATTCAAATATTTGAATTTACAAAGGAAAACCAGTCCTCATTGTTATGTCTATAACTTTTGATGTTGGATGAGTTTGATAGTGATAAAAAAATTAAATTGGAGTAAAATTTCAAGGGAAATCCAAGAAAAATAATTTGGAGGTTTGAATGGTTGTATACCTACATTTATTACGGTCCAAAGTTGACTGAGGGTTTGCCCTTATTATGCAAGTTACCCAAGAAGTATGTTTGAGTTTTTATTGATGGTGTTTGGATGTTCCAAGGTTAATTAGTTATTGTATAGTGTTTCAGACTCCCTAAGGATCATTTCTATGGATTTTTTTTTTTGACCAATCCATCTTCAGTATGAATAATTGTTTACAAGTTAAATTTTGATTCATTCATGGGGTTTTCATGTACAAGGCAAATGTTTGATAGGTATTACATATGAATATGTGTGTAGGGATGAATTTAATATTTTAAGGATGGATTATGGGTCATATAAAATTTAATTATGTGCTTTCAAGTGGTCTTGTGTTCCTAGTTTTGTTCGGTAAAGTGCTAAAAGGGTGAATAGGCCTACATGGACCTAAAAGTGCTTCTTAGGCCTAATTGAAAGGTGTTGATGCTTAAGGGTGGTTTATAAAAGTTATGGATGAACTATGAATTTAATATTTATATTATTTAAATTATGATATAAGCCTTAAGGATTAAATCATGTCTCTTATCTAACCAAGAATATGATGATCATGAAGGCTTTATGAAGAGTATAATCAAAGTGAGTAGATACGTGAAGTATAGAGAAGTGTGAGTATGATTGGTGTATATATTAAAGGGTATATAAGGTTGAGGAATGTATTTATGACCTATAAGTCATATTTATAATGTTATAATAATGATTCTTTCAAGGTTGAAGATTGAATATGAGTGAATAAGTGTAAAGTGATCCAAAAGAATGTTTTGGATGCATTATTTGTGTATGAAAGCTTGAGTGAGTATGAGGGATTGAAGAGATATGTTATAAATTATTTCTCCATAATATTGAAATGCAATCATATTTATTTATTTTTTGATATAGGAGGTGTTTTATTGGATCTCAACATCTAGGACAAGTTGGTACTTGTTCATGCTTAAGGGTGGGTGTTCCTTGTGAAATGGGTACTTCACTAAATATCTTTTGTTTGCGATTCCTTATAAGACTATATTACATGTATTTTTAATATTAAGAGTAAATTTTATCCCCCATGAGGGTTTACAAAATAATTCATGTGTTATGTGTCATTGGTCTTCCATACTTTTCTTTATGAAAGGTTTATATGCTTCATGAATGTTTATGATTGAGTGCTTGAGAGTATAAAATTTTGTAATTGGATTTGAATTGATTGAATCATTGATTCAACCACCCTATAAATGATTTTAAATCTAAAAATTAGTACCATATCCATACATTTTTTTCAAATTTTAACCACTTGAAGGTGGTCCTAGGTACAATAGATGACAAAGAGGTTAAGACATATCTTCAAGGTGAACTAGTATGTGCCTTATTAGAGATCAAACATCTAGAGGAATAAAATAAAAGATTTAAGAACATGAAAGGTAGTTAAAATTTAGATCTAAATTCCTCTATATGTTATGAGATTAATGTAATCATTGATAATGTGAAGACACAAATAAGTAGAATAGAAACAATAGTAGAAAATTTGTAGGATATGATGGATAAAGGCATGAATCAAAGAATGGATCATTTAGAAGATAAATATATGACATATATAGATGTGATTCTATCTAATGATACGTATAATTATAGCTCTACTAAAGTACTTAAAGATGATAATTCTTGGTTTATTGATGGTCAAATAAAAGGGACGACCAACATGAAAAACTATAGTTGTGTCTTTAATGGGTAATGTTACTCTTGTAATCAATATGGTTATAGATATATGTATTGTACCTTCTCTTTAAGGATTAAAAATGAGGTATCTATGATATAAATACAATAGACATGGACATATAGCCAAATAATTTGATAGGGCCTATTGAAAAAAGAACAATTAAGTCATTGACACCATCAAATGGTTCAAGAAAGACAAATCCAAGATTGAAGAAAAGAAGAAGTAGGATTTAGATATTATACCAAAGAAAGATTCAATGTTTGTTCAATTTGCCTTGCACACTCAAGAGGATGAAAATAAGAAATGGTACATAGATATTAGATGCTTAAGTTAGGTTATAAGAGACAAGACCAAGTTTATCTCTCTCAAGAAACACACTTCAAGTTTAGTAAGATTTGGTGACAACAATTTTGCTAACATAGTTGGGAAAGGTTTTGTTAGGTTGGATAATGTTCACACTAAAAATTAAAATGTTATATATGTAAAATGTTATAAAAAAATCTTATAAGTTTTATCCAAATGTGTAAGCAAGGAAATGTTTTGACTTTTCACAACAAAGGATGTCAAGTGAGAAGAACCAAGTCTACCAAATTTGTTACAAGCATTCACAAGGTAAACAACAAATTGTATGTGTTTCATGAATCCAATAGAGAAGAGTGCTCCAAGAATCAATTAGAAAAAATTTGGCTTTGGCATAAAATACTTAGACATCTAAATTTTGATAACTTGGTGAGGATCCGTTCAAAAGGATTAGTGAGGCATATGGTTAAAATCACTAAAATTCCTCATACTCTTTTCAAGACATGCCTTCATGGGAAACAAAATTAGAGAAGCTAAAAATCTAAGGAGAATTCCACCATAGTAACATTTGAATTGATCTGCATTGATCTATGTAGACCTATAAAAATTCAAGGTATCCAAGGTAACAACTATTTCATGTTATTAATTGGTAACTTTACTAGGATGGCTTGGATATATTTATTTAAGGATAAACCATAAGCTTTTGCAAAGTTTAAAGCATTCAAATATATTGTTTAATAATAAAAGGGTTCAAAAATCAATTGTGTAAGATAAAATAGAGGAGGAGAATTTTTGTCTTATGAGTTTGATAATTTTTGTGAGGAATAAGGAGTTAGGAGACAATATTTTGCTTCTAAGACACCCCAACAGAATGGGGTAGTTGAAAGGATAAAACATAACTATCCAAGAGATGAGTGGAACCATGATTAAAGATTCTAAATTATGAAATGGACATTGGAAGAGGCTGTTAATACATAAATTTACATCTTAAATAGGTGTCAAGTTAGAGTAAATGGTGATAAGACTCCATGTGAGATATGGAAAAATAAGGTAGCTAATGTCAAACATTTTAGAGTGTTTGGGAGCAATTATTTTACCAAGAGGGATGAATAAAATATTGGAAATTTTGACTTAAGTTCTGGTGAAGGCACCTTCTTGGGTTACTCTTCCTTAAAATCTACATACAGATGTTTCAATAAGAGACTCCACAAGGTTGTTGAAAGTTTTAATGTAAGAGTTGAAGAGGTAGGTGAAATCAAGAAGCCTAACTTGAAGATAAATAAAACTATATAGAATCATAATTAAAATAATGAAGGCATATCTAATCAATCATATGATAAAGAGGAAGAGGTAAGATAAAACACTAGAGCTCAATATAGGATAATATATAAGGATCATCCAATTTCCTAGGTAATTAGACATGTAAATGTTAGTATGCAAACTAGAAGAAGAATGTTTATCAATCAAAATCAACTAGATAAAACTTTTTTATCCAAGTTTGAGCCTATAAAATTCTTTGAAGCTGACCAATATTAATATTGGACATATGCAATGGATGAGGAACTTGATCAAATAGTAAAGAATGAAACATGGGATTTAGCTCCTAATCCAAAAGGCAAAAATATGATTGTAACTAAGTGGGTTTTTAGGAACAAAATGAATGAGAAAGGATAAGTCATAAGAAATAAGGCTAGATTGGTGTGTAAAGTATATGATCAAGTTGAAAGGATAGATTTTGATGAGATATTTGATCCTCTAAAAAGAATGGAAGCAATTAGACTCCTCTTGTCATATATAAGCTTCAAAGGTTTCAAAGTTTATTAAATAGATGTGAAATCTACCTTTTTTAATGACAACTTAAATGAAGAAGTGTACATTGAGCTATATCAAGGTTTTTTCATGAAAATTAATCAAAACTATGTTTGTAAACTAAAGAAGGCTTTATATGGTCTTAAACCAACTCCTAGAGTTTGGTCTAACATATTAGATATGTATATCTTAAGCCATGGATTCAAAAGAAGGGTTATTGATATTAATTTATACATTAAGACATATGGCACTCATCAATTACTAGTGGTTGTCTATGTTGATGACATAGTCTTTGGATATGATAATGACAACATGAGTAGAGAGTTTGCAAAGCATATGAATATTGAGTTTGAAAGTCAATATTGGGATAACTTTCTTTCTTATTAAGATTACAAATTAACCAAATTGATACAAAGATATTCATTTCAATAGAAAAATACATTAAGGATATGATAAGGAAGTCTAATATGATGGATTGTACACCAATGAGTACTCTAATGATCATAAGATGCAAGTTGAGTAAATAAAATAACTCACCAAATGTTGATCAAACCTTGTATATATCCATGATTGGAATTATTTTATACTCCACTACTTCTAGGCTTGATATCATGTAAGAAGTAGGTATTGTAGGTAGGTTTCAAGATGATCCTAGAGAATTACATTTGAAAGTAGTTAAAAATATCTTAAGGTATCTCAAAATCACCATAGATTATGGTTTATGGTATCCAAGGAGCAAAGAATTCACTCTAAAGACATACACTAATATAAATTGGACAGGTTATGTGGATGATAGGAGTACTAGTGGTGGTGTTTTCTTCATGGGTGAATTCTTGGGGTCTTGGCTAATCAATAAATAAGCCTATGTATCTCTATCAACTACAGAAGCTGAGTATATAGGTGTTTCTTCCTATTATACTCAAGTAATGTGGATGAAGCAAACCTTGGAAAACTATAAGTTAAGACAAAATAAACCTTATCCTATCTACTATGACAATACGAGTTCAATTAGTATCTCTAAGAATCATGTTATGCACTCAAAACCTAAGCACATTCCTATTAGATATCATTTCTTGAGAGAACAAGTGAGTAATTAAAGTGTCAAGTTGGATTATGTGCCTATAAAAGAATAATTTACAGATATTATGACTAAAGCATTGATAAAAGCAACATTTAAATATCTAAGAAAAATATTGGGATTCATCTCCTTATCTATAAATAATTAGGATGTCATTATTTAATGGGGAACAACAAGTTCATGAGTTGTTCCATAGGTGAGTGATGAAAAGCTTCAAATGTTCTATTCAAGGACATTGGTCCTAAAGGCATATTTTAGTCAATTTTTTATGCTTGGATTGATACATAAAATCATGAAGTATGAAGGTGAGGTTGGTATGGAGTGTAGAGAGGAATTTTTCAAGTGTATTACATGAGGTTTCATGTATTGTATTGATCACAAGTAGATCTAATGATCATTTGTTTAGTTTATCTATTTTGCTCAATGATCACTACCTAGTGAGAGCTCATCTTGAAAATTTGGTGCTTTTGGGGACTATGAAGCCAACCAAGGATGGAGGTAAGTTTTATTTGATGTTTCCATATGAAAAAAGAGGTGAGGAGTTGTCATAAGGATTCCATGATCATTCTAAGGCATCATGGCATAGCGGCAGGGGTATACACAGGTTTGCAGACATAAAATGACTACTTCCAAGTGTAAAATGAGGATTTGTGAGTGTTAAAGGTAACTTTATGGCATATAAATGTGTGTTGACTTGATTCAAGTTTTATCTAGGTGGTTTTAGGGTTTAAAGATATTTTGAAATTAAGTTGAATATTTTTGAAGGCTATTGGGTATGATAATCTATGCATAAGGGCTAGAAGGTCAAAACCCATTTCATGGTTATATAGCTTCAAAAATGATTCTGACCTCAGTATTTGATCCAAAAAAATTTATTGGTGACCTCAAGGTGTGGAAGATGTTTTAGGAGTTGGCATTGACTAGAAGGTGGTAAGTTGACCATATTTATTTTTGATGCCCTAATTTTTTCACCATGTGAGTTAGTGGTATTACTAAGGGATTTTATTCCTAAGGATACTTAATAAATTTAAATAGGAAAAATGGTGCTCAAAAAGTGTTTTACAGTCATATGGAAGCATGTATTTTGTCTCATGGATAAGATTTTGTGAAAATGGAGAGCTAATTGACAGGTCAGTTTGTGAAGGAGCTATGGTGTAGAGGAAGAGTTGTATGATAATTATTGTCATGCATGAGGGGAATATTATTTTACTCTATATATGTAATTTTAAGACATGAAATTGTATACATAAAAATTTGTGGGATCTACAAGGTTTAGGTAGGGCTATTATGCCTTTAGGCAAGGATAGTGTGAATAAAAGTGTTGTTTTGGTCATTTTATCCAAATGACCAAGGTATGCCTATTATTATATGAGTTTATTATTATATTTTGAACATATTTCATGTTTTTAGTATGGATTGAACATCTTTTTGTGGTCATGGATCTAACTTGTGAGAGAAATTTTGAAGACAACTATGAGGTACCATCATGGTTAGAGATGGTTTGAAGGTACTCAAAAGGAGCCTAAGGTCAAGAAATTTAAGGGGAGTCCCTCTCATTTTTATTAAGGTTTGATCACTTCCATGTTATTTTTATTGTGTGTTTATTATTCATATAGTAGGGCATGGTCAAGATGGTGTGTTGTCAACGAGCAAGATTATGAAGATCTAGTAAAAAATGGTATGCATAGTGATAGGGGAATTTATATCATCTCTCAAAGAATATCCTTTCTTGATCTAAAATTTTAAAAAATTTATAAAATTTATATGTCCTCAGGATCAGTATGTGATCCCACTTTTTCATTGTGTCAAAGGGGGAGAAAGCATTTACAGAAGGAGAAAGAGTATGTGCATAGCTTTGTGTTAGTGTTGACATTAATGACAAAGGGGGAGATTTTTGAGGTGTTGTAAATGATGTATAAAATGTGTAAAATAATTTCCATGAGGTTAAAAATAATATTCATTATTTTTCAAGGTTGTTATCTAGTCAATGACAAAGTGTGTTTCATTAGTCATGCATAGATATTCAGTGTTTGGTTGGATAGGTAGGTTGATGGATGTTGTTGATGATGTGATCATGTTATAAAGGACCTATGGGGTGTTAATATTTATTGGATTTCTTGTGTAAGTGAAAATTTTCCATTTGGTTCATCCTTGTGGTCATCTAGGCTGAGTTGGTCTTTTGTCAAGTCAAATTGAGTGAGCAGATTGATGACATCAACATTTGCACGTGTGAAGGTTTTAGAATAAAATGGTCACATGGGTTTATTAAGGTTTATGCCTATATTATGTTTTTAAAATTTAAGGTCTTAAAATGGTATATATAAAATGTTATGGTATTTAAAAGTTGATCTCCCAAGTATATTTCTCTATTTTCCATACTTAGCCAAATTTGCATTAAAAAGTGACAATTGGAATTCAAATATTTGAATTTACATAAGAAAACCAATTCTCATTATTATGGATATAACTTATGATGTTGGACTAATTTCATAGTGATATAAAAATAAAATTGGTATATAATTTAAATGTAAATCTAATAAAAATAATTTGGAGGTTTGACTGGTCAGACACGTATTTATTGGGGTCTAAAGTTGACTGATGGTTTGACCTTCTTCTGAAAGTGACCCGAGAAGCATGCTTGAGTTTTTCTTAATGGTTTTTGGATGTTTCAAGGTGAATTAGTTATTTCACAGTGTTTTATACTCCTTGAGGATCATCTTTATGTATTTTTGTGGTTTGACCAATCCATGTTCAGTATGAACAATTGCTTACAAGTTGACTTTTGATTCATTCATGGGGTTTTCATGTACAAGGCAAATGTTTGATAGGTTTTGTATAATAAGAGGTGTGTATGGATGAATTTAATATTTGAATAATTCTTAGGGGTCATTTAGAGTAGATATATGTTATTTTAAGTGGTCTTCTTTTCCTATTTTTGCTTGGTGAAGTTCTAAAAGGGTGAATAGGCCTTTATGGACCTAAAAGGGCTTCTTAGGCCTAACTAAAAGATGTTGATGCTTAAGGGTGGTATATAAAATTTATTAATGATCTATGAAGGTGATATTTATATTATTATAAGAATGATAGATTCCTTAATGTTTAATTCATGTCTCTTAGTTGACCAAGAAGATGATGATCATGAAAGCTCTATAAAGAGTATAATCAAAGATGAAGATTTCTAAAGTAGACAGGAGAAGTATAGTGAAGTGAGAATATGCTTGGTGGATGGATTGAAGAGAATATCATGTTTATTAATGTATAAATGACCTATAAATCATATTTATAATGTTATAATAGTGATTTTTTTAGGGTTTAAGATTGAAGATGAGCAAAGAAGTATAGAGTGATCCAAAATAATGTTTTAGATGCATTGCTTATGTGTGAAGGCTTGAGTGAGTGTGAATGATTAGAGAGAGGTGTTTTACATTATTTATCCACTATATTTAAAGTAAATCATAGTTTTAGATATATTGGTATCAGAGATGTTGTGTTGGTGCTCAACATCTAGGATAAGTTGGTGTTTATTCATGCTTAGGGGTGGGTGCTCCTTGTGAAGTGGTTGCTTCACTAAAATTTTCTTGTTTGTGATTAATTATAGGACTTTAATCCATGTGTTTTAAGTATTGATAGTTTTTTTATCCCCCATTAGGGTTTCCCACATAATTCATGTGTTATGTGCTATTGATCTTGTATTTATTTATGAATGGTTTATATACTTCATGAATGTTTATGATTGAGTGATTGAGAGTTTGAAATTTTGGAATTAGATTTGAATTACTTGAATCTCTAATTCACCCCCTCCTTTTAATTATTTTTCCTCTAAAACAATAATCCACCCTCACTAGATATATAGTGTTATTTTATTTGATCATTCACACTCACCAGGTTATAAGCATGATTGGGCTGCACAATTGAGATAATCTCAATGGTCACGTAGAAACTCACCTTTATACCAAGGTTGGGGGATTGTTTTCCTCAAATATCTATATATGTATTCACTTTTAGGTTTCAAAATTATCCTAATATTATCTTCAATGGTTTATATTAAATCATCTCTTAAAATCAAAATTTTAAAAGGAAAGATGGTTTCACTAACTCATATGTGTACTCATAACCTTCCTCTCTTTACATTCAAACATTTCAAATACTTTCAATTTCATATTATATACATTGATTAAACACTACAACATTCTCTTAGTTATATGACATTGACTAAAATATCACTCAAGTTGGGATCATGCAAAGGCAAGGTGTGTTATACACACTCAAGTATGAATTTATTTTCCTTTAAACTAGATATTTCAGTACTAGATTAAGGGGGGAAATGTAGATATTAAATTTGAATTATATAACACCTTAATATTATGAACTATAAAAATACATGTCACTAGTGTAACCTTCATCTTTAAGACCTTACTACTATCAAGAATCTTGTTTTAACTATATATTTGTACCAAATTTATTATCTCTTAGTTCAACCATATGTTATTCTAATGATCAGGTCTTCTATGCTACATCAAATACTCTAAACCTGATCATTATCATTCTCTACTAGATTTAGACCTGTACCTATTTTACAATTTCATAAACACTTGCATTTTAGTCAACTACTTATGTTGATGTAGGTGTCCCTTTTTCATATAAGTATCTAATACAAAAAATCATCCAATTTGAAAATGTAGCATGTCCTTATAGTCATCCTAAGTTGTTTATGTGAGATATTTTCCCAAAGGATTAGTATATATACAAGATAAATCCCCAATCATAACACACCTATAAAATTCATACCTATCACATACATGAAACAAAGGAACTATAAATCCAACATTCAAGTGAGATAAGATAGCCTATTCATTTATATCTCCATATAATTCATTGGAATAATATATCTATAGGTGTGAAGAACTAAAGTATTATCTCATTCGCCATATTTTCCATGTTACAAGATAGGTGATTGTATGTAATTTATTATCACATATTTAACCCTTATGAACACATAAGCCAACATGTAGGGGATAAATTCATATGTATGGGGCCATATTTAGAGTATTTTCTATGTAGGTACTACCTATTGATAGAGGGGTCCTTGAGAAAGCTCGACACTATGAACCCACTAACCCATTTTTACCATAGTCACTCTAAGGGTGAAGAAGATAGGGTTTGATCATTTGACAAAGAATAAAATCCTATGCACATGATTTGTATACATAAAAATAAATATGATAGAAAACCAAAGGTCTCCAATTTGTCACATCTATACCTAGTTAGTATTCATTAGAGGACACCTTTGTCAAAATCAAATGCCTACATCGATGAAACTATCCAAATTTGATGCAAGCATATGAGGCCATAGAATGCAAAATTCGAGGATCCTTATCTGGTCCATTTTTATGTTTTTAATCCTAGTTTTGTATGTGCACAATAAACTAGCTTAGTAATCTTGTTTCTAATTTATCGTAATATCAATAAATAGTTGTAATTTATATTTTTATCATATCTTTATGTTTAAAATTCATAATATTGTTTATCTAAGTTTACAAATTAATTATCCTATTATAGATCTATTTATAACCCTTGTGCTTAATCATTTTTATATTTTAAACCCCTTTTACCCTTGTATCATTAATTTAAGGTTAAATAATGTTATCTACTAACATAAATTAAACAACATATACAAGAGATAATAAAACATTTATATGAAAAGTCTTTTTGTATTTTTACTTTATTTGAATGTTTTTATATTTATTTTTGTATTTTGTATTTTGGAATGTGAAGGCTAGTTGATGATCCCATCTAAGGGATGTTCATATAATTATTGAGGCTCAATATGAGATATATAAAATTGATCATGCTTGCAAAGATCATGTATATGTGCCAAATCTAGAAATGAAGAATCTAGAATGCTCATAGGACTCTATGGTAATGAGGTGGTAGTATAACTTGTAATGGTTTGTGGAACCCATTTCATAGTAATCTAGTGTTTTTTTGGTGTAACTATAATTTTTGGTCTTTCTACCCTCTGTAAAACATGTTGATATGCTCTTAGAAACTAGTTGGGTTGTGTGGGTATAAATGAGGTCTTTGTGGAGTCTGTTGTATATCTCTGATGTAACAACCTCTCATTTATCAGTCACCTAGGAAAAGGGATTTCCTTTTGTTTAGGATTTCACTTGTGATAAACTTAAATAGGTTTTATAATTAATTGTCATGGAATAAAATTATTTTATCATAATTTATGTTCATATTGAATCCCTAAAATTGTAATTACCCTATTGGTATGAGTATAATTGAGACATCTTTACACTATGGAGGGAACTACATGGAGCTTATGAATATAAGGTCATATAAATAAAATATTAAATACTCTTTTACATGTTATAAATGAAAATGTTTTGGTCACATATGCTAGACCAACTTGTAATGGTAAATCGATCTTCCCAAAAACCTCTTATGATTTCCCATCAAAAGCTTTGACCTTATTTGTCAAAGGGTATAGATCATCATGCACGTATCCTAAATTTAGAGTAATGTAATGGTACATACTTATAACTAGAGCCATTATCAACCATAACACTCCATATAAGCTGATAATCAATATGTGCTCTAATAAATAATGAGTTAAGATCTTAGTCAACATCCATAATTTCATTATCATCAAACCTAATATAAGGCCTATGAACCATAAGGGGTACCTCTCATGTAAGTTTGACAATAATATAATCTAATGGGTTCCCATAATTTTGTGGAAGATAATGTGAATTATATTCCATTTTCACTTTCAATGCTTCCTTAGAATTATATTTTAATTGATTGTTGAATATATTCGAGTTTTGATGGTCATAATGTTTGATCCTAAATCATTTGGTAAATCATCAAATGTGATATTTTTATTATCAATGATATGTTGTATCTTGCGATTCAACTTGAATAATATTTACCTAAAATGAGCAACACATTAGTGATCATCAAAATAAGCATTTGCATCATATCCTTTTGGTAGAGGTTGACTTGTATCAACCTCTAAAGGAGGAAGGAGAGACATGAGATGACACTCCACTATCTATTTGAGGAGTGAAGCTAGAGATTTGGGTAATTGTGTAGATTTTATCATAGATGAATTAGATAAGATGAATCTACTAGTTTATTATGTGATTCAACTATTTTGGGAATATTGGAGTCTTATTTCTAATTTAGTTAAAGGTCTGAGTTAACTAAATCAATAAATAATATTACAATAATTTAACCACTGATTTATACAACCTATTTGACCTTCGTAGCTTTTTAAAAATAGTAATGAAAGAGGAGAAATGTAACTTATCTTCAAACTAGGCTGATATAGTTGAGGCTGAGGTTGATTCCAACTATGCAAGATTAGGATAGTATTGTGAATCTAGATCTAGCTTTCATTTGGTGAAAGGATAAGAGCACAAAAAAAAGACACTTTAGGGTTTGGTACTATAGTATAGGTCCTACTATTGTCTAAACTAGTCATAGAGATCTAAATTTTCTAGGTTTTATCTTCTATCCTTATGTGAGCCTGCCTATGAAATTTTGAGTTTTGAATGTCAGAAAATCTCCTTGTAGAGTAGATTTAATATTCAAACCCTGGACCTTCATTATGCTTGAGTGAAACTTGAGAAAGAGGGGGGTTAGTGTGTGTAAGATTCACTGAATGTGTATCCATACCCATTACATGGGCATGCTACCTACATACTAATACTCCAAAGAAGGATCAAGCTATATGTAGTTTCCCATTTTATTTTCTTTATGAAATAGTGCTATGTGGAAGCAAAAATGCTAAACTAGATGTGCTTGAGGTGGCTATGGATTGGTGTGAGGGTTTGAATATGCTAGTAGATGTATTATATGGTTTTACATAAAGAATATGGAAATTATCCATAGTGATTTCACTTGTATTCTTGCTTACTTGATAAGCAATTTCCAACCCCTTCTAAATCAACTTTGAATGGGATTTTATAGAGATCTATTGGTCATGGGTTAAATGTATTCATGTTAGGCTCACATAACGAAGAAGAAAAGTTGAGAAGAAATGATCATTTGGGCTCAAAATGTGATTGGATAGGAATGTTAGAAATGGGCCACCCTAGGGTACAACACTATAGTCCAAGTTGGGAAATATTTTCATACAAGTACAAGACCTAAGGGGATGTAATTATCATGGGAAAAGCATCCTGATTGAGCTAAGATTAGGTCTTAGATATGGATGATTGGGAATAAGAAAGAGGGTGTCTAGAGGGGTCATGAGGGCATGAAAGAGGCACATATGGGTTGGGTGTCACAATCCACCTTCAAGATACCAATTTAGAAATTTTATATGAATACATTCCCCCCCCCCACCTTTATTCTATTGATACAACAAAGTGAGATAATCAAATAAAGGAAAAGTAGAAAGCGTACCTAAACTTACCTATAAGGGTGAAGCCCATGAAGCTATGTCATTATAGGTGTACCTAGAGAAAGCACATTGTGAAGTGTAAATCTATAAAAATAAATAAAGAGTAGATCATTTCTTACTAGATATGCTATATCTAAAATAAAAATGTATAAATCTCAATAAGAGAGAAGAAGAGAAAGGAACAAATACACCTCACCAAGTATGCAAACCAATAAAAAACTTATTGTGATTTTAAGTGATGGTGGATTATGTTGAGTGATGCTCGGTATGTGATATACTAAAAGTAATATTGTGAATAGAGCTGAGTGATCAATTCCCTAAGAGAAGCTTAAGAATGCAAAGGCTGGCCCATTAGCTCCATCATCACCCACTAAGTGAAGCTATGTGATCATGCATGTGTTATTCAATGTTTTTACTATGTGTCCAATCCATCTTATTAGGTGGCTAAAAAATATAAAGACTAGTTAGTCCTTTGGCTCCATCATTACCCCATGAAGTGAAGCTATAAATTGATTCCAGTATGAATGTGTATTATATGAGATGGCTCCTAAATCCCATGAAAAATCTATAATAGGACAATGTGGCAAGGATAGCCAAATGTGTACTATAAATTAGGATAATCTTGTCCAACTCTATAAGGAGGAGATTAGGTTTGTATGAAAGTCACTTGAAAACTAGAAACTAGGCTTATGTGGAAGCCACTTAGAAATGATGCCAACCATTTATAGATAAAATAAGGTACACAACTACTAAGAATACTAGGTTAATGTACTAAACTCAAAAATAAAAGAAGTCAAATGTGTCATGGATATTTCCTCCAATCAGTGGCGTCTAAAATATGGATTCTGATCTAGAAGTTATACCAACTACTCAATCTAAAACTAGAAGTGAGAGCCATCATGCCATGCATGATGCCCCCTAAATTTGGATTCTCTAATAAAAACTATACTAAAACTACTGAATCTAGACTAATCTATATCTAAAGAAACTATAGCAAAGCTGACCTTTATGCCTATTTCTAGAAAATATGGGTTTTTACTATTTGGATAGGAGTGCCAAAAATAGGACACCTTGCTATCCATTATTGTTATCCATGTTTGACATTGTTGTCCTTTTCTAAAACTAATTATGTTCTATAATTATCACTATTTTTTGGTCTATTATGTCTAGTTTAACCTTTGATTATTGTTATAATTGTTTTGAAAACTATTTTTTTGACTGGTAGGAGCTATGATCTCTGTAACAAAATCCTTGTTTGTTGCCCCTCTTTTGAGGTAAAAATGAAGACTCTATAATGACTTCCCTCAAAATAAAGAGTTCTACAAGAATGTTATGCTAAGAAATACATGATATATCAATGATTATCAATAAGATGTCTTAAGATATAGCATAGTTTATGTTGGAGATTGTTATATCAATAGGGGTATGTCTAGATAGATGTAGCAATGTAATAACATGTGTAGTATAGTGAATTGAACCTAGAAATTTGGTTAGTTGTTAGTTGTTGATTGCCAAAAAAGAATGGAGCATGATGTCCATCATAGAATCAAAGAAAGTAAGATAATGCATGATGTGGATCATGGCACTACAAATAGTTGAGAATAAAACAAGTAACAAACACACAAGGCAAGAAGCAAGAAGCACACAAAAGTGGTCAAGGGGCCAAGCAAACAATGGACATGGGCACATGTCACTCAAAATAGAAAGTAAGCATACAAGGCATGTTCAAATGCCACATATATACATAATTAAAAAAAATAAAGGTTGGAACAAGGGCCATAATCACATAGAAGGGTACAAGCAAAGGACATTAGCAAATGTTCTAAGGTGTACACAAGAAATAAAATAAGAACTGATAAATGCAATCACATCTAGCTATGTAAATCAATAAAGCAAGGCACGTAAATATTGTAAATATAATCACATATAACTAATCAAAGAGAGAAGTGAAAGTATGCAAAACATGTAGTACAAGACTAGGTATATGTTGAAAAATACACAAGTGCTATATACTAGTGAGTGTTGATAGAGTAATCTATGTAAGCTAGTAAGTAATGTACATCAGCATGATAACTAAAGTGTGTGGTGTATGAATGACATAACCTACATGGTGTAGTCATGTAGAAGGTGCCCCCAATGGGTAAATATATCAATATGTGTCTCAAGTGTATGAAGTGAGAAGACCCCTCACTAGGTAGAGTAAAGCAATCAAGGATCTAGAAGTCACTGCACATACTCAAATAAGATCAAGTGAAGCATGGTAATGTAGATAAATCAACAAATTATAACATAGAACAAAACAATGTAAGTCTAGCATGTTAGTAGAAATATAAATCATGGATGAAGCATATAACTAAAAAAAGTTTTGAATTTTTGAATATTTGAATGTTTTTGGATTTTGAAATTTTGTATTATTTGTGGATTTTGAAATTTTGTATTGTTTTTGGTATTTTTGACATATAAGCTATGTAAAATCAATCATGAGGAGAAAATTTACAAGAAATATTGATAAGAAATGATAATAACTGATGAGTCTCATGGGAGACTCCTTATTATGGTGTCTTATATCAAGGAGAGGGATCATGTGTGATCGCGAAGCATGATAGAAGGGTTGAGATTATGGCTCTAAAAGTTTTATATGTTAAAAATGTTTTGAAATATATAAAGTAGAAACCAATTATTGGGTCCCTTTGTAACTCTAAGAAGTGGATACAACTATAGGGATCTTAGGGACCCATCTAATAGTAAGAGAAGCTCTTTAAACATATGCTTTATGTGTAAAGGTGTGAGACCTCAATGATACTACCCTGGGTGTGACTATTACAGATGGAAGCTATCTAGAAATCTAAAACTATGGTTTCTCTAAAAGAGACCTTTGTGGAAGTGTATGAACTCTCTGTGCTTATGATGGATGCCTCAACTTTATCTAAATCTAAACTAGAGGGAGAACTATAACTGATGGAGAAGCTAAAATTGGTGACTATAAAGTAGAAGATGGATCTAAAGTGGGGAGTGGTAATGTTGACATAGTGGATTGCACCCTTGATAGGAGACTGAGCTCTTGTCTTCCACACATCACAATGGAAACTCCCCTCTTGCCTGTGGGTCTAGAAAAATTGGGGGGAGAGTCTCTAGGTAAGGGCTAGCTCCATTTGATACATCTGAGTTATTCCAGTAAATTGATAATACACACACACACACACACACACACACACACACACACACACACACACATAATGGGGGGTACAAAAAGGAGAAGGATTACAGGAAAATAGAACCTAATCTAAGAGGGTGATGCACCAAATAATTTTGACCTACTCAAACTCACACTCTGAATCATAAGAACACATACATACACTTTAACTAGTAAAAGGACTAGACTACAAGAAGCTTGACAGGGAGGCTTTGAATCACTATTTCCATCCCTTGATGACCACTTGGAAATCACTACTCCAACTGTTGGAATAACTCCTTGAGTCGATGCCTTCCTTCACCACTTGGACTGTTTTGTCTTTTTTTACACTTAGCTCTTTTGTCTTTTCCTTGCCTTGTCTCTTCCTAGTTTTGTCTTTTGCTGGCTTTTGTCTCTTTGTCTCTTTGTCTCTTTGGCCTCTTTTCTAGTTGGTGCTCAAACATTTAAAGATCAAATAGCTATTTCTCTATTGTAAAATTGATGTTCACGAGCCTGTCACTGTTTGAAAACTAACAGCTAGTCTATTTCCCTAAAATTGATGGCTTCAGGGACGTCACCATCTTTGGTAATTCCTTCGGTCCTTTTCTCTTGATCATTCCTGAAGGGAAAGTGTCTGTTCAGCATTGGAGAAATGCCCCTTCATTTTGGTTGAGAATCCCCCACAAGGGTACCTACCCTTCGGGGTCCTTCGGCTCCTTGGTCTTGAAATCCTTTGGACAAAATGTTTGAAGGAATTCCTTCAAACATTTTGTCTGAAGGATTTCTCCCTTTCCTTTTCACTTATTTCCCTAGGTCTTTCCACTTAGTGACTTTTTTTGTAGATTTTCTCTCAGCTACTTTTCCTACGAATAAAAAGTCTGCAAGAATTGTTTCAACCACTTCTTTTAACTTTCGACATTTCTTTGGGTTTTCTTCCTGTAGCCTTTCCTCCAAATTTCTTTGGACTTTTTGTTTAAAAGAAATCAATTTATGCCTTTTCCTTTTCTTTAAGTCCTTTTTCATGGGATTTTTTCATTCGTAGCCCTTCTAAATTTCTTTGGACATTTTATCTAAAGGAATTCCTTCAGATAAAAGTTTGAAGGAATTATGTCTTTGTCTTTTCCTTTGATTGCCTTCAAAAAGTGCCCTTCAGGAAATCTACTTCAGTACTATCACTAACCAAGTGCCCTTCGCAAGGGCACTTGTCCTTCGGGAGACTCTATTGGACCTTCTCATTGAACTATTCTTTTGAACCAAGCTATTGAACTGATTGTTGGACTTTGCCGATGAGCTTTGCCATTGAACCAAAGCGATGAACGAAGCACTTGAACCAAACCAACTGAACTAGAATATTGAACCAAGCACTTATCCATTTTGTGCCTAAGTGTTGGGAAACCATTTGCTGCTTGCAGAGTTCATAGAAATTCTCTATAGAGTCCATAGAAATGGACTTGTAGAGTCCATAGAAATGCTTACAGAGTCCATAAAAATTCCCAGACTTGTGCAAAATCAAAAAATGAACTAGCTCAAAACAATAGGGAGAGAAGGGGACCAATTTTGGCCTATTGGACCAAAAATGGTCAACAAATTGGCAACTCCTAGGGGAATCATGCCTGCTATGCTTAGAAACTGGTTACCTTAAAGTCCATTGGGCATAGAGTTAGAAATGTAACTTTGAAAAAGTTAGCAACAACCTTGAGATATCCAAGAACCAAACATGAAGGTTTACCCCAAAAGGAAATGAAAACACACACAAAACTAAGAAAACTACTAACACGTGCAAAAGGCACTTAGGGAAAATAGGAAAAAAGCAAGGCAAATATATACATGATGGAAGAAGGGCATAGTGGTAATGCTTAAGATGTATCCTATTAATTGGGATATACAGTTCTTCACCATCCAATCTAGAGAGTTGGAATGCATTATGATGCTTTCACTGAGTGATGACGTATGGACCACTCCATAGGGCATCAAACTTCACGTGTTTTCTAGGTTTAGCTCAGTCCTCATCCCATTTCAAGATGATGTCTCCTTTAAAGAAACCTTTTAATGAAGATTTCTTATCGAAGTGTCTCTTCGTCTACTATTAGTGGCTGGTCATAAAATCCATAGCCTAGTCTCTTGTCTCTTGGAGCTCCATTAGCTCACATATCCTAACCTTCATGTTATTGCCTTCTTCTAATTATAGCTGGTGAGTGAGGTCTAAGGCTGGAAACTCAAGTGAAATGGGGAGCCTAGCTTCCCTTCCATATACAAGCGTGTACGGTGAGTTACCAATTGCCCTCTTTGGGTTGACCCTATCTGCCCATAGGGCTATTTCCATCTTGGCATGCCAAGTCCTTTGATTCTCTTCCATTGTTCACTTGATGATCCTAATCAAATTCTTATTTGTAGATTTAGCTATCCCATTCCCCTGTGGGTAGTAGTTGGATGAAGTACTAAGATAGACACCATATCTCAGTGCCCACTCACTTGTTTTAGTTCCCAAAAAAGCTAATGCATTATCTGAGATTATGCTAGTTGGAACTTTGAACCTTGCCACTAGGTCTTCATAAAAATCTAGGACTTTACTTTCATTGGCTTCCTTCAAAGTGACAGCCTCTACCCATCTTGTGAAATAATCTATGGCAGTCAAGACCCACTTGTGTCCAGCACTAAAGGGAGGGTTAATCATCCCTATGAAGTCAAGGCCCCATTGCATGAATGGATGCTCTACCTAAATAAGTTGTAAAGGCATGGCAGCCAACCATTACTTCCCATCAAAGAATGTGCACTTCTAGCACTTTCATACCTAGGCATGGGTGTCCCTAAATAGAGTAGGCTAGAAGTAACCAGCTTTCATTATTCTTCTTGCTATAGCCCTAGGAGGAAAATGACCATTGACTGGTCCATCATGGAACTCATACAACACCCTATCAGCCTGACTTAGGTCTAAGCACCTTAAAAGGACTCTTGAGAGATCCCTTCTGAATAACACTCCATCAATCATGACATAAGGGAGACACTAGAGTCTAAAATATCTCCTCTTGGTCCTATCAAGGCCCTATGGGCACTCACCAATGAGAAGGTAATGCCTCAAGTCTGATGTCCAATCCTTCATGATAGCTAGTTCTTCTGCTATAGCTACATCATGAATTAGCAAACTGTCCTCTTTTTGCTACTTAAAGTCTACAGCAAGGTGCTCACACAGGCGTCTCCCTCTTACCAATTTGGTGATCTTGATATCCATGTCGTATTACATCACCTTAGTGGTACAGCCTACTCTCTTATCATTCAGGTCTCGATTGATCAAGAAATCCTTGATGTCAGGATGTGGAACCATGAGGTGAATTCTATTGTTGGACAACATATGCCTAAATTTCTTTAGACTCTTTATGACTACAAGGACTTACTTCTCCACATATGTGTATCTAACATCAAAACCCTCTAGGCCTTAGCTAAAAAATGTATTTAGTTGCTCAAGGTTATCACCATTTTCTTGGGTAAGCATGGTGGATATTACCTTTTCATTGTCGAAGGTGTAAAGGTTGAAATCTTTGGTGAAGTCAGGGCTGATCAAGGTAGGAGCCTAGGCTATGGCCTGCTTGATTTCTTCAAAACTATCCTTTCTTTATGCTATCCATGTGAACTCCTCACCCTTCCTTAGCATAGAGGTAAATGGCTTGACTACCTCCACAAAATTTGGGATAAATCTCTAGATGAAATTTATCTTGTTGAAGAAGCTTTGTAGGCCTTTCTTGTGCTTAGGCAAGGATAGCTCCAAGATGGAGTGAACTCTCTCTAGATCAATAGTTAAGCCTTCTTTAGAAATAATGTGGCCAAGGAGTTTCCCCTCATGGATAGTGAACACACATTTCCTCAGGTTAAGAGAGATACCAAACTCTCTACACCTCTCAAAGATTTGTCTGAGGTGTTTTATGTGTTGGCTCACCTCTTTGGAGAAAATTGTCACATCATCAAGATATACCAGCATAGTGTTATTTATCAGGCCTCAAAAGGCCATGTCCATGGTTTATTGGAAGGTGGCACTAGCATTAGAAAATCTGAATGGCATTTTCCTATAAGCAAATGTCCCACATTTGGTAGTGAAGGTTGTCTTGTGTTGGTCACAGTCTTGCACCAAAATCTAATTATATCCTGAATACCCATCTAGGAGGGAGAAATGCTCACTGCCTGTCACCATTTGAAGGATGTGCTCCATGCTTGGGAGAGGATAATGGTATTTTAAAGAGACTTTTTTGAGGTCTCTAAAATTAATACACAGTCTGATCTCCCCATTCTTTTTCGAAATAGGAATAAGATTGGCTAGTCAAGAAGAGTGTTTGATTGGAAATATTATCCTGGACTCAATCAACTTGGTTAGTTCCTTCGATATGAGAGGCTCAATCATTAGGTTGACATGCCTTTGCTTCTACTTGATTGGCTTGGCACCTTCTTCCAGCTCAATAGTATGTTGGGCTAGACTTGGGTCAAAACCCTTCAAATCACTATACTCCCAAGTGAAGACATTAGCAAACTCTTGGCACAACAAGATGAAAGCCTACCTTTCATGATTTGTGCACACTTTCCCAAGTGTAAATAGCTTATGTTTAAATATTTCAACCTTCTCATGGTGCTCCTCCTCTGTTGTGATGCATCCCTTTTCACTTTTTAACTTGTCATCTCCATTGAAAATACTCTCTAGAGTGACCAAACCTTTGGGGAGCTTATTGTTCTTTAGCTGAACAATTTGGCTGCCATATTTCTATTGTAGCTTAACCTAGTTTTTTGTAGCAAACTCAACATCTTCTTGCAAGAAGAGTGTTATTTATTGGTCATTATCAAACACTTGCTAGTTGGTGATGTTGTCAAGTACAAAGGGCCAAATTACTACCTTCAAGTGATGTAAGTTGTGGTCTCAGCCTATTTCCCTAGGGATATTAAACTGGGCACCAACTGCTACCAACCTATCTGCTTACCTGTTCTACTCTCTAGGAATGGAGGTAATATTGAAAGCAAAAAAATTTTCCACTAAGTCCCATACCCTATGTTTTTAGGACTTTAGTAAAGAATTCTTTGTCAAATTTTGGCCTCTTACCTGATTAACAATCAGCTCATTGTCACCAAAAATTTATAGCTCTTTGATTTCTCTTTTCCTCACCCACTCCAAACTATGGATGAGGGATTCATACTCCAAAACATTGCATGTGTAGAATAATTACAACCAAAAAGGTGAAAAGTATTTTTCCTTTGAAGGAGAAACTAACACCGCTCCACCGCCAGCTTCCAACTCACTTCTTGAACCATCAAAGAATAGCTACCATAGACCTAAGCTTTCTTGGCTTGTTTTCATTAGGTTTGGTACAAAATTACCCTCTTCATGCATGCAATAAATTCCAAGGCCTACCTCCTCTATGAATTTTTAAGGATCATGCTCAAATTTGTCACTCCCCCGTTCATCTAAGAGCAAGTCTGCAACTCCTTCAAGGGCAGAGGATGGAGATTGATCTACTTGGAACTCTTATTGATCAATAATGGCATAGCTGACATTTTTCACTTTGAGTGAGTATGGTTCCAGATGATCTCTATGGAGTGGCTCAAATTCAATCTTAACTTTAGTCCCATACTTGGTTCTAAAAACTAGATAAGACCAGTTCACTGCTAGGTAGCCATCTATCTTGGATGTGCAATCCCTGGATAAGTAGATAGCAACGTAAGGAGGGACATCTACCACTACCACATCATGAGGAAATGAGAAGGTTAGGCAAGCATGTAGCATCAAGCTCAAACCTTTCACCACCCCAACTATCTTTGCTGGTGTTCCATCTAGCTGTAGGACTCCCTTAGTCATCTCTTCGTATTTCAACCCTAGCTTGTTAGCTGTACATTTGGGCATCATCGAGGTGCTTGATCCACTATCAATGATGCAATTATGCACCATGAAATATCCTATGACCAAGGACAAATAAAAAAGGGGAAAATTTTCTTCTTTCTTGACCTAGCCTGAGGTGGAAGGCTGTCCATTCATCACCAAAACATTATCAACTTTTGCTGGGACAGCTTGTTCATTTAGCTCATGCAATTCCTTTTACAGCATGTCCTTTTGCCTTGGTATTGACAATGAATCCCACAAGGAGATGTTCATGTGCAAATTCTTCATCTAATCTACCATATTGAATTGAGGGGTGTCTTCATTGAAATTTTCTTTGGAATTATTTATAGCCTAAGGCACAGGCTGAGGATCTGAAGGTACAACTGACAGTCTAAAGTTTAAGATCCTTTGGTTTACATGTGATGAAGAAGGTATTATTGAAATTTGGGTAGCAGCCTAAGCTTATTCCATTACTCTCCTTTTGAATCTTGTGTTGGCTACGACATAGTCGCCTTGATTGTCTATAGTACCCACATAATTAATTGCATAGAACTCACCTTCCTGATGATTCATGAGAGTAGAATCAGGCTGAGTCTAACTACTGCTCATGCTAAGTTGCATTGAAGCCTCAAAACCTTGTAATTAGGTGGTTACCTAATTATCTTGTATGTTTGGGTAGTGACCCATCATTTCATTTGTATAAATAGCCTATTCTTAACCATATCCCATGGTTAAACAACTTGGCTATTCTTGCACCAGATTGTTTTAAACGGGCATCATAGCCTTGGATGATGAAGGGGCACCTAGATTGTAGCCTTGAAAAGGTCTGGTCTATGCAAACTAACCCTGCCCTTGATTGTAATTTTGGAAAGGGGTCTATTTGTTTGACCATACTACTGATATCCTTGATTTGGGTAGATGTTTTGAGCTTGTTGCCTTTTAATAGAAACTAGTTCATTTGTCACATTTTGCAACAGACTTTTAACTTCATGGAGTTCATTTGATGAAGTAGAAGCTAGCTTTTTGTGCTAGGTAGAAGAGATAAGGTGGGAGTAGCAGTCTGAATTGGAGTTAGCATTTTAGGGAAAAGTGGCATATGAGGTCTAGGAGCTATTTTCCTAGCATGTACTATGTAATTCTTAGCTGTTATAGCTATGTCATAGGTGGCAATTAGCACATGTCCTCCCATGGACTATATCATAACAACAATATCATTATTTAATGCTCTTAAGTAATACATAAAATTATAGCTAGGATTCAGCTTTACCAGAATGAGGATTTTATCCCATGTCTTCTAAAAATAAGTGTTGAAATATCGCATGTATTCATGTGGGACTCTTTTCATTGTAGTTAGCTACTCAGCAAGTGAGAGGTGGTCGCTCTTCTCCCCAAAATGGTTCATCAAGAGAGTGCCTAATTCATTCTAGGAATTGATTAAATTTATGGGTAAAGTCCCATACCAGTCCAGAGCTTTGCCCTTGAGAGACAATGCCAACAATCTAATTTCAATATTCTCCTTAGTGACATTGTGAATATTGCAGAGGTTAGCAATATTTTTGATGTGTTCAATAAATGTAATGGGCCCCTCTCTGTCAAAGGGAGGCACACTTTTGAGGATTGCTCCTAGAATTGGGTCACAATGTTGGATATTTAAAGGACTCTAACCATGAAAAGTCATAAAGGGTAATGCCATAACTATGACAGGATGTAACTGTAGCCTTCTTGCATAGGTGTTCTTTATAGCAAGTTTGGGAAAGTGGTTTGCTGAATAAGGATGAGTCCTCTCAAACCTCAGTCACTTTGTTGATTTTAAAAGCAATTCAATGAATTTGAAAGGGACACCCTTAACAACAGATCGTGTGGTGATTTTAGGCATAGGAGGTTAGACTAGTCTTTGATCAAAAAATGAAGCTCTTACCAGTGGAGTCGCCAGATGCTGAAAATGGTTGGTTTGTTGTAATAAGAATACCATCAATTATGAATCTTTACTAAGTGTAAAAATTGAGTCCCATCAAGCATGCCAAAAACTATTGACGTAGTGGATTGCACCCTTGATAGGAGACTGAGCTCTTGTCTTCCACGCATCACAATGGAAACTCCCCTCTTGCCTGTGGGTCTGGAAAAATTGGGGGGAGAGTCTCTAGGTAAGGGCTAGCTCCTTTTGATACATTTGAGCTATTCCAATAAATTGCTAATACATATATACACTTTAAATCATAAGAACACATGCATACACTTTAATTGGTAAAAGGACTAGACTGCAAGAAGCTTGACAGGGAGACTTTAATGGAACACATAGAAAAAGGGACTTACCATAGGTATTGTAGGAAAATCACATTGTCTAATAACCTCCTACCTTTACACTCCAAGTATAGCTCTTCTTGTCACCTGTAAGAATGGCACCTTGTATAAACTAGGTGTGTTGGTGTCAACCCTATGAAAGCATTAAGAAGTAATGATTAAACACAAGATTAACACTTAGACACACTCAGAGAGATATCTAACTAGAATAGAGGTAAAAATGCATTTTTATTGATTCCAGATGAAAATTACTAGGGCTTCACCTTACAATGTGAAATATGATCTTTTAAAATGAGAAGTTACAATATATATATGGAGAAGAGAGAACAAAATCACCTCTTTTGAAAAAGACTTTTGGCACCATTTGACAAGTGGCCCATCTACATTTTGAGGGCCTTGGGAAAAGGAAGCTACTAAAATATAAATGTTGTGTTAGCTCTAATTCTGACTTCAGGCATTTAAGAATATAGGCCACACTATTTGTCCACAAACAAGACTACTTCTTCAAGGCACCCACGTGGTTTGTCTACTTATAAATGCAAAATGGAGAAAAATGGGTCACACTGTTCACTGTTTGCATCCCTTGATGACCACTTGGCAAGCACTACTCCAACTACTGGAATAACTCCTTCAATTGACACCTTCCTTTGCCACTTGAACTATTTTGTCTATTTCTGCACTTGGTTCTTTTGTCTTTTCATTGCCTTGTCTCTTCCTAGTATTGTCCTTTGTCAGCTTCTATCTCTTTGTCTCTTTTCTCTCTAGGCTCTTTTCTAGTTGGCACTCAAGAATTTAAAGATCAAATAGCTATTTCACTACTATAAAATTGATGTTCACGGGCTCATCACCATTTGAAAACCAACGGCTAGTCTATTTCACTAAAATTGATGGCTTCAGAGACGTCACTATCCTTGGCAATTCCTTCGATCCTTTTCACTTGATCATTCTCAAAGGGAAAGTGTCCCTTTGGCTTTGGAGAAATGTCCCTTCATTTTGGCTGAGAGTCCCCCACAAGGGTACTTACCCTTCAGGGTCCTTCTGTTCCTTGGCCTTGAAATCCTTCAGGCAAAATGTCTGAAGGAATTCCTTCAGACATTTTGTCCAAATGATTTCTCCCTTTGCTTTTTGCTTATTTCCCTGGGTCTTTTCACTTGTCCACTTTTTATATAGATTTTCTCTTGGATACTTTTCTCATGGACAAAATTTCCACAAGAATTGTTTTCGACCACTTCTTTTAACTTTTGACATTTCTTCAAGTTTTCTTCCTGTGGCCTTTCCTCCAAATTTCTTCAAATCTTTTGTCTGAAAGAAATCAATTTATGCCTTTATCTTTGCCTTAAGTCCTTTTTCGTCAGATTTTTTCATTCGTAGCCCTTCCAAATTTCTTCAGACTTTTTGTTTGAAGGAATTCCTTTGGATAAATGTCTTAAGAATTATGTCTTTGTCTTTTCCTTTAACTGCCTTCAAAAAGTGCCCTTCAAGAAATCTACTTCGGTACTATTGCCAACCAAGTGCCCTTTGCAAGGGCACTTGTCCTCCAAGAGACTCTATTGAACCTTCGCATTGAACCATTATTTTGAACCAAGTTGTTGAACTGACTGTTGGACTTTGCCGATGAGCTTTGTTGTTGAACCAAAGTGATGAACCAATTACTTGAACCAAACCGATTGAACCAGACTATTGAACTAAGAACTTGTCCATTTTGTGCCTAAGTGTTGGGAAACCATTTTTTGCCTACAAAGTCCATAGAAATTCTCTACAGATTCTATATAAATGGGCCTACAGAGTCCATAGAAATGTCTGTAGAGTCTGTAAGAATTTATAGACTTGTGCAAAATCAAAAAATGAACTGGCTCAGAATAGTACAAAGAGAAAGGGATCGATTTTGGCCTATTGGACCAAAAATGGTCAACAAGGAACTCATATGGAACTCCACCAACTATAACAACTTGATTAGCATGAATGAATTTCATGTATCTATGGACTATAGAAGGTACTACTCAAATTTTTTAAATCCATGATCAACCAAGTAACATATCAAAAACTCTTTCACTTGGAATAATAGTAAATGGTGTGGCCATATGTACTAGACCAACCTTTAAATGAAGTAAAATCTCACCTAATCAAATATGTATGTCCCCATTAAATCTACTATTCACTATGTTTATCATGGTAATATCCTTCTCTAAACATCCTAAATGTTGTAGTAATGTCATAGTGCACATGTTCTTGTTAGATCCATTGTCTATGAAAACACTGTGAATAGGATGATTATGAATGTAAGCTCTAATAAAGAGTGCATGTTAATCCAAAGCATCCTCAAATATCTCTTGATCGAAGAAGGAGATCAAAGGTCTAGCTAGAACTCTAGAATTATACACACCAATCATGTTACTCAAAAGATATGACTCAACTAAATGGGCTCTATATGTAGCTGTTGTTAGATGTGTATGATATGCATAGTGAACACCTGATGTATCACTTGTCTCTTATTTAGAATGCTATGGGAAAGGATCTCATAAAATTTTCAAATCTTTGTCTTGTGTTTGCTTTACTTGAGGAGGTTCAACTAGAGTGCCAAGATCAATAACATTACTATATATCATGTCATGTATCTTATGTTTCAAACTAATGGATCTATTTGTTATGTGGCCTACCACCCTATGAAAATAATAAAATGAATTTTTATCATATCCCTATAAAAGAGGCTTTATTGGATCAACTTCCTAAATAGGAGGTAGAGATATCATTTTACATTCTAATAACTATTGTAAAACTCTAGTTGGAGAAACTAGTAAATTGGTAAAATTTCACCAAGGAGATGCTAATAAAATCACTCGTTGAGGGGGATCTAAAGATGTATTGATTATAGGTTGATTTTTACTCTTTTTATCATTGACCTTGAATTTGTATGGGACTTTCCTATTACTCTTGTTTGTTGTTTCTAATATAATTGTGTACTTGAGTTTGCCCATTGAAATTAATTTGACTTCCATTTCTTTTAGTGTATGACATAACTTAGTGAAGGAACAAAATATTTTGAACATTATTGATTCATGCAAGGCTAGTAAAAGACTCTATTTGAATATATCTTATAACTCTTGATCGGCCATGGGGTTATTAATTTTAGCCAAGATAGTCTTATATCGTAGAACATAATTTTTTTGAGATGTTCATTTGACCTTTACTTTTGTTGTACAACTTGGGCGTACGAAACCTTATAACCAATGTTAATGCTGAAATGAGATAGGAACATGCTAGCTAAAGGATTGAATGCATTGACCAACTAATTTGGTAGACTATAGAACCATTGTAAAGCATAATCCTTTAGATTCTATGGAAATAACTTGGTTAGTAGCCAATAATTTGGCACATAGTCCAAGCATGTTTTATGAAAAAATCTCAAATGTGTCTCTGGATCACCCTTGGCATCATATAGAGTGAGCTTGGTTTGAAAAAAACCCCATGGCAAGGGTGTAGAAGCAATATGACATGCCAATGGTGTATGAAGTAAAGCAAAAGAATCCAAGGCTTGTTTAGGTCTATAGGTACGTTATTAAAAATGTAACACCTTGGATTGAAGATATTTTATCTCTTGCATAAGGGCTATCACATCAGGAGACAAAGATGTACTAGCTATAGATGGTGGTGGCTCATAGGAAGGTTGGGATGCTATACGGGGTTGTTAAGACATAGTTGTCCCTGTAGTGTCATTTAAAAATAGTTACTCTATGGTTTTGGAGGATTTATTGTTTGTGTTTTATTTCTCTTCTTGTAGTATTTTAAGCATATCATCTTACATGTCAAGGTGTTTAGTTAAGAGTTTTTGAAGATTCCTTTTATCAGTTTCATCAAAACTAATGTATTGGGACATAATTAAAGTAGGAAAACAAATTGAAAATTGATTGAATTTTTTGTAATAATTTTTAATAATCAAAGTGTCATAGAAAGAAAGTAGTGAATATAGGAAATGTAAAGTCTTAAAGACAATAAACTAGAAAATGCATAAAAAGGATACGAAGCTGACAAACATGTAAGGTGATACATCAAAAGCAATAAGTCTTAGTATAGTGCAAGTAGGGTTTGAATGAAAATATTTTTAAAATTACTAAAGAATTTTAAAATTTAATGTGAATTTATGATTTAAATATATAGGTAAAAAAATTAGAAAATTATTGGAAAATTCTTGATTTAAAGGGACCTAGTATATTCAACTAGGGTTTGGAAGAAAATATATATTTTTAAATTACTTGTTGACAATGTTGATTACACCCTTGAAAGAAGGCTAGGCTTCTCTCTTCCAAGTGGCACAATGGAGACTCCTCTCATGTTATGGGTCTGGCAAAATTGAGGGGAGAATCTCTAGATAAGGGCTAGCTCCCTTTGATGCATCTCTAAAGTCTTTTACTACTACTACTACTAATAATGGGGGGGGAAGAGAGAGAAAATACTAAAAATAGAACCTAAACTAAAGCAGTTATGCACCAAAATGGTTGGTCCACTTAGCCTTGACATACACTATACACCAAGAACAAGCTAATATACACTTCATTTGACATGAGAAATTCTTTTGCATCAGTGAGTGAGGGGGTCCTCTAGAGATACAAGGAGGAAGAAACTACCAGAGGTGTTCTAAGACACACTATGGTAGCCTGTTCACATGGGCCTATACTTTGTTGTGGACACTTCTTGCTGACCTGCAAAAGAAGAACTCAAAATACACTAGACATGCTAGAATCATTCTATGAAATCATGAAATAAAATTACTTAACACAAGAGAAAACCATAGACATATGCAAAAGTGCAAACTCAAATGGAGGTAAAAATGCTATGTCTCGAATCAAGGTAAAATCCTATAGTGCTTCACCATACAAGCTGAGATATATGCCCTCTCAGATGAGAGGTTACAATATATATATATATATATATATATATATATATATATATATATATATATATATATATATATATATATATATATATATATATATATATATATATATATATATATATATATATATATATATATATATAGCATTTTGAGAAAGAGTTTGGTGCTTTCGAAGAAAGGGTGACCCATACTACATTAAATGCCTAGGAAGGAGGAAGTCTGATGTTTAAATCATGTTGTGGTTATCACAAGTCTTGACTTTGCTACCTGGGTATATTAAACACTCCTAAAAAACTATGGGTCACTGCTCTCCATAACTGACAAAGCCATTCATCCATGAAAGTTCATGCAGTTGTCTTCCTATTAATGCCAAACAAAGAAAAAATGGGCTGCCCTATTAAATGTTCATGCTCTTTTGATGACCACTTGGTGGAGACTATTTCATCCACAACAATAACTCCTTATGCTGACACCTTATTTTACCACCTAGGCTGATCTAATTCATGTCTATGCTTGGCTAGGTGCATCTTTTGGAACATTCCAAATGTTATCATATGTGTGTGTGGCCTGTGTTCTAGATTCTCCATTTTGTTCCCTCTTTCCTTGCTATTTCTTGTCTCTTTCTAGAAATTTGAGCTCTTTCAGGGTATTCCTCTCATCTTTTTTAGGCTCTTCATCCTCCTTTCTCATTGGGTCATTGAGTTTACTCCTGCAGGTCTTATGCCCCTTTGAATTATGTTGGGCCTGTGCCATTCGAGCTCCTTTGGGCCACTTGTCATGAAGGCATTAGTCCTTTGGCTTGTCTTCAATAGCCAATGCATTCCATCAAAATTGACATTTGTGGGCCTATCACTATTTGAAAACCAAATGGCTATTTCATCATCATAAATTTGAATTCTATAGGCTCATCACCGTTTGAAAGCCAATGGCTAGTTGCTGCCCTAAAATTGATGTTCTCTAGCCTGTCACACCTTTGGCAATTTATTCAACATTTTATATTTCTTCCTTCCTGAAGGGAATGTGTCCCTTCAGAGCTTGGAAAAGGTCCCCTTTTTGGTAGTTGAGAGTCCCCCTTAAGGTCACTTTCCCTTCAAGTTCCTTTAGCCTGCCTTGGTCTTCTTAATTCCTTTAGACAAATTCTGAAGGAATTCCTTCAAACATTTTGTCTGAAAGAAATATTTCTTCATGTATTAGTATTCATGTCTTGGTCTTTTTCTTGGTAAATTCCTTCAGACAAAATGTCTGAAGGAAATGTGCCCTTGTCTTTTCCATGGATTTTATTTAGACAAAAAGTTTGAAGAAATCCTTTGTCCCTTTATTCTTTCAATCTTTTCCTTCAATAAATTTCTTTGACAAATTCCTTGTGAATTTCTTCAAACAAAATATCCAAAGGAATTACTTCAGGCACTATGTCTGAAGGAGTTCATCCTTTGGCTCCACATGGATTTTCTTCAGACCACAATTCTAAAGAAATACTTTGCTTTCAAGTCCTTCAAATTTACCTCATGACAAAAGTCTGAAGGAAATCATTCATGTTTTACATGGATCTCTTATGAAGGAAAACTTACCTCTTGGCCTTTTGCCTTGTCATTTTTCTAAATGAAAAATATCTACCCTCCACAACCTGCTAAAACAGCCCAATTCATAACTTGACTACCCTCCACAAGGGCACTCTATCCTTGAAGCTTTGTAAAACACTTATATCTCTTTGAATTTGACCCATTCCTTTGCCAAAAGGTTTGTGAAAACTAGCTACCTGTAATGAAATAAACCTCCAGATCAACTTGAAACATCTACAAAGCTCAAGTCACTTGGCTCTTTATAGAACAGGTCTACTACAAAGGGAAATGGCACAATTGTAGTGGAGGGAATACATTCAATATTAATGGTTCAAGACAACAAGGAAAGGAGGAGACCAATTTTTGGCTTGTAGGACCAAAATGGTCAACAAATCTAGTGATTCCCAAGGGAAGAATGTATGCTATGCTTGGGAAGACTGGTAGCCTCTAAGTCCATTGGGCATGGAGTCAAGATGCATATTGGAGAAGTTAAAAACCTTTTGAGGAACTATGAACCAACAAATATTTTACCTCAATCACAAAGGAGAACACACACAACAAAGGCTAAAAAAAACTACACACACGTGTGCAACAACACTTAGGGAAAACAAAGACAACTAAAAGTAAACTAATATGTACAACTAACTAGATACATTTGTCTCCCTCCTGGATGAAAGGGAATAATTCTTAAGTCTCCTTCATGGAAAGAAAACTAATGGTGCCAGACAAGTCGCTGAATGGAAAAGAGACTTGGTGACTTGCTCTTCTTATCTACCACTTTGATTGGATTGTATCTAAATGAATCAAGGTCAAACATGATTTTAAAATATATGTACTCATCTTGCTATCATAAGCTTACCTCATGCTAGCCCTTCATGCTAGTGTATCTCACCAAGAAGTCAATGGCTGCTAGCTCATCACCATAGGGATCATCTAGCTCATAACCCCCTTGATATGCATCATGGATTGATTTGTTCCCTTTTGATTCATTGAAGAGACTATCAAATTTATCTTCTATTTGCTCATGTCTTTCTTGAAGAAGGGTGACTGTTGTGATGTTTAAAATGAGATCACATACTGATTTCTCATTCCACAGAACATCACCTTCTTACTCAAGGCTCTCTTCTTCAAATATTTCATCAAGATGGACATGATTCTCCTTTTCTTTCTCAAAAACTAGAGTCTCTAGTTGTTCCTAGACATGCTCTTGATCCTCCTCCCACTCAGGTTCCATGGCATGGTCATTATCTTCATCAAAGAAATAAGAAAGTCATCAAATAAGGGAGGAGAGAGCTCACCATGCTTACTTTCCTCATCATCCATTATTGACAGATAAAGTTTTTCAACCTCTTCTTCATATTTTTGGAACATCTACATGTATGCATGACCTATGTCCTCTCCTTTATTGATGATGTCTTCAAAGGGAGCATCCATGATGATCTCATCTTCATTATCACTCATGATAGCCTCATGGGTAGCTACAAATTGGATCTTCTCTTCTTCACTTACCTCTTTCAAAATAGGTTCCTCCTTGAGAAATAATGGAGTGGAGGGTTGATGAACAAACTCATGTGGAAGAGGAGGCAATTCTTGAGCTAGAATCGAATGATTCTCATCCTTCCATTTGTCCAACACTTCATTTATATTAGATGTGGCTTGATAGCTCTCTTAAAGGAGTGTAGATGGGGTGTGTACAGACATGGAATCTGCTATTTGGTCTAAACCATCCATCACACCTTGGCTAAGGAACCTCATTCTGGACTCCAACTCTGCAATTTGCCTAGCTATATTCTCTTGGAAGAGCCTTTCTTGGAGATCATGAGGATCACCATGAGTAGGAGTAGCTTTATCTTCTTTAGGGCACTGAGTTGCTTCATGGTATTCCCTCCTCCAACTTAGAATCTTGACATCATGTTGAGAGACTTGAGGAGGTTGAGAAAGACTAGGAAGAGATTATTGATGAATAAGACTAGTTTCTAGAAGAGAAACATGCTAGTTCATGGTATTCCCTTCAAAGGAGGATTCAAAACCTAAGGAATTGAGAAGGTTCATTTCCATGGAAGGCTGTTCTAATGCCTTTTGGTGTTGAAAATCTAGGTGTAAGGGATTAAGAGCAAGAGTGCTTAATTCATTAGATGAGCTAGAGTGAGCAAGTGCTATTTGGTAGAAAGGATTTGGTGCATAAGAGGAGGCTTTCTTTAGAATAAGAGGGGGCTACATTGGAATGGGAGATGGCACACAAGGTTGACTACCTTGAATTAATGGACTCTTCCATTTTGCTACCTCCTCCTTCATGGATTGCATGACCTGAGCTTGCCTCAAGAAGCACTCCTCTTTATATATAAGCTCTTATTGATATCTATACTACTCCTCTAATCTGCTTATCTCCATCACTTGTTTCTTAAACTCTAGCATTACTTCCTTTACACTAGGTGAAGGGCAACTAGGAGAGTTTCTTGAGGTGATTCCATGAACAACCTAAGCTTTATCAAATTTATATGAAGGAACACAAGGCCCATGCTACTAAGCAATGGATTTATACATACCAAAATGTGATTTCTTGATGGCACTAGGACTGCTTAATCAACTAATTCAACTTGGAGTCACCATTGGTGTTGGTTAAAATTCCTATAAAGGCTAATTGGTTGAATAACACACCAAAAATCCTTCAACTCCTTAAACAAATGAGTCCCACTAGGCATGCCAAAAATTATTGACATTGTGGATTGCACCCTTGAAAGAAGGCTAGGCTTCTCTCTTCCACACAGCATAATATAGACTCTTCTCTTGCTATGGGTCTAGAAAAACTAAGGGGAGAATCTCTAGATAAGGGCTAGCTCCCTTTGATGCATCTCTAAAGTCTTTTACTACTACTGCTAATAATGGGGGAAAAAGAGAGAGAAAATATTGAAAACAGAACCTAAACTAAAGCAGTGATGCACCAAAATGGTTGGTCTACTTAGCTTTGAGATACACTTTACACCAAGAACAAGCTGATATACACTTCATTTAACTTGAGAAATACTTATACATCAGTGAGCAAGGGGGTCCTCTGGAGATACAAGGAAGAAGAAACTACTAGAGGTGTTCTAAGAGACACTTTGGCAACCTGTTCACATGTGCATGTACTTTGCTGTGGACACTTCTTGCTAACCTAAAAAAGAAGAACTCACAACACACTAGACATGATGGAATCATTTTATGAAAGCATGAAATAAAATGACTTAACACAAGACAAAACCATAGATATATGCAAAAGTGCAAACTCAAATGGATGTAAAAATGCTATGTCTCGATTCAAGGTAAAATCCTACAGGGCTTTGCCATACAAACTAAGAGATATCCCCTCTGAACTGAGAGGTTACTATATATATATATATATATATATATATATATATATATATATATATATATATATATATATATATATATATATATATATATATATATATATATATTATAATATCATTTTGAGAAAGAGTTTGGTGCTTTCAAAGAAAGGGTGACCCATACTACATTATATGCCTAGGCAGGAGGAAGTCTATTGTTTGAATCATGTTATGGCTATCACAAGTCTTGACTTTACTACCTAGGCATATTAAACACTCATATAAAAGTATGGGTTGTTACTCTCCATAACTAACAAAGCCATCCTTCCATGAAAGTTCATGCAGTTGTCCACCTATTAATGCCAAACAAAGAAAAAATGGGCTTCCCTATTGAATGTTCATACTCTTTGATGACCACTTGGTGGAGACTCTTTCATCCATAGCAAAAACTCCTTGTGATAACACCTTATTTTACTACCTGGGCTGATCTAATTCATGTTTATGCTTGGTTGGGTGCATCTTTTGGAACATTCCAAATGCTGTCATATGTGTGCATGGCTGTGTTCTAGATTCTCTATTTTATTCCCTCTTTACTTGCTATTTCTTGTCTCTTTTATAAATTTGAGATCTCTCAGGGTATTCCTCTCATCTTTTGCTAGTTCCTCAGCCTCTTTTCTTAGTGGGTCACTGAGTTTACTCCTTAGGTCTTATGCCTCTTTGAATTCCATCGAGACTGCATCATTTGAGCTCTTTAGGGCCACATGTCATGAAGGCATTAGTCCTTTGGCTTGTCCTCAATGGCTAACGCATTCCATCAAAATTGACATCTACAAGCCTATCACTATTTAAAAACCAAATGGATATTTCATCATCATAAATTTGACATCTATAGGACCATCACCATTTGAAAGCCAATGGCTAGTTTGCTGCCCTAAAATTGACATTCTTTGGCCCATCACACCTTTGGCAATTTCTTCAACCTTTTGTATTTCTTCCTTCCTAAAGGGAAGGTATCCCTTAAAAGCTTATAAAAGGTCCCCTTTTTGGTAGCTGAGAGTCCCCTGCAAGGGCACTTGCCCTTCGCATTCCTTCATGCTGCCTTGGTCTTCTTAATTCCTTCAGACAAATTTTGAAGGAATTCCTTTGAACATTTTGTCTGAAGGAAATACTTCTTCATGTCTTAGTCTTCATGTCTTGGTTTTTTTCTTGACAAATTCCTTTGGACAAAATGTCTGAAGGAAATGTGCCCTTGTCTTTTCCATGGATTTTCTTTGGATAAAATTTTTGAAGAAATCCTTTGTCCCTTTCTTCTTTTAGTCTTTTCCTTTGGGAAATTCCTTCGACAAATTCCTTATGAATTTCTTTAGAAAAAATGTTTGAAGGAATTCCTTCAGGAACTTTGTCGAAAGGAATTCATCCTTTGTCTCCACATGGATTTTCTTTAGACCAAAAGTCCAAAGAAATCCTTTGCTTTTAATTCCTTTGGATTTCCCTCAAGACAAAAGTCTGAATGAAATCATTTGTGTTTTTCATGGATCTCTTTCAAAGGGAAACTTACCTCTCAGTCTTTTGCCTTGTCATTTTTCTGAATGAAAACTCTCTACCCTCCACAACCTATTGAAACAACCTAATTCATAACTTGACTGCCCTTTGTAAGGGTACTCTATCCTCAGAGCTTTGTAAAATACTTATCTCTTTAAAGTTGGCCCATTCCTTTGCCAAAAGGCTTGTGAAAACTAGCTACTTATAGCAAAATAAACCTCCAAATCAACTCAAAACATCTATAAATCTTAAGTCACTTGGCTCTCTATAGAATAGGTCTATTACAAAGGGAAATGGCATAATTATAGTGGAGGGAATACATCCAATATTGACAGTTCAGGGTAGCAGGGAAAGAAGGAGACTGATTTTTGGCTTGTAGGACCAAAATGGTCAACATTACTATGGAATTTTAAAAATTAAATGTTAATTTTTTATTTAAAATATGTAGTAAAAATCAAAATATTATTGGAAAAATATTGATTTAAAGGGACCTAGTATATGCAACTAGGGTTTCAAATTTTTTTGAAAATTACTATGGAATTTTAAAAATTAAATGTTAATTTCTCATTAAAAATATACAAAAAAAATCAAAAAATTATTGGAAAAATTAGTAAGTAATTTACCCTAGGGTTTTTAGGGTTTAATGTGCAAATGAAGTAAATCAAATTCACCAAATGATTTAACTATTTTAAGAATATTGGAGTCTTATTCATTATTTAGTTAAAGGTCTATGTTTACTAAATTAGTAAATAATATTGAAATAATTTAACCACTAATTTGTATAATTTATTTAACCTTCATAGATTTCTAAAAATATTAATGAAAGAAGAGAAATTTAACTTATCTTAAAACTAGGCTGATACGACTAAGATAGAGGTTGATATTGGCTATGTAAGACTGGGATAGTGTCATGAATCTAGATATAAATTTTTTTAGTGAAAGGACATGAGCATAAAAAATGGGACACTCTGAGGTCTGGTGCTATAGTTCAAGTCCAACTACTATTTTCTAAACTATTCATAGATATTTGATTTTTTTTGGGTTTTGTCCATTATCCTTGTGTGAGCCTACCTATAAAATTTCAAGTATTAAATTTTGATAGAGCTCCTTTTAGAGTAGATTTAATCTTCAAACGCTAGACTTTCATTATGCTTGAATAAAACTTGAGAAAGAGGAGTGGGTTACTATGTGTAAGATGAAATGATTGTGTATCCACACCCCTTGTGTGGGCACTCTTCCCACATACCAATACTCTAAAGAGGGATAAAGCAATATGTAGTTCTCTCACTTGATGTACTTTATGCAATAGTTTTATGAAGATTAAAAAATGCTAAACTAGATGTGTTTAAGATGGCTAGAGACTGGTGTGAGGGTTTGAATATACTGGTAGCTATATTAAATGATTGTGTCCAAGGAATAAGGAAATTTACCTTAGTGGTTTTACTTATATTCTCGCTTTCTTGATAGATATTTTCCAACCCCTTCTAAATAAACTTTGAATGAGATTTTATAGAGATCTATTGGTCATGGGTTAAATGTATTCACACTAGGCGGACACAATGAAGAAGAGGAATCAAGTGGAAATGGTCATTTGGGTTCAAAATATGATTAGAGAGGAGTTATGGAAATGGGACACCTTAGGGTCCAATGCTATAGTCCAAGTTGGATGATATTATCTTACTGTTATGAGACCTAGTGGGATGGAATTAGGATAGGAAAAACAACCTTGTTGAGCTAGAATCAAGTCATAGAAGTCTATGGATGACTAGGAATAAGCAAAAAGGTCTCTAAAATGGTCATGCGAGCATAAAAGAGGGACCTATGGGCTAGGTGTCACAAGCCAAACTCAAGTTACTAATTTGGAAATTTTATATGAATAAATTATAACATCATATTCACCATTGTTATTGATTCCTTCTTAGCCTCTGGAGGTTTTACCTTATATATTGGTATTGTAGAGATAGATTAAAAAGAGGATTAGTTCAAGCATTAGTCATGAAACACAAAATAATGCATAAGAACTAACAATCTAAACCAACCTATTCAAATGGGGTGTGAAAATAATAATTAAGAACTCAATGAAAGAAAGCAATACGAATTACCTTCCCAAGAGCATCCCAACATATATAAGTAGTTCCAAACATGTTTTTCCCCTTGATTTGGTGTTCTTGTCTTTATCAACAATGGATGCTAAGCTCCTCCATCATATCAAGATCACCATGCATAATCTAGGCTCATGATATGAAATCAATAATATTTTTATCAAATGAATCTATCCTATTACAAATAAAGCATTTATCAAACTACACAAATGACTTGTAGAGAGAATCCTACATTATAAGTTTACATAATTTAAGCTTTAAAATATGAGTGAGATGCCTCCTATTTATAGATTTTTCAAATTATTCAGGATCAACCATGACCATCCATCTCAAGATGAAGATGTGTGTCCATGAACTAATTTGATTATGTAATTAAAATCTATAAATATCTACATAATGATTTGGGAGGAAGGGGCATTCAAGAGGCATGGTAATCCTAATATTCATTGCATTTATGGCTTATGAATGCCACCCCTTTGATCATGTCATTAAGTGATGTAGATATTAGGAATCAATTTCCAATAGGTAAATATTGAATTTGATCCATTGAATACTAATTTGAGATCATAATTTGGTTTAATTTGCCTAAAATTAATCAAATTTAGTGAAATTCTTTAGAAATTAGTGCATAATTAATCAAGTTGGCTAGAGAGTCATATTACTAGGTTGTAATTTGACTAAAGAGGAATCAGAAGGTGATATTAGTTGTGTACAGACCATTATCCCATTTAGGATGTTATTGACATAAAATAACATAGGAATGTGATGTGTGCTTATGAATTAGAATAAAAGACTGATCTAGAGTACTAAAATGTTTTTTCATCATTTTGATTCATAATGATTTGATAAAAGTTAGGAATCGCATCAAATTTACTACCCCATTTAGGTATACATTAGCCTAAATTGATAGTTATATATGACAAGATCAAACCATTTAGCATATTTAAGTGATTTTGGCCTAAATTGTGCATTTGAGTGTAATTCATGTAAAATTGCCTATTTCAACACAATGGTGTTAGGAATTTGATGTCTACATTTTGAACATATTTGAGAAGGTATAATGAGACATTTAGGTGAAGAAACATATTTTCAAATAAATAACTTTCAATAAGAAATTGAAAATGACCCATGATGCCCCCTTGAGAGGACCTATTAGGATGAAAGAGAAGGATAGACTCTTGAAAAGAGAGGGAAAGTGAGATTAACCCATGGAACAAATAAAATCCAAACAAGTTAATGATTGCATGCATTTATTCCATCAATATATTATAATTATAATTATCCCCAAGAATGGTGGGAATAGGAAGGATATAGTCCAAAAATAAAAGTGATGCACTTTAAACACACCCAAAACTAGGGTGTAAGTTTTACACTTTGGAACTAATCAATCCCAAGATAAGTTTCACATTGAAATATTTCCAGAATGAGGGTAAAAGTCCATAGAGCTTAGAACTATAAAAAAAGAAGAACAATGTCTCCAAAGATAGAAGAAATAATAGTATGCTCTATTAGAGTGAATTTGATGGTTTAATAAACAATTTGCCTCAGTAGGGCTGATTTTGATCACTGATAAAGAATGTCTTGCCCCCATAGGGCTGATTTAGATTTGTGACCCAGTTCAAATGTTGTGCCCTTACATGAGAAAATTTCTAAATAATATCTCAAGGATATAACCTATTATATATATGAAAGATGAGTAGACACAAAAATAGATGTGGTGGTGAAATGGATATAAAAGTGACAAAAAAATTAAGTATATGAGAATGCACAAAGTGATTAAAGAAAAGAAATGAATAATGAATATGTCTTAGCTGACCCAAGATACATCTAGTATCCAAGCACTACCTACATAGTCCAAATGGAAATCAAGCCATTGTAGTTCACTTAGAAGTGGGAGAGAATGGAATGAGGGATGATGAAAACATACCAATGGTTCCATTATAATCATGATGTATGCAAGAGATGTATGTCTTGTATAGATTCAGAGTGTTAAACCTATTAAGCCTAGTTTATAATTGGTGATCTTAAGATCTGGTCATCAGAGCTACATTGGCATTGAGACATGAAACCAAAGCACAAAGTGCTTGCTATATAAAAATGAAATTAGACATCATAAGTATGAGTAACTTATAATAACATTGCATTTTAATTTCATGGAGCCTATTAAAATGTGAATACCTATAACTAAGGATAATGGTAAGAAATGTCTAAGACTAGAGTTACAACTATTTACATTTAAACAAAAAATAAAGAAAAAGAAAAAGAAAAAATAAATGCACCCAACTTAAAATCAAGATATAAACAATCAAGACTTAAGTAGGAAAAATAATTTTTAAAAACAAAGCAAGAACATCTTAACAACATGAGATCAAGATATTAATAATCAAGATCCATGTTGACCATCAATATGTACTTGGAAAAACAAATATAAGAACAAGACCAAATAGAAAAACAAAATACCAAGAAGAAAATAATAATAAATAGACAAAGGAAAGAATAATAAATAAATGAAGAGACAATAAAGCATAATAAAACACAACAAGAAATCAATAAAAATCAAATAAACATGACATAACCAAACCAAGTTAGTGTGGTGTTAAAGACACAAATAATTATTCATGCACATGTAGTAAAGGCATTACTATTTAAAACAACATATCAAGATCAAGGACACAAATTTCCCCCCCAAATGATAGGGACACAACACAAAATAAATAAGGAAAGAGAAGAAAAGGAAGGGATTGGTCGAGATAACTCTAGATGTACAAGACAAGTGGATGATGCCTACATAGTTCCATAGATGCATGGTCCAAGATGAACTTCAAGACAAATGCAATTCTCCTATGAAGTGAGATATAAGAAAAAGGTGATGACCAAGAAACATGATTAATGTTATAGAAGAAAAGGGAAGACGGGACCAAATGAGAATGGTCCTATAAAATGGAAAGTTGAGTGGGACAAGATTACTTACAAAATGGTAAGAACATGAGAGGTTACAATATAAAAAAGTGTAAGATGATGTTTTTGTTCTTTTATGAATATGTGCTGCTAATTTTTTTGGTAGTTTTTGGGAAAATGAGTAAATGAAGAAATAAAATCCTTAAGGGATGCTCAGTCCAAGAGGACCAGACAGAGTTCCAAGGAAGATAGACCTGAAAGTTGGTTGTAATAACTTATGTTGCAAAATCAGTAAGAGCATAGGATCCTACAATAGGAAACAATGCTGTGACCAGATGATCAATGGAATTAAAAGACTAGGGACTTCTGTGTAGCATATTGATTTTTGAAGAACCTTTATGCTGGATGAAAAAACCATGGTGCTATAAACTCCATTTTAGTTGTCAATAGAAAACTTAAAAAGTATCTAGGTCTCATGTAAAACCTTGACACTCTATATGGTTTAGGCATGTAGTTTCAGGTTCCTATAAAACCTGATTATGATGTTCATCTTCAGTAGGATTTAGGAATGCTCTTCTTAATGGATGTTATTGCTTTATATTTTTATTTATGTTATTGGGTTTTGGGGTCCCTTCAAAACCTACTTTTACCTTAATCTAAAACATGAGATCAAGATATTAATAATCAAGATCCATGTTGACCATCAATATGTACTTGGAAAAACAAATATAAGAATAAGACCAAATAGAAAAACAAAAGACCAAGAAGAAAATAATAATAAATAGACAAAGGAAAGAATAATAAATAAATGAAGAGACAATAAAGCATAATAAAACACAACAAAAAATTAATAAAAATCAAATAAACACACAAACCAAAACCAAGTTAGTGTGGTTTTAAAAATAATTATTCAAGCACATGTAGTAAAGGCATTACTATTTAAAACAACATATCAAGATCAAGGTCACAAATTTTCCCCCAAATGATAGGGAAATAACACAAAATAAATAAGGAAAGAGAAGAAAAGGAAGGGATTGGTCGAGATAACTCTATATGTACAAGACAAGTGGATGATGCCTACATAGTTCCATAGATGCATGGTCCAACATGAACTTCAAGACAAATGTAGTTCTCCTATGAAGTGGAGATATAAGAAAAAGGTTATGACCAAGAAACATGATTAATGTTATAGAAGAAAAGGGAAGACGGGACAAATGAGAATGGTCTTGTAAAATGGAAAGTTGGTGGGACAAGATTACTTACAAAATGGTAAGAACATGAGAGGTTAGAATATAAAAAAGTGTAAGATGATGTTTTTGTTCTTTTATGAATTGTTTTCTAATGTTTTTGGTGTTTTTGGGATAAAATATGTACAATAAGGAAACCAAATAATCAAGGAGATGCTCATCCAAGAGTATAAGTTCCAATAATACCTAAGTTAGTTGTAATAACTTATGCTCATAAATCAGTAAGAGCAAGGATCCTAAAAAAGAAACAATGCCTACCAAACAGTAAAAAAATAATAGACCAGTGTGTAGCATAAGATAAAATCTGAAGAACCATATAGCATGAAAAAACCATATGCTATGGTATCCATGTTTAATTTTCAATAGAAGAAGATAAAAAATATTATCCATGTCAAACTACTCTATACAATTGGCATCATTTATTTCCATAATGATTATGAGTCATAATCAGGATCATAACTGGTCAAGGGATAAAATTGTTTAGGTTACAATAGCCTTAGGATATGAAAATAATGTGGTTCTCAAAAATAAGAATGAATAGGCTCCAAAAGGGGATGGTACATAATCAATAGGGTCCAAGATAGGATGGTCCAAGTTGGGATAAAATGTGTTCAGAATGTGAATAGTCTAAAATCCTTCACTATCCAAAGTCATGAAAGTAATATGGTTCTTGAAAGAATGGTACAATGTGAGTTAAAAAAATATGGTCCATGAGAGGATGGTCTAGGATATAATGGTAGGATAAAATACTTCAACACAAGTTTCCCCCAAGTAAGAGGTCTTGTAGATAATGGTTTGAAGTTATCAAGTATATAACCTCTTAAGGTGCATAATATTCATGGGCTATATAAGTTATTCACCATTTGGAGTATCCAATTGATATTCCCCTAATCCATAGTTTACCATGATAACATATGGTCCCAACCAATAAGGTTAGAACTTACATTTTTTCTTGTGTTCAATGTTTATGTTCTTCTGGTTCTATTTTAATACCAAATCACCAATCTCAAACTCCTAAGGGAGAATGCACTTGTTATAGCATCTCCATAATCTATTTTATAAGATTGTAAGTTTTCTAGGATAGCCAAACACTTACCATCAAGAAGTTCTAGTTATTATAACCTTGAGACTCTATATTCTTCATCATCTTCAATATGCTCTAAAGATACTCGTAATGATGTGTTATTCTAAAAGTTTGTCACTCATTTTTGGAACAACACATGAACTATTTTTGGTCCTACAAGCCAAAAATTCTTTCTTGCCTTCTCAAAAATTATTATGAGCCTTCAAATTCTCTATTTTATAAAAAAAATCAGCTAGGGGACCCTACAGGTAGAATTTTACAAACTCTGTAGGCTCAAATCTACGGCCTCTACAGGCTTAAATCTATGGATTCTACATGATGATTTCTACAGACTCAGTTCTACAATATTCATAGGAAGAAATATATAGAATCTATAGGTAGAACTATAGAATCTTTCAAAGTTATAGAAAACTATGGACTCTACAGACTTAGTTTCTACAGACTCTGTAGGTCTAGATTCTACAGACTCTACAAGTTCATTTCTACGGACTTCAAGGCTTGAAAATGATGGACTCTATAGACTTAGTTTCTACAGACTCCACCAATTATATAGACTTGAAACTATAGACTCTATAGGTTGGTTTCTCATTTCTACAGATTCCCCTAGTTCTACAAACTCAAATATACAGACTCTACAGGTTAGTTTCTATACATTTTGCAGGAAAGAAATAGGTTCTCAACACTTAGCCATTTTTCAATCAGTCGGTTCAATCCCAAAGCTCAAAGGCCAGGTACCCTTACAGAGGCCACATGGAACAAAAGAGATACATTTTAGAGGGATTTTCATGAAGTAATTCCTTTAGACATTTTGTCTAAAGGAATGATCGAAGGCCCGCCAGAAGAACCCAAAGGACAAGTGCCCTTGCGGAGGGCACTTGGGAGCCAAAATCGACCCTTGAAACTTTTCTGAAAGGCAACCTTAGAGGTCAGACAACCCTTTTAGAGGGTAGGTGGGGAGCAGGTGGACCATTTCAAAGGTTGAACAAACAAAGGAATTCCTTTAAGAGGATTTCCTGTGGCAAAAATGCTAAGGTAATTCCTTTAAAAAAAATGTCTAAAGGAATTCCTTCGGACATTTTGTCTAAAGGATTTGGAGCTTGAAGAAGCCCAAAGGATCAAAATCTTGAAGTGCCCCCAAAAGAACCTCAAAGGGCATGTACCCTTGTAGGGGGCTCTTGTCGACCAAAATAGGCCTTTCTCAAGACCCCAAAGGGATTCCTCTTCTTTGGGAAGGATTAAACAACAATGCTAAAAGAATTGCCAAGGAGGGTGATGGGCCCGCAGTCATCAAAATTAGGGAAATGAACTAAATTTTGGCTTTCAAATGATGATGGCCCCATAGATGTCAAAGTCATAGCAATGAAATAGCTATTGATCTTTGCAAGCTTAAGCTCAGACCTAAAAGCATTCAAAGGCCTTAAGGCAAAGGCCAAAAGGAAGAATTATGAAGAGAGAGCTGAAAGAGCTAATAAGGTCAAAGATATAGCCCTGAGAGCTCAAATTCTAGGAAAAGACAAAACTATAAAGGGGAAAAGATAGCTTGAGGGCTCAAATCACAGTAGAAAGAGGGAAAGGCCAAAATATCTGCATAGAAGTTATTCTAGTAAGTGGAATAGTCCTAAAAATAGATATTTGAGCCCTTAAACACTAAAGACACAGTCTATTTGTCTCCCTAGGAGTAAAGGGAAAGTGTACATCTGTGTAGACAATAGGTGACAAAATAGATGACCTAGACCCAGGAGGAGACATTTGAGATGACTTAGCATGCTAGATTTAAGGTACCCACCATGTTCCAACATGTTCCTTAGACAAAATTGAAGACACATTCAAAGCATTGAATGCAACATGGGCCACCCTATGGAACAAAGTGCTAAGCTTTTCTAGGCTGCTATATATTGTAAATCCCTTATTTTTGAAAGGGAGATCATTTTTGATTAGAGAAGCAAAACTCTGCCAAAATTGAGAAGGCTATCACTGAGACTTGGAGCTCAGGTTGTTAATCATATTTCTTTGTTTTGAATGAGAAAGCAAGTTACATTTAGACTTTATGATGTTATAGCTTATGTCATTTATGGAATGGTTCTTATGTCTACTTCTTGAATGTGTTCTTATCCATTGAATGAAATAAGCAGAACTAGTGGAGATAATCAGGAAGGTGTCCTGAAGCCAACTGTGGGCAGACTTTGTGTTTCTTACAATTGAATTTAGTGTATTTATCTATTTTATATTTTCTATGTAAAGGACCTTGGGATGACTTTTTGCCCTCATTGTTCATATCTCACTCTTTGGGTAGCTAAAATGGAGACTTTGTTCTATACTTCATTCTACTGGTTATTACACCCTATTGTCAGTTATTTGTCACTACTTGAAAGAACTCCTATTATTTCTTGTAAGACCACTTCTAAAAGAAGAGAAGTGATTTTAGTGTCTTCACCAAGATTTATCCTTTGTTTGTGAGCATCATCTATAAAAAAAGAGAGATGGATGGTGATACCCTACCTCTAAGTGTTATTTTTTGCATATATTTATAGTATATAGCCCCTTCATACTTATAGGGAACCTCCCCTTGATGAGAGGAGAGATTTTTCCCCTTTTGATGTGGTAAACCTACACATTTAGTTGACCAATCTTCCTTGTGGTTGATCAGACCTATTTTGCTCATCAGTTAGCTGGTTGAAAAAATATTCACCTGACAATTTTTTGGTGACTCTGCTAGGGATTAAAACAAGAAGTTCCTATCCTTATCCATTATATACTCTGGAAACTCTCATCTAGGTCTTACCCATTATCTTTATAGCATTATCCATTTATTTTGCTATGAAAGAATGAGTTTCTCCAGTGCTTTCCCATTGTTAATTTTCGTCCCATCCTCATGCAACAATTTTTTAGTGACTCTGCTAGGGATGTTACATGTAGTCTAAAGCCTCAAGCTTCAGATTGAAGTACTTTCTATCCTTATCCATTATATACTCTAGTGACTCTCATATGGGTCTTACCCATTATCTATTTATAGCCTTATCCATTCCCATTATATAATATAGTCTACAAACTAGATCCATTGAGGAAGAACAAATAGTTTGAAGCCTTAAGCTTCAAGCTGAAGCAAGGCTAGTTCTTTTCTATTTTTATCCTACAATTTGGTAACTCCATGCTATACTAGAAGTCAGAGAACCCAAGGTGTTGTTAACCCGGTCTTTGAGTTAGTGTAGCAAGGAAATTTCAATTTGTTTCCTCCACAACCTCAAGTTCAACGATCCAAGAGTGTTCCTCCCATCCATACCAGGTCACCAATACAAGGTAGAGCTTCTTTTTCTGCTATCACTAGAGCTTTACCTATACATACTCCACCCCGATTTGTTATCTCTACTTTCAATAATCCAATCATGGCAGTTTAAGGCCCCTGGGGTAATTCTTTTGGCCCACTTAATCTAACTCAACCTCTACATGAGCTTCCACATAGTTCAAGGAAGAATTTCCCCAAATTATTTGGTGATGAGAGAGTTCACCTTGATGAACACATTGCAGCCTTCAACATAGTCTGTGGTGTAATAGGCATGGAATTGAGGACGTGGAAGTCAGGCTATCTGTAGAAACATTGCAAGGTGCTACCACAGATTGGTTTTACTGCCTACAAGCTCCATTAGTGACTAACTGGAATGCACTCAAAGATAAATTCAAAGTAAGGTTTAAGCCTATAGAATATGCACATGCCCTATTGGCCTAACTCACATAAATGAAGAAAGAACCTCATGAACCTATGAAGGACTTCATTGCTAAGTATGACAAGCTAAGAAATAAGATTCCTATCTTTACTCAGCCTACACCTGAGAACCTTAAATGTTTCTTCATCAACTCACAACTACTTGAAGTTAGTTTTCTACTAAGATGTGTTGGCCACATAGACCTTACTGCTACTCAAGACTTGGCTATTGAGGTAGAATATGACATTATCTTGGTAGAAAAGATAAGGAGAGATCCTAACAAAGGCAAATCCTCTTCATCTTCATAATACTCACCTACAGGCACCACTGATATAATAGTGTAAAAACTAGCCAATGAATTGCTTGCTCTTAAAAAGCGAATGGCACAAGGGATGTCACCCACTCCTTCATATAGAGATATACCAAGGAGGACATTCCCTAATTATGTATACCAAGGCAATGCTGATAGGAATCAAGGGTAGCCAAACTGTCTTCCTTCCACTCAAGGAAAATTGGCCATTGAAGCACCTCTAACCAATTCATAAATTGGATATATTGAAGTAGAATTAGAATTCTCCTTCCAGCCTGAGTTGAACCTTAAAGATGATGCTAATCTCTTCATAGAAGGAGAATAAGAATTAGCTAGTGACTCCAACATTGGTTTCCTGAATTGTCAGGATGAACCCAGAAATGAATGTAAAGCAGTTGAGGGATCATATGCTATATTCACATAGTCTAAGAATCAATTAGCCTAATCATCTGACAAGGACAAAATTGGAGATCAATCTCAGCCTACAATTTTAATTGCTAAGCAGGGAACTACTCTGCCTTTCTAGCTAAAGGACCCAGTGATTGCTAAAAAAGTAAGTAATCCCAACTTGCCTTCACCTTCAACTTCAAATTCACATATCAATCCTCCTCCTCCTAAAAACTAGAAGGATGAACTCCCTTTCCCTCTTCAAAATTCATTTCAAAGTTGTGACATAATTAACCATGTTAAGAAAACTAAGATCCAAATGTTTGAATTTGAATTTTTGCAATCTAACCCTGAGTAGTTGGATAAGTTAGTGGAATGTGTGAGGAATAGAACCATCCCTACAAGAACCAACTATTCCAAAGGTCACTCCCACATCCACCTAGAATAACCTTGTCATTACTCCTCTTACTACTCCTAGAAGGACTGAACCATTCTATGTCTCCTTACTGATAAATGGACATCAACTAAATAATTGCATAATAGATTTAGGTGTGTCAAATAATGTCATGCCTCCCAAAGTAGCTAAATCTCTTGGTCTCACATTAACCAAGACATTTAGGAGATGTTTCTCCATGGAGAATAAACAAGTGCCACTACTAGGACAAATCAAGGATGCCCAATTTGTATTTGCAACATTCCTAGAAAAGAGAATCAAGATGACAGTCCTGGTAGCTGACGTCTTAGCCTCATATGGCATTCTTCTTGGGTAAAATTTTTGTAAGGATGTTGGTGGAAAGTTAAGCATGGACTTGTCTAAAGCAAGGATCTCAGTTAAAGGTGTCATGTAGAGATTGCTCCCTAAGAAGGAAACAAAAGATGTGGTCACTAAAACATCAACACCTAAAGCTCAAGTTCTATTTGAGTCTTCTGGCATGGGTAATTATTTCTTGACCATACAGGACATTCATGTTTCAACTGAGGAAACTTCTAAAAATGATAGTCTAAAAATTGGTTTAGACAAAATAGCAGAAGATAGGGTCGAGCGTAGTGCAAATGCACAAGAATCCCCCCTTTCAAGCAAAGAGAAGTATAAGGAAAAATTAGTCTCAAATGAGGCATTGATATTATAATTTGATGGAAATTGTTCCTCTACTAGTTCAGGAGTTGGGATCATGTTGAAATCTCTTCAAGGAGATATTTTTCCTTCATCATTTAGGTTACAGTTTCACAATACTAACAATACTGCTGAATATGAATCTCTTTTACTTGGATTGAAGGCTACTAAAGATAGGGGCATTGAGATCCTTCATGCTAAAGAAGATGTTGATCTGATGGTTTTTCAAGTGAGAAACCTATACCAAACCAAAAATGAGAGATTTCCCCACTACCACAATTTGGTTTGGAACCAAATTGAAAACTTTGATGCTTTCAACATCTCTATAGTTCCCAAGGAATTCAATGATAGAGCTAATGCTTTGGCTATATCATCAACTCTTTTGGTTCCTCACCCTGATTTCAAGGGAGACAAGTACACTATCAAACTAGTCTTTTGACCAAGTGTACCTAACAATGCCAATCATTGGCAAGTATTTAATGGTGACAGCCAAATTATTGCCTTCTTGGAATAAAAAGGCAGCTTCGAATAGCTCCACTTTGAAGGCAATGAACTAGCCCATGAAATAAATCTAGATGTAGGTGAGGAATTCCTGTAACTTAAGGGAAATAAAATTCCTAGAGGCTTGGTTTCTCTTGAGAAGTTGTTTGACAAGCATGACAAGTTTTTCAAATAGTAGCAAATAGATTCAAGCTCTTCTCAAGAGTTTGATCAAGTAAACATGGGTACTAAGGAAAATCCCAAGATACTAAACATTGGGAAGTGTTGCACTTAGGAAGAAAAGTTCAAGATCACTTCTCTACTTAGCCAATACATGGATGTCTTAGCATACTCCTATGATGATTTGAAGTCACTCAGGCTTGAAGAAATTCACCATGAAATTCCTCTCAAGGATGATTCGATGCCTTATAAGCAAAAATCTAGGTAGTACAATCTAAAGATATCAAGTAATATTCTATTTGAAATAAAAAAAATGATGAATGCAAGGATAATCTTCCCAATCCATCATTCCATATGGATTACCAACATAGTACCTATGAGAAAGAAGAATGGCAAAATTTGCCTCTGTGTGGATTTCAAGAATTTGAATTAGTCATCCTTAAAGGATAATTATCCTTTGCCCATTATGGGCCAAGTACTTTAGATAGTGACCAATTCTAAGATGTTATCAATACTAGACTGCTTCTTAGGATATAATCAAGTTAAAGTTGGTGAAGCATAATAGCACAAGACTACCTTCACCATGCCTTGCAACACTTTTGCATATCGAAGAATGCCATTTGGCTTGATTAATGTTGGTGCAACTTTCTAGAGAGTAATGGACCTTACTTTCAAAGATGAAATGGGTAAGTTCATTGTGGTATATTTTGATGACTTGACCATCTTTTCTAAGCATCACCTTGACCATGTGCACCATTTGCAACAAGTGCTAGAATGATGTCGCTAGAATGACATTTCTCTTAACCCCAAGAAGTCTATTTTTGAAATGATTGAAGGGAAGCTTCTTAGACACATTGTATATTGAAAAGGCATAAATATTGACTTAGAAGAGTCAAATCCATCTAGGAGCTTACTCTGCCCATAAGTAAGACTGTAGTTCACTCTTTCTTTAGAAAAGTGATTTTTTTTACAAAGGTTCATCCCTAAGTTTACTGAGAAGACTCGCCACATTGTGAACATGATGAAGGGAAAGGCCACCTTTAGCTAGACTGAAGAAGGTAAATTAGCATTCTAAGACATCAAGATAGCCATTGCTCATGCCCCAATTTTGGTTTGTCCAAATTATACCAAGGATTTCATCATGTATAGTTATGCTTCTAAACACACACTCTCAACCATTCTGGTTCAACATAATGAAGAAGGTGTGGAATCTCCCATATCCTTCATGAGCTTCCCTCTTAAAGCTCATGATCTAAATTATTCAAACATGGACAAGCATGCTTATGTAGTGGTAAAGGTAGTGAAGAATTTCCATTTCTACATCCTTAATTCATGTGTTACTGCCCTAGTTCCTGATACCGTAGTCAAATCCATATTAACTCAATAGGAGTTTGGAACCAAAAGGGGAAATTAGATTACTAAAATCTAGGAGTTTGATCTGATCATCAAACTAACAAAGCTTGTGTGGGGAAAGGGCCTTTGTTAATTAATTGTTGACAACAAACCCAAAGAAGTAGGACATGAAGAAAAAGAAGTAAAAGACATGCCAACAGTCCTCTTTGTCTCCACCACGAATGAGTGGTATTCAAGTATTTCTCATTTCCTTACTTATGGTGAGTGTCCCACCCACCTATCTCATAAATAAAAGAGGACTGTCAAACTAAAAGCTGCCAATTTTGTCCTCTGGGACAACGGCCTGTACAAGAGGAGCCTTGATGGAATGTTCCTTCAATACATGGATAAAGAGAAGCATAACCAAATTTTGAGGTCCTTCCATAATTTGGCTTGTGAAAGACATTTTTATACTGTTGTAACTACCCACAATATTCTTAGAGCTAGGTATTACTGGCCTACTTTGTTTTAGGATGCATACAAATGGGTACAAAGGTGTGAATTATGCCAACGATTCATTGGAAGACACAAGCTAGCTGCTCTACCTCTTAAGGTAGTGGTCATAGAAGAGCCATTTCAATAATGGGGAATCAATTTCATTAGTGTTGTAAACCCATCTTCAAGTGCTAGACATGATTATGTTCTCACAACCATAGATTACTTCACCAGATGGGTGGAAGCAATTCTAACCAAGCATGCTAATTTAGAAGTAGTATGCGATTTCCTCAAGGAGAACATCATTTCTAAGTTTGGTGTCCCAACCAAGATCATGACAAATAATGCTACCTATTTCTCTTCTCATGAGATCACTCAATTTTGATTTTACTATGGGATTACCCTCTCCCACTCCTCTGATTATTTCCCACAAGGGAATGGCCAAGTTGAATCAAATAACAAGAACATGGTGACCATCATCAAGAAGATGGTGGATGACAACCAATGGACATGACATAAAGCATTGGTTTATGCTTTATGGGTAGATAGAATTACATCCGAGAGGGTGATAGGTATGTCACCTTTCCAACTTCTTTATGGTCTCAATGTAGAGATACCAATCACCCTAGAATTTCCAAGACTAAAGTTCGCAAAGGCAGTCGAAGATCAAACGTATGAAAGCTCCATTGACAAGAGGATCATGTGTTTGACTGAGCTGGATGAGCAGTGAACTATGGTGGTAGATTTAATTTCCATGCATCAAAGTTTGGTGAAGAAGCTTTTCGACCAAAAAGTAAAAACTTGGGATTTTCAGATTGGAGATCAAGTCCTATTATGGGATAAGAGAAGGGAACCAAAGGGAATGCATGGGAAGTTTGATTCCCTATGGAGAGGCCCGTTCACTATCCATGAGCTCAATGGTGAAAATAGTTCCTTGTTGAAGTATCAAGATGGCACACTCTTTTCTCTACCTCATAATGGGTAACATCTGAAGCACTTCAACTCTTGAAGTATTAGATAAGATCATCTGTACATTTGTATATTTGTATAGTCTTTAGTTTTCTTTTGTGCTTTTCCTTTTCCTTTTCATTTTTGGCACCTTGCTTTCTTGTTGGTTGGCATGACTCCATATCCCAATGGCATACTTAAAGGCACTGGAGATTCTAGTCTCTACTCCCCTCAACTACTTCAAAATTTCCACTGAAGGAAGTTCCCCAATTGGAGCCAGTTGTTGTTCTCAAAGTCTATCACTCATTTTTGGGACAACACATGAACTATTTTTTGTCCTACAAGCCAAAAATTCTCTCTTCCCTTCTCAAAAATTATTATGAGCCTTCAAATTCTCTATTTTTCAAAAAATATTCAGCTAAGGGACCCTACAAGTAGAATTGTATGGACTCTATAGGATCAAATCTATGGACTTTGTAGGCTTAAATCTATGAACTCTACAAGATGATTTCTATAGACTCAGTTTTACAGACTTTGCAAGAAGAAATCCATGGACTGTGTTAGTGGAACTACAAATTCATTCAAGGTTAGAGATAATTATGGACTCTATAGACTTATTTTCTATAGAATCTGCAGGACTCAATTTTATGGACTCTATAGGTTCATTTCTACATACTCAATTTCTATAGATTTTAAAGCTTGAAAACTACAAACTCTATAGACTTAGTTTTTATAGACTCCACTAGTTATATGGACCTAAAACTATGGACTCTATAGGTTGGTTTCTCATTTCTATGGACTCCTTTAGTTTTATGAACTCAAATCTACAGACTCTGTAGGTTATTTTCTACATACTCTACAGGAAAGAAACAGGTTCTCAACACTTAGCCATTTTTCAATCAGTCAGTTCAATCCCAAAGCTCAAAGGCTAGGCACCCATGTGGAGGCCACATGGAATAAAAGAGATACCTTTTTGAGGGATTTTTCATGAGGTAATTCCTTCAGACATTTTATTTGAAGGAGTGGTCGAAGGCCTGCCAGAAAATCCCAAAGGACAAGTGCCCTTACAGAGGGCACTTGGGAGCCAAAATCGACCCTTGCAACTTTTCTAAAAGGCAACCTTGGAGGTTAGATAGCCCTTACAGAGGGTAGGTGAGGAGTAGGTAGACCATTTCAAAGGCCAAATGAATAAAGGAATTCCTTCGAGAGGATTTCTTGTGACAAAAATGCTAAGGTAATTCCTTCAGATAAAATGTCCAAAGGAATTGGAGCTTGAAGAAGCCCAAAGGATCAAAATCCCAAAGTCCCCTTGAAGCACCCTGAAGGGCATGTACCCTTGTGGGGAGCTATCGCTGACCAAAATAGGCCTTTCTCAAGACCCTGAAGGGATTCCTCTCCTTTAAGAAGGATCAAACAACAATGTCAAAGGAATTTACAAGGAAGGTGATGGGCCCATAGCTGTCAAAATTAGGGCAATGAACTAACCATTGGCTTTCAAATGATGATGGCCCCATAGATGTCAAAGTCATAGTAATGAAATAGACATTGATCTTTACAAGCTTAAGCTCAGACCTGAAAGCATTCAAAGGCCTTAAGGCCAAGGCCAATTGGAAGAACCGTGAAGAGAAAGAGATGAAAGAGCTATCAAGTTTGAGGATATAGCCCTAAGAGCTCAAATTCTATGAAAAGACAAAACTAGAAAGGGTAAAAGATAGCCCGAGGGCTCAAATCATAGCAAAAAGAGGGAAATTCTAAAATATCTACATAGAAGTTATTCTAGTAGGTGGAATAGTCCTAAAAATATATATTTGAGCCCTTAAACATATGAAGACATGGTCTATTTGTCTCCCTAAGAGTAAAGGCAAAGTGTACAGCTACGCAGACAACAGGTGATAGACTAGATGACCTAGACCCAAGAGGAGACATTTGAGATGACTTAGCATGCTACATTTAAGGTAGTTACCCTATTCTAGCATGGTCCTTAGACAAAACTAAATATGCATTCAAAGCATTGAATGCAACATGGGATGCCCTATGGAACAAAGTGCCAAGCTTTTCTGGGCTACTATATATTGTAAATCCCTTCTTTTTAGAAGGGAGATCTTTTTGGATTAAATAAGCAAAACTCTACCAAAATTGAGAGGCTATCACTAAGACTTGGAGCTCAAGTTGTTAATCATATATCTTTGTTTTGAATGAGAAATCAAGTTACTTTTAGACTTTGTGTTGTTACAGCTTATGTCATTTATGGAATGGTTCTTATGTCTTCTTCTTGAATGTGTTCTTATCCATTGAATAAAATAAGCCAGAACTAGTGGAGATAATCAAGAAGGTGTCCTGAAGCCAACTATGGGAATACTTTGTGCTACCTACAATTTGCCTTTAGTGTGTTTATCTATTTTCTATTTTCTATGTAAAGGACGTTGGGATGACTTTGTGCCCTCATTGTTCTTTGTATCTCACTCTTTGGGCAGTTGAAGTGGAGACTTTGTGCTATATTTCATTCTACTAGTTATTACACCCTGTTACCAGTCATTTGTCACTACCTGAAAGAACTCCTATTGTTTCCTACAAGACCACTTCTAAAAGAAGAGAAGTGATTTCAGTGTCTTCACCAAGATTTCTCCTTTGTTTGTGAGCATCATCTCTAAAAAAAGAGAGATGGATGATGATACCCTACCTCTGAGTGTTATTTTCTACATATCTTTATAGTATATAGCCCCTTCATACTTACAGGGAACCTCCCCTTGATGAGAGGAGAGATTTTTCCCCTTTTGATGTGGTAAACCTACATATTTGGCTAACCAATCTTTCTTACTATCATTGATCAGACCTATTTTGCTCATCAGTTAGCTGATTGAAAAAATATTCACCCAACATGATGGAAACTCGATCTCAATTAGGATAATAGATTTTGTGCCATAAAAAAAGGTAGTATGGAGTGGCTCTTGTAGGTGTTCAATGACTAGTTTTGTAATCCCAAAGGGTAGGAAAGTTTTTTAAGTGATAATTACATCCAACATCATTGACAATCTTCTTTAAAATGGATACAATGGTTTTGTTTGATGCCTCAGTTTGTCCATTACCTTTCAAGTTATATGGTATGTATTTCATGTTCTTGATTTTGAATTTTTTCATAAAGGTACTTCACAACTTTGTTTAAAAATGATCTACCATTATCAGATATGATACATGTTAGGATGACATATCAACATATAATATGGTAATGAATGAATTTGCCTATCTACTTCTTGATGACGTAAGTTGGAGGAATGGCCTCAATCCGCTTAGTAAAGTACTTAGTAGTTGTTGAAATAAGTAAAGTACTTACTAGTAGTTAAAATATGTTTATGTCCATCTAAAAATGTTGGGTTTATTTTCTTAATGAGATCAAGACCCCAAGTAGAGAATGACCATGGTTTTATGATCAGCTATAGTGGTAAAGAAGGTGTGTGTATCAAATTTCCATATTGTTGACAAGGAAAACACTTCATTACATAATTTCAAGAAATTTGTCTCTATTTTTTGCTAATAATAGCTATTTTGAGGAGATTTTTAGCTAAGACTACATCATTGGTATGGGGCCCAGACATTTCTTCATGAACCTCTTTCAGTGCTAGCTTAGATTCTCCTGAAGATAAATAATGAAGTAGTGTTTTATCATATCCTTTGTGACAAATAATGTTTTTAAGGAGGTTATAATGGGTTAGATGGTAAAGGAGCAGTTCTTTTTGGTTATTAGCTAAGTTAGGTGGAAAACATGATCATAGAAGTAATTATAATAGTCTTGATACCAAGGTAGTTCAAGTGGGGGATTGGGACCAACAATGACACATACCCTTTCTAAATCTAGCATAATATGTGTCAACTATAGAATATTATCAATCAAAAATTTATACTCTTTATCACCACCATAAATCTATATCATTGACCCAATTATTTCCATTGCATCTACAGATCTATTGTTGGCCCTTGACACTTGTTCAAACTACAAAGATTTAAAATGAACCTTGAGATTATCCATAGTTTGCTTGTAATGAAAAAAATTGGCATCTCTAGTTTGATACTGATTAGTGGTTTAATTTATGATTAATTAGGAATAATGATAGACCACTAAGTGTTGAATGTCCCACTAAATTTTAAGATGAATTCCTATAATAAATGCCTCACACTTGGCCATATTATTGGTACAATGAAAATTAATGTGAAATGTTTTGGGAATCAAATCCCCTTGTAGTGTAATAAAAAATATGCTAGCTCCAAATATATGAGAAGTGAATGAACCATCAAAATATAGCTCCCATTATTTAGTTTCATGTTGCATTTCTTCCACTATCATGATATAATCATCTAAAATGTTGAATCTGAGTGATTGAGTGTCTTATAATAGGGATCTTAATAAGTTGATCAGATAGTAACCTGCCCTTTGATAGCTTTCTAATTCTAATACTCAACATCAAATTTTCTAACGTATCATGACCCATTTATCCATACATCCTATGACAGATACTTTGGATAAGACAAATTTGAGAGGATCCATCTTAGCAATGGCAATTATTTTGTTGTTCAACATATAGTGCTTTAACTTTTAGGAAGCAAACACCATAGCTAAACATACCTTCTCAAAAGGTGTATAATTGTGTTCATAAGCCACTGGTCTATAGCTTAAATAATAGATTACATTTTATGTACCTTGATCATCATGTTGGGCTAAAAGTGCCCCCAGTGCATGCTTAGTTGATGATTGTCCAAGTGTTAATGGTCTAAAAATTGGAGGTTTGGCCAAGTATGTTTTGAGTTTCACAAATTCTAACCAAAAATATCTATCCCATTGAGACATTATCCCTTTCTTCAAGAGATGGGTAAATGGGTGGCACTTATCTACTATTTGAGAAATGAACATGTGGATTGATTAGATCTTTCCTTGCAGGATTTAGAGTTTTTTAAGATTTGAAGGTTGAGGCATTTCAAAAATAGCCTTGACCTTATCAAGGTTTTAATTTTATCCATCTTTGTGATATAATAAAACCTATAAATTTCCCCAAAGTGACCCCAAAGACACACTTATTAAGATTCAGGTAGACTTTATATTCATGAAGCCTCTCAAAAATTCTTCATAGAATGTCAGGATGTCTATCACATGTTATTAATTTTTATAGTATGTCATCAACATAGTCCTCAAAAATATCATGCATTATGTCATGGAAGATGATATTCATGGCATTTTGATATGTGGATCCATCATTCTTCAATTCAAATGGTATGACTTGATAATAGAATGCTCCCCATGGAGTGGTGAACATAGTCTTGTGTTGATATTATTGAGTTATCTTGATCTAATTGTATTAAAAAAATCCATCTATGAGGGACAACATATCATTCCTAGAAATAGAATCAATAATCATGTTGATGTTGGGTAGAGGAAAATCATCTTTAGGGAATGTATTGTTGATATCTCTAAAATCAGTACAAAGACATATGCCCTATGACTTCTTACTGACTTAAACTATGCTTGAAATCCATTTGGTATAGTCTAGCAGTATGATGGAGCTTGCTCGTAATAAATTATCTAGTTTAACTTTTACTAAGAGGGTGATACATAGATGCATCTTTCTCAATTTTTGCTTAACTGGTTTGGCATTTGGATGAACAACAACATGATGCACTACTAAGTGAGGGTCTGAGACTATAATTTCCAAATATGCCCATGTAAAAATGTCAATGAAATTAATAAAAATGGATATAATGTGTTCACATTATGATTTAGTAAGGAATGCTCCAAGATAAATAATTTTCGGTTAATCTTATGTTCTTGCGTTCACTTCAACAATTTTATCTACAAGAAGTGTGGATCCATAATCAAGAATAGTAGGAAAAGTGTGATCATGATCATCTTCTTCTACTACATCTTCTTATTGTTCCTCCCAAGGTTTCATATAGTGTGATGAATCTAAATATGCCATCTTAGGTAATGGACAAGTATCAAAAACCTCTAAAAACTCAAGAGCAAGATGCTCAAACTTTTGATGTTTTTCTGATGAGATGCTTGTACGGGTTATAGAGCTAGGACTTAATGGACCTTGTGCATCCTCAGGGGATGAAAAAAATTTCCCATCCAAGAGTTCTTGAAACAATTTTTCACTCAAGGGATTATCTTTTTCATTAGTTTTTCCCTAATTAATAAGTGCCTCAAAAAAGTTTTCACTTAATTATCTCAATGTTTTATCGTTGTTATAACCAATAAATTTTTCCTTCACTCCAAAGTAGGTAGAAGGATCCAATGAAAAATCAAAGCCTTGTTTGTGATCACCAATGGGAAATCCATCTCTTATGTACCAATTAATGAGTTTATGATGGGAAACACATAGGGAACAATGAGGTTTTACTTACTTTAAGGGAAGATCCAATAGTGAAATGGGTTCTTGATTTAGTAAGCGAATATCTAATGGGAAAATGGGGTGTTATGGTCATAATGGCTTTTTGATCAAATAAATTTGAGTCATCAAGCTCATTAAAAAGGCTATAATGGGATGCTATGTCACTTTAAAGAGTATCATTTCTAGTCAATTATACACGATCAGTATCAAAAGTCATGAAGTCACCCCCAAGTGGTATAAATCTAAGACCATGATTTAGATTAGGTATCCTAACTGATAAAGGTTCCAAAATTCCTTTAGCTCATGGTCTAATGAAACTTCTTATATAATTAATATTATTTATGATATAATTAGGGATAGGATATTTTGGATTTTGAAATTAATCAACAATGTTGTTAGAGTATAGCCAGACTCCTTTTTGTGAAAGCCTCTTGATCTTATTTTGGCAAAGTAGTAGGTACAAATACCAGAGGTTGTTTTCACTGATGTTTCTTATATTTCATATCAAGTTGGGTCTATTTGGGTTCTTGGAAGGTTTTGGCTTACTAAATGTTTTAGGACACCTTGGTAACTTTGAAACATGGAAGACATACTTAAGATGGTACATGGAAATGCCCATGACTTCAATCCCAACCTGCTTTATAAGAGCTATAGGAAATGAATTAGATGAAGTGGATGCAAGGTCACTAGGGTTGATATAATTGGATGGAGGTGGATGTGAAACTATTTATTTTTTCTTATTACAATGATTTTAGAACTAGGACAAAAATTTTAATTATGAAACTGAGCCTATAAATGTTTGTAATATTGATAAGGTTGTTGATTGGTGGGAATAGTAACCTCAATTCCATCATGGATAAACATAAGTCACTAATACAAGGTGGATGTAATGGCCTATAATTCATATATCCAAGTATGACCAAGAATTATGTTATAAGGAATCTCAATGTACATAATATGTAATAATGTGTGGTGGTAAACAAACCCAATAATGATTGGTAAATGAATTATAATAGAAGACTCCCTCTTAGCATTATTATAAGCCTTTATGGTGATCATTTTTGGCTAGATGTACTTTGCAATATAGCCCAATATCTACACCATTTTAAGAGATATTATGTTCATCCTTGAACCATTATCTATAAGAACCCACTTGATCATATGGTTTTCAATGACTACCTCAATATACAGTGGGTTGTTATGGTTCAGACTTAGGGTGGACATGTCTTTTTTATCAAACTTAAGTTGTCAAAATGAAGACAAATGTCCCACTAGTGTTTGTAACTATTTAGGATTTATATATTTGGGAATAATTAACTCTTGTAAAAGCATATTTAAAATAGTTCTATGGAATTCAAATGTATGCAAGAGATCTAAAATAGAAATCTATGAGGGGTTTTGCTCAGTTAGTCTAAAAGACTATAAGGGTTTTTAATATTAGGATGAAATGAATTGGATTTGGTTGGCACAATATTAGGATTCAAATACAAAGGTAAAATATTCACAGTGGGGTCTATAGAAGAAGAGGGCAAGGGCCTTGGAGGGTAACTCACGAGCATCTAGTTATGACTTCACAACCTTGAGGTGGCAAGGAACAAATATAATCAAAAGATGAAGGTAAAGGGCCTTGGAGGGTGACTCATAGGTTTCTAGTTGCATTAGAACAATTTTGAGTTGATGAAGAGTCATTGTAATTAGATGAAAGATTTTGTCCATAAATACTAACCCATGCAAATAGAGTCACAACAAAATTTTACAAAATCAATATAGTATTACTAAAGGGAGAGGGTGTTGGCCCTCTAATATTAGGTCCCATATTATGAGAAGCATAAGATGGTTCACATGATCTGATAGTAATAGTGGAAATGTGGGTTGTAAAAATGCATCCCATGGTGTTATAGTCATAAGGCATATTTTTATAACCCAAGTTGTTAGCATGGGTATTATGATACTAATTACAATCATGTTGATTATGATTTTGACCCTGATTCTAGTTCTAATTATACCATTAATTCTATCCTTGGTTCTATTGATTTTTCCTTGGTGATGGTTAATTATGTTGAGGAAATGGATCTTGGTAGATTCTTATATCTTGATTAGTTCTTATGGATCTAGCTAGATCTCAGCTTTAATATTTTCAATCAGATCTTCAATAAGGTACCACAATTGGATGCAATGATAAGCAACACAAGAAACCAGTTGATATAATTTTCACCATGATAAACCACTTGATAGAAGTTTCAACATTCATTCTCCTTGTACCAATATGACTTTTTTTTTTTATCTTGAATAAATGGCCTTGGTACCAACCATATAATCAGGTTAACTGCTATGAGTTTTTGAAACACTATTTTAGCAAGTTCTCCCAGCTTTTTGAAGACTTTGTATTGATTATGAAATGTCCTCCATGGAGGTTGTCTTTGAAAACACATTTGCGGCCAATGGGGCATGTACCATTTGTATATGTCCTATTTCAATCACACCATTCTTTACCACATTCTTGTTCTTGTTTAAACCCTTAGGTTTCTCTTGAATAACTATTTGGACTAGTTATTGGGTTGGATTTTATGTTTAACCCTATGAAAAAATATTGTTAAGTCACTTGAAAATAATATCCTTCTCAATATACACCCCTTTATCTCTAATTTATTCAAATGAATTAGCACAAGCAAGTCGTAGATTGTGCATGACCTTAGAATGTAAGTTATGTGTAAATATGTCCCCCAACTATTTTTCACATAAATTATGTTGAAAGAGACCTAATAATGCCCTCCACCTCTATAGATATGTAGTGAAACTTTCTCAATCATGTTATTTTTATTTGTATAAGTCAACAATGGTCAATTCATGTTCAATGTTGTACAACAAATGGTTGATTAACTTTTTAGATAAGTTGTCCTAATACACAACTAATCCCTTAGGTAACTTAAGTAGCAAATATAGAGTTTGTCTCACTAAACTTCATGGAAATAAATGAAGAAAATAAATGCTACTATAAGTAACCTCTTGTCATTACATAAAGAATGCTTGAATGTGTTCACAAGGGTCATCCTTTCCTCTGTATTTATTGAATTTAGGTTCCTCAAAATGAGATAGAAAGGGGACTTAGAGAATAGATAAATCAAATGGATATGGACATATCTTATCAAATTTGTACTTTTTTATTATGTTTCCAATCTCAAAATGTGACATAATCTCCTTCATATAGAACCACTCTTGCATGTTTAGTGCATTAATGGTGGAAAATAATTCTATTGGGGTGGAATGTGCCCTTGTTACTACTATTAAAGTGGTATGTGTCCCTATTATTGATGTTGGGTTGGTATGTGCCCCTATTTTTGTGTGGATTTTTAGAGATGTACACCCTATGATCCACAACTTGGTTTTGGTTTTCTCCTTGAGTTTATTAAGTAAATAGTTAATTCCTTGGAATTTTTTGCCTTTAATTATATGTGCTCTACTAATTTTGGGGATTTTGTGGTCTATTTTCCAACATGCATTTTAGTTGAGATGAAATAGCTAAATTGTTTTTCATGATTTAATCAATGTGTATCAAATGTTTTGGTCTTTCATTTTTCAAAGAAACAAGATATTCTTGATGATTGAAAAATGTGGGCTTCATGTCTAAGAGATCATGTTTCATAACCTCTTGGGATTTGGATTATTCTCTTGAGATATTTTGATCCTTCATTGTTGGGTTCTCAACTAAAGTTTGCATTAGTTCAACCACATTTCCTTGTTCCTTGAAAGCATCATTATGGATTGAAGTAACTACTAAAGAGTCTATAAAGTCCATAATAAGTTGGTTTGTATATCATTGACTTATCTTCTTAATCTTATTAACAAGATCTTGATCAGTTGGTTTTGAATCTATAATTGTTTCCTTTCCCTTGCTATAAGAAGGTATGTTTTTTATACAATGTTTGTGAATGTTTATTCTCACTATTCTTCTTCTTCTCTAAATAAGGTGTGTATTTTATCAATATGAAAATTTGAGGGTAGTCTAGAACCATATTCTATCAACTTTAGGAGTGACTTCTTCTTTGTCTTGTAGGGGTTAATATTTAGCATAATCTTCTTTAGGTCCTATAATTATGGGAATGACTTCAAAGACCACATAATTGTCTTGACCATCACAATAATGTTCTTCCTCATAGCTATGGCCATATGGGACCCCACTACCAGTGTACCTTTGAATCATATCTAAAATAGGTTTTCCTTTATGTTTGAAAATATTTTTAAAAAGTTTTACAAACATTTAAATAAGGTATGTGTTTTGATCTTTTATAAATAAGTGACAAGGGTAGCCATAGAGACTCTAATAAAAAGAAGGTGGCATAGTACCACACATAATTAAAATAACGTGTTCATGAAATTACTTAGCCTTGGGTAGGGTTGAAATCATAAAATTTGGAAGAGGTTATGATAACTCAAATATCTAAGTGTAAATTAGTACACTAAACATAGGTTAAGAGATTCATCAATACCATAAAATATAGTTAAATTTTTATTATTTTATACTAGGAAACTAGAATAAATCCCTTCAAATTAGGAAGGTGTCGATACGAACCAAGAAAATATAGATGTGAAAATATGTAAGAATTCCTAAAAATAAAATTAGAACCAAACATGCAACACAACACTACCACATGGTAATAGGAAGGTAGTATAAAATATGTTTTTAAAATTAGAGTGTGAGTGATACACTTGATGACCTAAGTTCACAATGATCAAATGATAATGAGTCTTTAAATAGCCTTCAATCCAGATAGGAAATTAAACCCAAGTTAACTCAAGTCAAGTGTAAATGGGAAATTAAACCCAATTTAACACATTAACCTAATAACTTTAAAAGGTGAAATTTTGAATTTGAACTATCAATGAAGGACTTAAATATATTTGGAAAGTGATTTAGACTCATATAGGTAGCATAACTATGTTAATTTAGATAATACAAACATAATGTTTCAGATGAGATATTTGAACAAGGAAATGATTGATTTGGAATTGACCAACATAATGCCTCCTTGTTCAATAAATTATGGAAAATGTGTTTGGTTATAACATTTGTTTACAATCAAGTTTTGAATCAAATTAAGACCAATTAAGTTAATACCAAAAGACAAATGCAACTAGGTAATCATCCTAAGCCCTAAACTGACAAGGTTTGCTTTGTATTGTTGAAATCCATCTTTATAGGTGCACTTGGGAGGAAATTAAGTGTTCATAAAAAATATAAGTGAATTAATTGGTAGGGTATTTTACACCCCTTTCTCCCAAGATACAATATGATGACATGGACCTTCAGGGACACCCTATTTCAACAATACTCCATGGCAAGTGGGGTTGTCTAAAACTTACAGCTTTATGACCATATAAATGGTCTCAAGTGTGGATAACACAAGGGATGTAACACATTAATTGAGCTCATACATATTAATTTACTATGAAAAGGTCTATTACTTTACATAAATATTCTATCCATGGACTGCTTAGTGGAATCTCATAGTTGACCAAACCTAACTCAGGTTTTCATTATGAAAGGGGAGGTTAGTTACTTAACCCCTTGGCTCTCATAGTATGCATACCCAAATTTATATACCCTATCATGGATCGATCTTGAAATAATGTCAAGAGATGAAGCCCTAGGTCAAAGCTTCCCTAAAGAACTTGTGAAGAGGTAATGACCTCCCCTCCACAAAATATATCACATGAAATAAAATATAATTAAAAAGGCTTTAGGGTTGTATTTAGATCACCCAAACCATAAAGGTTTTTGGGAGAGCCTAGACAACTTTCTTTTTATGCCTTAGGCAAAGGCACAATTGTAATGAAAAGGTTATTTTGGTCACCTGAGTTCCCTATAGGGGATGGGGGATAGCATACATGCATAATTTTTTTGTTCAAGTAATATAACAATCACGTGATAGATGATTTACATAAAATAGCTTCAAAAAATTAGAAATTTTAAGTGAAAGTTGAGTTTTATAACACCAAATTGAAATGTTAAGTGAAGTTCTTATCCCCTTGGCCTTAGTTTTCAAAAACTTTGAAAAATATCCACAAAAACATTTAATCAAATGATCTAGTTCCTTGTTAAACACAAAAGGCAAGGTTCTTTATTCCTTTTAAACACAAAAAGAAATGTAAAAAGACTTAATTATGCTTAAAATAACCACTTTTACTCATAGTTCATATAATACAAATTAGAGAGTATTGTTTAGATTTGAAGAATAATTTGAGATGAAGCAAGCAACTTTGGATTTGTTGCTCTCAGGGTCTCTATTTTTTACACATAGAGGCTGATATTGATCACTATTGACCAATGTCGATTACTGCAAGACTGATGTTGGTCAAAGACTTATGTTATGTTGTGGATCTTATTTCCACATTATAATGTATTTCAAATACTATACATTAAAATGTATTGTACACTCTTTATGTATTCTCATCGAGGTTTTGTATCTCCACATTATAATAAATTTTTTGGACCCCCTTAAAGGGGAACCATTATGGGTTGACTTAGCCCATGGTTTTGGTACCCATTATTTTATAAAACTACTATGTTGGTTATTTATTTATATATTATAGATGGACATACATTAGGTAATACATCAGATGTTAGAACAATTTGAGAAGGTTAGCAGAGTGTGTGAATTTAGGTGTAAATTTAGACAAGTTTGTTGAGTGTAACTCCAAATAATACTTGTGCTTTTTAATTGTGAGAAGATAGATTTGATATTGGATTGTACTCTTGTTGGCTTGTAATAATTTCTAAGCAAGTATTCTTGGTGAATGTATCCTACATTGGGTGAACCATATTAAATCTTATCTTCTTGTTGTGTAATTTTATTTGTGTTCATATCTATTATTATTATTATGATTCTATGAAATTATTCTAAATTACTTTATATTTTATTCTTAACAATTAAACATTGCCAATTGAAATTGATCGATAATGATCAATTATGAATCCTTGGGCAAAAAAGATATTATCAAAAATACTTGTTAGCTCAATGTTAGGATAAAATATCCATAAGTAAACTTTTGGATCAAGAAAATATTTGAACCAAAGACTAAAAAACTCAATATGAAATATACAAACTTGGGAAAATATCTAAAATTTAAATTATTATCCATATTTTTCTCTACAACCTAACTGATGCCAATTACCCTTGACTAATGCCGATCACCCAAAATTGATGCTAGTCACTATGTAACCTATGTCTATATAAAAAAGGTTTAAAACATGTAAAAATCAAGCTAAAGATTGATGTTAAAGGAATTTTTAATGACTTTAATGGAAATCTCAAATTTCCAAAATGTCTTCCTTGCTTGATGGGGATGCGTGGTCCCAATGGGTGTGCCAAGATGTAGAGATGAATTACAAATAGGATTTTAGTTCAAGCATTAGTCATGAAAAACACAAAAGAATGCATAAAAAATAACAATATAATCCAACCTATTCAAATGGGGTGTGAAAATGACAATTAAAAACTCAATGAAATAAATCAAATACCAATTACATTCCCAAAAACATCTCAACATCTATAAGCAGCTCCAAACATGTTTTTCCCATTGATTTGGTGTTCTCATCTCTATTAACAATGGATTCTAATCTCTTCCATCATCTCAAGATCACCATGCATAATATAGGCTCATGATATGAAATCACTAATATGCGTATCACCTGAATCTATCCTATTGAAAATAAAGCATTTATCTAACTACACAAATGAATTGTGGAGAGAATCCTACATTATAAGTTTACATAATTTAAGCTTAAAAATGTGAGTGAGAGGCCTCCTATTTATATATTTTTAAAATTTTTTAGGATCAACCATGAACTTACATCTCAATATGAAAATATGTGGCCATGAATTAATCTAATTATGTAATTAAAATCCATAAATATCCTCATAATGTTTTGGGAGGAAGGGGCATTAAAGAGGCATGGTAAACCATAATCCTGATATTTGTTACATTTATGGCTTATGGATGCCACCCCATTAATCATGCTATTAGGTGGTGCAGATAATAGGAATCAATTTCCAATAAATAAATATTCAATTTAATCCATGGAATTCTTAATTGAGCTCATAATTTAGTTTAATTTGCCTAAATAAGATTAATCAAATCTAGTCCAATTCTTTGGAAATTGGTGCATAATTAATCAAAATAGTCAAAAGGTCATATTATTAGGTCATAATTTGACTGTAGAGGAATTATAAGGTGATGTTAGTTGATTACAGACTATTATCCTATTTAAGATGTTTTTGACACAAGATAACATAGGCACGTGATGTGTGCTTATGAATTAGAAGAAAAAAGTGATCCAGAGCACTAAAATGCATTTTTGTCATTTTGACTCAAAATGATTTGATCAAAGTTAGGAATCACATAAAAACATTTCCCCATTTATGGATATATTAGCCTAAATTTTCACTTGTATATGATAAGCTTAAACCATTTACATATTTAAGTGATTTTGGCCTAAATTGTACATTTGAGTGTAATTCAAGTAAGATTGATAATTTTGACATAATGGTGCTAGTAATTATATGTCTACATGTATGATATGAGAATTAGTGTTCGATGTATTCAATGAATTGGATACATACTTAATCTTGTTTAATGTAATAAGTTTCATTTCTTGATATCAGAAAACATGGCATAAGTCATAAAAATATTTAAACTCCTTGAATACAATAGACTAATTTAGTGGGCAAAAAAACTTTGTTTAAATATATCTTGAATATATTTATTTACCATTGTATTTTCATTTTGGCCAACATTATATTGTACCTAAAAACACATTCATTGATAGGCTCATTGGTTCCTCTCTTGATCATTTTAATTTATGCATATGATATATTTTCAATGATGTTGATAGAGAAATGTGATACAAATTGATCCACTAGAGGTTTAAATGTTTTTCCTGAGCATATTGATATGTCATAGAACAATATTAAAGCATAATAATTTATGCTTCTTGGGGATATTTGTTTCAAAATTTTATCATTAGAGGCATAATCAAAGCATGTTGTATAGAAAGATAGGAGATGTTACGTAGGATCACCCTTTCCATCATAAAGTGTGAACTTGAGTTCTAAAAATTTGGTTTGTAAAGGGTGAAAATATGTATCAAGTGTAAGAGGATTGTTTGATACATCTTGTGATTCAATAACATGAATATACTTTAAAGCATTTTGTTCAATATTAGTAACCTTAACTTCCAGATCTTAAATAACTTGGAGAAGATTTTTCACAGTAGACCCATGGGGATTAAAATTTGATATTTTATAAGTCACTAAATGGGATGAAATCACTAATTTTATTTATTTAGGCATTAAAATTGGTAATTGAGTTGAAACAATTATTATTCCTATGGAGGATGTACTATTTGTTTGATATTCGAGGAACAATGATTTAAACACATATCTCATGCCACCACTAGATGTGTGGATCAATGGTGTACTCGAGGGGATGGATATTGGAATTGAATTTGTAGTAATACCATTAAAATATTCATCATTAGTATATGTTGATGCATTATCCTTAGTATGTTTACTGATTTCATCTCATGTGATATACAAAAATGCATCAATTAATTTAAAATTTGTATTTATTTAGATGATGAATTAATTATTCCTTATATTCAGTTTAAAAATTATACTTTTTATTAACATTTTTCATTTCTTATAAATTAAAAACAAATATGCCAATAGTAATGGGAAAAAATTAGATCTAAATAGTAATCATGGGAATTTCAATTTTTTGAAGGTTTAAAACCTTAGAGTAAGCTATGGTTTCACAAGAAGACTCAAAGGTCAGGTTAACCAAATGTTTAACCATTTTTGGAAATATTTAAAATGTAATAATATCCTAATCAATCAAATTACTAAACAATTATAAAATTAGTCCAATTAAATAATTGAAAATCATAATATATTCTAATATAGTATTGAATTATGAAAATATGCTAAATATGGAAACTATAATGCCAACAAATATTTTTAATGCTTAGTCATGAAGAAGTAATAATAATTGGATTATCAATTGATGTATGTGAAGATATTACTCATCCATGTGTGAAATAAGACATGATGATGTTATGCAGGGATTTGTCAAATTTTGAATATTCGCTCATTAGTCACCTAGACCCTACCATCGGAATCTAAACACTAACATCAATGCTTTTAAACTAGTTTAGATGCTTGTTAATAATTATTTAAAAGTCCTCTTCTATAAATTCAAATTTTGCCTCATTATTTCCTTGAAAATTATCTTTTTGGATCACGTGTACATGTTATGGATATTAGTGTGTATCACAAAACCCTAGGCCTTTAATTAGGGCATGCCATCTCTCAAAATAAGGGTTATTGGGCTCAAGTTAATTCAAGTTGACCTTAAATACCCCTTTGTTATTGAGCATAGCCAATACTCTGAATAAGGCCTCAAATCAATGTAATTCTCCCTCTTATGTGGGTTTGTGTGTCAATAATTGTTTAATATGTTATATGTGAGTAAATGTAGTGGTATATATTGTAACTTTAAAAATACTACTGATGTGTTTCTATTTAAATTCTCCAAACCTAGAAAAATATTGATCATATGATTGATTTATAAATAGAGAAGAATAGTTCTATTTTACAAGCTTGAGAGGTGATTTTTATTAGTATAAGATAGATGTTTGATTGATGTTAATGAATGTCCTTTGACTTATATTTTACACACCTTTTAAAATTATCTCATGGGAGGATTAAAATAACAATATAAGTAAACCCATACATATTGAAAGATTTTAAAATTTGATGATTTGTAAAGTTTAAACACTAGTGATAGACTTGAGACACTAGCATTGATGTTAGTCTCCTAGTATAGATGGTAGTGTCTAGGAGAATAGACATTTATTGAATATCTATAACTACCAAAGTAGGATATCTGGTTTTAAGTATATTATTGGATACATGTGATGTAGGTAATTAGTATATATCAAGGTTGAACTATAGGATAAGTAGTTAGGTACAGTGAGATGGTGAACTTGATCCTTTTGACAGTCGAAAAGGTCATTAACTAAAGTGTTGAACTATGAGAGATACTTTTCAAGTGTACAAGACTATTTTATCATATAAATACATATTTAACATCTAGATTAGTATCATTCCTCATGATTCTAAAAGTGTGTATATTTGCATGGACCAATATCGTGTCTTATAAATTTGAAACTGTGCATTTATGTATGCACCTATAACATTCCCTTTGAATTTTTATCAATTGATATAGTATATTATGCATCTATATGTTGAATTTGAGAACCTGTATCTCAAACGTATGTGTATGTTAAAACTTATAATTACTATTCATGTATATTTTACAAATATATGCATGCATATGTACCCAAGTGTGTATGAATTTGTAATCAAGACTCTATAGATTTAGTGAATATGATTTGCATATTCCCACATAATCTACGTTAATTTTCCAATATATTTTTTATAATTTAATAACCTAATATCTAAACCATTGTGAATCTCTAAATTCTATACTTTGATTTATTTTTTCATCATGGAGGTTTGTATATCTATGACAATCCCAATTTAATTCCCCTATTTTTATATGAGGGTTGTGTCCTACATATTAATAATCTAAAAATAATAGTTAACTATATCATGTCATGTATAAATAGACCCTCATGTATAATCATGTGAATATGTGATGACTATGTCATCATAGTAATATATATGTCAATCAAGGCATGTATGTAGCATATATAATGTAGGGAATATAAGTGTCATGTATATATGGATGTATCATTTAATAAAACAATATTAATTATATCTTAAGGATAATTAAATAAGACTACACATTAAGAGTACATCATATGTGTCATAGCATCACTAAAGCTCAATATTTATTGTCACACATAACACTAGATGTCACATACAATTTATATGATTATGTTGCATAAAACAAGGTTAGGGGCCACATGAAAGGGATAAAAATATGTCACAAACAAGTCCAAGGGATGCACACAATAGATAAGCACAAACTAGCCTATAATGTAATAGAGTATCAACACCAAGTAGGCATAGAGTATGTATATACTAGTCTACACCATCCGTATGTATCAATGTCACATGATAGTATAATAAAAATTACATGTATCATTGTGTAAGCTATGAGTAACTAGATATATTTGTAATAAATACATGTATCTCAACATGGTAAATTGATATATAAATATTAAACATATAATCATGTAACCTATGGAATAATATTTCCCCAGTATTGGCATGGCTACTAAATAAAGTAAAGTCCATAATATATATGTCTATGTAAAATGTCTGTCATGAATTAAACTCATATAATCCATGTGTATGAAAATAATATTACATCTACCAAACATGTGATAAATAACATATGTAGTTTATAGTGTAATCTAGTAACTATGTCAAGATCATGTCCTAATTTTGATTTTTTGAATATTTTCAATGTTTCTATATTTTTTGAGTATATATATATATATATAAATTTTCAAGTAAATTCAAGTGGAAATGGTTTATAATATATAATAATGTTAGGGATTGAAATAATCCACATTATGTGTCAATGCATAATATGAACTAAATTTAATAAATTGAAAGATTGCAACAATCCCCCACTATATATGTGAATTATAAAAATGTATCTTGATAGCATATGTTGAGATAATGATCTTGTGGGAAAGAATCAATGTCTGGTCATTAGTTATGTAGATATAAGTGTATGTGATCATGTAAGCTCAATAGAAGCTATAAAATTTATAGTTAGGAAAAATTTAAAAGTGAGTAAGTATAAAGACACAAATGATGTGCACTATAATCATTGTAGAATAAGTGTTATGGATGTATATATTATGATAACAATCTATATTTAAGGTTCAATTTAAAATAAATCTAAAGGATATATGAATGGTTAATCTAAGACCAAATGTATGCAAAAAATAGAAGAATAGAGAATGTGACTAATCAAGTAGTCATGAAGAAGTTATGCCAAAAATAGATCATGTGTGGTGAAGTAATCCATGGAATCACTCTAGCCACTTATAAGTATGAAATGTGTACAATGTGGATCCTCTTGAGTAACTAAATTATGATGTTTCAATTGTGATATTATAGTGTTACAAACACTCATTCTAAAATGATCTACACTAAATTCAATTTATTTCACATAATATGTATAAGTAATTGTACTTTGCATTGGTTTTTTTAAACAACTGAATCATCCTTTATATCATGAGTATTAATCAAATAGATAGATTCAACCTCAATTTATTGGTATAAATATTTTCGCTCTTTTGAAATAAAATTAGTCTTACCTTCATGATAAAATGTAATGGAAACTTTTTTTATCAATCACTTCCCCTAAAGACTTTAACCATGATCTTCCAAGCATAATATTTCATGCACATATATCAAGAAGAATGTTTAATATAAGCTGAAACAATTTTGAATCAGACATTACTATCAACTCAATTTATCCCACACATATTGTAAAGTGGTATTATAATATATGTGATTAAGGAAATATCCAAGAGATAAATTAAAGGATGTAGTACAAATAAAATTCCTAGTAGTCTATAACCATAATATTAAAACATATTTACCATCTATGTGAGTGGTGATAGTGAAAGGTTCTTGATATGAGGAGGGTTTTGTAGTTTCCTCCTTGTAAAACATGCTTAAAATTTTGATTTTTAATAAACATATTGGTCTTGGATTCCTTCTTAATAAACCCTCTATTAAGTACACATTATTTCTTAGTTTGTTATTCTTTTTTTAACCTTTTATTTTCTCAATTCTATTTTTGTAACTTCTCTCATTGTACCTTTTATTGTTATATTTTTTTCCTTATGTAACCTTTTATTTTCAATCTATTCCTTCTGTAAATTTTATTCTTATAATTGTTACTTATGCAATCTGTTATTTTTTAACTATTCCTTTTATAAACTTTCATTTTATATTTTTTTCTTTAGTAACATTACCTTGGAATATGCAATCATGCTTTAAGTAGCTTCTTTATTACAAACGTTTTGATTGAATTAGGTGATGGTTTGATGGATGTATCCAGTATAGGATCACCAATATTGATGATGTTTTGTATTTTTCTCTTCAAAGCCCAAAAAATCTCCATATGATGTACATGCATTATATGATAGGTATAATAGTATTTTGATTTCCTTAGAGGATGCATAGTAGGTTATGTGATTAACTTATTTTGTAGCATTTCCATTAGAATATTACTTGAATTTTTAATAGAGTTATGCACAATTTTTGAATAAATAGACATGGATGTATCCTATTTTTGCTTCTATTCTTGAGATTAAGTCTTTTCAAACACAAAATATTTGGATAGAGATGTATATATATTTTTGACACTTTCATGGTTTGGATTCTTTGTATATTTAATATTATTTATTTTCATGTGATGTGATATTTATATTAAAATTCTGATTTTTATTTTGAAACTCCTATACAGACATTCTCATATTGACCATTTGATCTTGAAGGGCTTGACAAACACAATCCATAGATACTTTTGATTGCATACACATATAAATACCATCAGGAGGGTTTGTAAGAGGTGGAGTAGGATGAGGAGGAACATTTAAATGACCTACATTTTTTATTATAGGAGAAATCACCCTAAACCTTGGGATAGTGACAACATGGACCTCCTTAAATGGAAAGTAGTTATTAACACCTTGAGGAAAGGTTTAAGGAAAAATAGAAGAATACATAGTAGGATATTGATTAAGGTTTTCTAATTGGTTCTCCATTTTATATTTATTGTTCTTTAATAAATCTATTAAGATAATGGCAATGAATAATTTGAATAGGTAAACAAGCATGGAAATACGTAGTTTTTGGTCCCTAAAATTTGAACCCGTAGAAGGATGAAACCCTAAAAGATATCTAAGGTTTTTAACATAGTTTGATTAGATTATGGATTTAAGCCTTTTTTATTTCAATGGAATCATCTTAAATGGGATTGAGGAAGTTTAATGTATTGTATTTATTTTATAAAGGTTTTTCTTATGTTTTGATTACATAAATTTTGAAAACCAATTTCTATAATGTGCTCATTATTCAAGAATTCTTACACAATGCTAGCATTATTTTTCCTCGTTACACTTACAAACATTTTTTCAATGAATTAGTGTCTACCAATTCCCTGATTTTCCCTATCAATGTGTCCATTGCACCTTTGGGAGAAATTTATAGTTTGTATGTTATTACTTTATCCCATTTGTATCTTTCTTCTAATGAATCAATTATGATTTTTTGATGAATTTTATTTATTACATTTTACATTAAAAAAAACATAAATAAAATTATACAACTAACAAATTTATCTTTTTCTTTTCTTGGGCTTGATACTCATCATATTATTTTATTCTTGTCAAAACAATATGATAGAACATTTATTTGTTCTTCAAATATGGAAGAGATATTTTGGTGCCTTTTCATAAAAAATAACAAAATAGCATTTTTGTTGGTTTTTACACAATGAAGTTTCAAAGAGCAAGGGAGAGAAAACATGTCACTTTTGAGAGGAAAAAATGAAAAATAAATGGGATGACATTGTATCTTGATTTAAATATTAGAATTAATTTTTTTTTTCAAAAATCCAATAAAATAACTAGTCAATTTACACATTACTTATAAATTTTTCTCAAGACTAGACAATCAAGTTATACCCCTTGTCTAGGATTCCGTAACATATTATAAAAACATTACGCATATAATTTTAAAATTATAGTGATGAGCAATAGTTTTATGCATATAACATTTGACATTAATGCATGAGGAGATTAGACATGTTTATATTTCCATGGGGTTTACATTTTTCAATGAAAATTGTATTTTTACATATTCGGTGATAGGTTAAAGTAGTTTTATGTTGATATTTTTGTTAATATTTTGAGATTTGTTTGTCTTGGGATATTTTTTAAAGATAAAATCCCATCTTAGTATTTTGAATCAAGAATGTTTTTTTATTATGGGAATAAGGAGTTCAATTGCAACCACTAATTAGAATAAATGGTTTCCAAATATGATCATGTGTTTAAATTCATAAGTATTTTTCCATAAGAAAAATATTTATGTTTCACCATGTAAAACCCATCGTAGATGTTTTCAAATAAATTTGAACAAATCATTAAGTCACCTATGGGTTTTTATAAATCTATGTTTAAAAATCAATAACTATTATATTTTTGGAATTGAGGATTAAATAACTAAACTTCAATGATTTCTCAAGTTTCCATGTTTTGTCAGCATTCTAATATTTAATAATTTTTAATATAACTCATTAATTTCACCACTTTCTTATCACCAAGAGCTCATAAGGGTGATATGAGATCACATGGTGGATATTTAAATTAATGGTTACTTTATGATATTATTTTAAAATTAATTTTTATTTTATATAATTTAATTTAATTAAAATTATGTACCTTTTGAAATAACTTCATATTTTTACTTGAATTCAATATTTACCTAGCATGTATAATTATATATATGTAAGAGGACTTAAAAAAATGTCTTAAAACATATGCATAATTAATAAAACTTATATAAATTACCTTGTAACATATTTTACTATTTCAAACTAATACATGTACATGAACATAATCTTATATTTACACATTCTATGTATAGAGGCTTCCTCATTCACATGGACATTTTTATTAGATTCAACATTAGTGCTCATACCTGTATCCTCTGTTTTGTCTTCTTATACCATTCAAATTTTAGTTGATTTCTTTCAACATCATATTCTAAAATAAACTTTCTTTTCCTCTTACTTTTTATATTCCTTATATTTCTAATCTCATAAGTTCTTAACTTTGCCCCTACACAAAATAGTACTTGTATGATATAAATTATAATAACATATATGAGCCACAAGTATATATTACATGAATTAACACATCCCTTTCATATTATTTTTTATTATTATTTAATATTTTTAAAGTTTATATAATTTTATATATTTATCTATATAGCTTTAATCCACAAAATATAAAAGTAATTATATACATACATACACACACACACACAGATATATATATATATATATATATATATATATATATATATATATATTTTATAATATTTAAAAATATTTATTTTATATAAAATGCATACATACATACATAAATGCATATATGCATACATATGTGTGTGTGTGTGTGTGTGTGTGTGTGTGTGTGTAATAAAATGTATACATTTGTTAATAGGAAATCAAGTTTACTTATAACATATTCATTTTATAAACCATGTATGTATGAATAAAACCCCAAAAATAAATGTATAAAAAACATTTAAGTAGTTAACCCCACAAACATGCAAAATGGTGTAGTTGTGGATGAAAGCAGTGGTGGGGGTAAAATTTCAATGGGTTAAAATGAAAGTGGGTATAATAAAGGGGGTTTGGGGATTTTTTATAACCCCATTCATTAAAATCCTACATGGAATTAAATAATAATCCATACAAGTGGAAAACTCCTATTGGATTTAGAATGCCACTTCAAATGGCATGATTTAGGATGAAAATATTAAAATATGTAATCCCATGTGTAAATAGGTATATTTATGATACTTTTGTTGATGTGGCCCTTTATATGTTTATACCACTATATTAATTTCCACTTGAGTTTGAATGTGGGTGTGTTCCATGTGGTGGTACTAGCTTTCTCAATAGCCTTAAGTTTTTCATATAAGCCATATATAGTGTCAAATTCAACATTGATAATATAAAAATTGAGCATGTATGGATTTAATATTCATAGAATATCATCCATTACTATCTTGTGCTCATATTCTAAATATTTAAATCTAGATCTAAGTTCCTCTACCTTAGTCACTTTTTCTTTAAAAAAATTAATCATTTGTAGAATTTATCCACTAGTTTGATACATATTGCCTTCAACCTTAACCTTGAATTTATCTATAGTCACCTTAAATAACCCATCCAAATTGGGTCTATTCACCAAATTTACTATATAATTTATCACATTGGTGACTCTCATATCTCTCAAAATCTCAATTGCATCCCTTCCTTGATTTTTAAATTATGTTACCAAGGTTTTTACCTATTGGTGAAAATTATAAGCACTATCTCTCCAGGGGATTACATAATTAAAATAATATTTATCCTCTTGGGAATTCATTAAGTTCAAGTGATTGTAAACATTATTTCTAGCATAAGATACTAAGAAATGGGGCCTATTTTATAATTCTTTGATCTAATTCCAAAAAGTCAAGACTCTTCTCCATTAAGGCTGAGATTTACCCTTGGATGTTCTTATAGTGTTCAAAATGTCATATAATTTATTTTCCATTCTTTAAACATTATATATTATTTTTGTTGGGGAATGTATTATTTGGCTCTATAGTAGCCTTTATTTGGCTTGATCCAATACTTTATACATTTATTTCATTGCCTCCCCTATTGTATCCATGAAAGAACAAAAGTATTTTGCATACTCATTGGTGTCATTGGGGTTATTTTCTACTTCTTGAAATAAAATTTCTATCTTTCCAAAATTACTTATTCCCCTTTCCTATCTACTATTTTTATCTTCTTGAACCTTTGTATAGACACTTTTCTTGTCAAAATGTATGGTTATTGTAGAAAATTATGTAAGGACAAAACTCACTTTGTACTTCTTCATTTCCAAAGACTCCTTGACCCAAGTATGTGGTGTCTCAAGGTATCATATGAAAAAAACAAGAATTATATTAAATATAAAAAAATCACATTATTATTGTACATTTTTAAGCTTTTTTTTTTGAATATTACTTAATTTGGTTACAAAGAAACCAACTAACAGGTTTCAACTAACTTGATGAACTAACATTCTCCCCCTATTAAGTGAGAGGTAAGAACTTATACAACAAGAGAAATAAAATCAACCAATCTGGTCTACTATATGTCATGAATACCAGATAAAGAAATCCAAAAATGGAACTAAAATCTATAACACAATCCAAAATTTTTACTATAATAGATCCTAGTCTTGAGCCTAGTAGCTCTCATAAGACATGTGAATCACTAATCTCTCAGAACAAGTTTTCAAGTCCATCATGACCATAGACCTCAGCCATATATGATGACTCCTAATCATAGGAAGTGTTTGAATAAATAGAATAGTTAGAGTAACCAAAATATATATTGTTAAAATGATCCACATAATTTTCCTTAGCTTTATTTTTATGTGGAGAGTGGGGTCATTGAGAAGAACACACATTTACTAGATGTCTAATACCACCATATTTGAAATATATGGTCTTTTTCTTGTGTTGATGAGATCTAAAAGAAGCTAAATCACTACAAAAACCATAGGAGTGAGAATAATACCTATGGTGATGTTTTCATCTTTAATATCCTTGAGAATGTTGATGATAATGTTGTGGATACCATCTAAAATGATGTGGAGAGTGTCTCAAATAATGAGTCATCAAGTGTCTCAGAGGGTATTTCAGAGAATGCTTCTAAATTTTCACTATACATGGAAATTTTATATGTTATGGGACTTATTCTTATTTTAATGAGCCTCTTTAGTAGGCATAATATTCTTGTTTGAAAATTATCACTCATGATGGGTCAAAAACTCAAAAATAGAGTCAAATATGGCACACTAAGCTATAACATTTAAATAAACTTTGTGTATGTATAGCTAATGTCATTAAATGTGATGAAAATCCACTTATCATCATAAATCTTACCCCTATAGTACAATACTCTTGTTTTAGGGTTTTCATGTGAGAGATATTTAGATACATCTTCTTCAATGCTAAGTTTTTTTTAAGCAACTGCAATAAGATGTAAAAATTTTTATAGGTAGGTTGTTTGTCACACACATATTTAAATGTTTTCCATGATTTCTATCCACTAGTTTTAAAAACTTAAATATGAATGGCAACATGTTCAATATAGGATGATTTTAATATTACGTGTGCATGCTTATCACATTTTTGTTACTCAACTAATTTTCTAGCTTTAGTTGGTGGTATGGTATCTTTCTCTATAATTTTCCATAAGTCATTGAAAATGAGGGTGTTTTCCATGTTCCTAATCCATTACTTGTAGTTTTTAGGTGACAATATATCATTTTTAGAGATCAAGCTTAAAATTTTTAACATAACTTATAAATAAAAACAACAAGATCAATTCTTATGAATGATACTTGTGGTTTTGCCTTGATCCTCATAATAGATTCAATATACAATAGATATAGGGATTTGTCAAAAATAATGGGACCTTAAATATTTGTTTAAACCCTTATATCTCTGAAAAAAGATTATTCCTTTACAATTTGTCCTTGTATTTGGTCATAATTTGTATAAGGTAATCAGAATAATGTTTTTTTACGTGTAAAGTGAATAAAGTAAAAGTTTTTTTACTTGTTTAAAATATTGTTCTTTTTTATAAAATCAGCCAATATATAGGTATATAAAAGATTCTCCCACTAGATTTTAATACTCATTGTAGTTGATTTGGTGTTATAAGTTTTAAAAAAACATAAAAAAAGGGAAGGTAAAAGGTTCAATAAATTTTGGATGTATATTTTTTTGGTCGAAGTTTCATTTTTTGACCTTATTTAAATTATGGCCAAATAAAAGGATAAATTGTAAAGGAAGAATATTTTTTCAGAGATATAAAGCTATAAACAAAGATTTAAGGTGTCATTAATTTTTTAAAAATACCTAAATATTTTTTATATCAAATATACTTATGATAGTCAAGGCAAAACCTTGAGTAGCATTCATAAAGACTCATCTTGTTGTTATTCTTTGCAAGTCATAGTAAAAATTGTAAGCTTGATCTCTGAAAATGGTAGATTATCACTTAAAAAATACAAAGAATGGATTAAGAACATGGAGAACACCCTCATTTTTAATTACTTATGGGAAAACATAGAGAAAGAGACCACACCACCAACTAAATCTATAAAATTGGTCGAGTACCAAAAAATGTGATAAGCATGCACTCACACTATTAAAATCATCCTTCACTAAATAGGTTATCATTCATATTGAAGCTATTAAAACCTATGCATGGAAAGCATGGAAAAAATTAAAATATTTTTATGAAAAAAAACTTACCTATAAAAATATTGATCTCTTAATAATAAACTTAGCACTGAAGATGTATATGAATATCTATCTCACATGAAAACTATGAAAAATGAGTATCATAATATAATTTTTAAAATGTATGATGACATGTTTATTTACATCACATTTAATGGCTTTATTTATACATATAAATTTTTTGTTGAAATGTTATAGCTTAGTGATAAACTTACTGGTGCCACATTTGACTCTATTTGTGAGTTGTTGGCTCAACATGAGTGATAGTTTGTAAATAAAAAGAGTATGCCTACTGAAGAGGCTCACTATACAAAGAATAGGTCCCATCATAGATAACATCACCATGTATATAAATAATTTTATAAGGATTATCTAAAACACTCTCTGACACATTATCTGAGATACTCTCCACACCATTCTAGATGGTCTCCACAACATTCTCCCAACACTTCACTATCTTCAAAGTGAAAAAATCACCATAGGCATTCTTCTCACTCATGTGGTTTTTCTAATTATTTAGCTTCTTATAGATCTCTTTAGCATAACAAAGAGACCAAATGTTTTAAATGCGGTAGTATTGAATATCTTATAGATGTATGTCCTTCTTGACAACCCCACTCTGACATAAAAAGAAAACTGAGGTATATCTTCTAGTTAATCAATCTATTCAAGTTAATTTAATATTTCCTCTAATAAAGAGGAATCCTATATGGCCAAGGTCTATCGTCATGATGGACCTGACAACTTGTTTTAAGTGATCAATGACTCACCCATTTTTTGTGAGCTACTAGGCTCAAGACTAGGATCTATTATAGTAACATTATTATCTTGTGTTATTGATCTCAGTTCCATTTTTGGATATATATATATATATATATATATATATATATATATATATATATATATATATATATATATATATATATATGATATTCATGACATGTAGTAGATAGGTTTTTTTGATTTTATTTATCTCGTTGCATATCTTATCACCTCTTGCCTAATAGGGGAGAAGATATAGCATTTGGTTGGTATTCTATTAGTTGTCAAAGATAGGATGCAATCATAGGGGCTTCTATCACTATCAATGTTGATAAAAGGTCTTCAATATTTTTTGGACATTAGGGATATGTACCATACACAATACAGGTTGGTCACCTTGACAAGCTTCTAGTTGGAGCCTTATGTGGATTGATGTAGTTGGACTAAAATTCATTCAAATTTAAATTCAAACTATGTATGCTTATGAAAGGAGTATAATTTATGCTCATCATTTTTTTTAAATATTTATAATTTGATTGAATTATTGTATCAGTAGTATGGAGATCTTAAATCAGCAAGATCTTCCAATAAAGTCACATGTTGCCATTTGGGTGATAGTAGGTGCAACAAACCTAAGAAATGAACTAAAACAATAGATTTATTAGTATTTAAAGCCTAAAAACATATGGAATCCATAAAAAAATATTCCAAAAATAAGGAAAACACAATAATATTTTTTTATCTGTAAGTGAATTAAGTAAAAGTTTTTTTACTTGTTTAAAATTATTCATTTTTTTATAAAATCAGCCAACATCTACGTATGTAAAAGATTTTCCAACAATATTTTAATAATAATTTTAGGTGAGTTAGTGTTATAAGTTTTAAAAAAACATATAGCAAAGTGAAGGTACAAGGTTCAATAACTTTTGGATGCATATTTTTTTGGTCAAAGTTTATTTTATTTTTACCTTATTTAAATTATGATCAAATAAAAAGACAAATTGTAAAGGAAGAATACTTTTATAGAGATATAAGGGTGTAAATAAATATTTAAGGTGTCATTGAATTTTTAAAAATATCTAAATATTTTTAATATCTAATCTAATTACAATGGTCAAGGAAAAAACCCAAGTAACATTCATAAGCATTCATCTTCTTGTTGTTATTTGTAAGTCATGGAAAAAACTGTAAGCTTAATCTCTAAAAATGGTACAATGTCACATAAAACCTAAAATTAATGGATTAGTAACATGGATAACAACTAATTTTCAATGACTTATGGTAAATCAAAAATAAATATACCACACCACCAACTGAATCCATAAAATTGGTTGAGTACCAAAAACCTGATAAGTGTGCACTCGCATTGTTAAAAGCATCATGCACTAAACAAGTTAGAATTCATGTTGAAGATGTTAAAATTGGCACATGAAAATAATGAAAAGAATTAAAATATTTTTATGACAAAAAACCTACCTATAAAAATATTTATCTCTTAATGTAGTTTCTTAGTAATAAACTTAGCACTGAAGAAGATGTGTCTGAATATCTCTCACATGAAAACTATGAAACAAGAGTATTATACCACAAGGGGTAAAGTTTATGATGAAATTTTGATATCCATTATATTAAATGTATTTAGTTATACATACATAATTTTTTAAAACTCTAGAGCTTAGTGATAAGCTTAATGATGCCACATTTGACTCTATTTATGAGTTGTTGACTCAGCATGAGTGAGAGTTTACAAAGAAGAATACACATATTTAAGGAGATCACTATAAAAATAATAGGTCCCATCATATATAACATCACCATATATAATTAAAATATTATAATCATTCTCTAAAACACTCTTTGAGATACTCTTTGACTCATTCTTTGAGACACTCTCCACACTGTTCTAGACTGTCTCCACAACATTCTCATAGGCACTGTCTAGGATAATTAAAATGCAAACATCACAATAGGAATTCTTCTCACTCTTGTGGTTATTATATTTATTCAAATTATTTTGGATATCATTGGCATTAGAAAGAGAATATATGTTTCAAATGTGGTGGTATTGGACATCTTGGAGATGTATGTCCTTCTTGACAACCTTTCTCTCCATATAACAAAAAGTTGAGACAAATTATGTGAATCATTATAGTGGTAGATCTTCTAGTTACTCTAGTTATTACAATTATTATAACACTTCCTCTGATTTGGAGGTGTCTTATATGGCTGATATGTATGGTCCTGATGGACCTCACAACTTGCTCTGAGTGATTAGTGATTCACCTATCCTGTGTGAGCTACTAGGCTCAAGATTGAGATATATTGTAGTAACATTTTTGGCTTATGTTATTTATTTTATTTCCATATTTTTCTTTATATATCTAATATTTATGACATGTAGTAGATAGGATTATTTGATATTATTTCTCTTATTACATAGATTCTCACCTCATGTCTAATAGGGAGAATATATCATTTGGTTGGTCTTTGATCAATCATTAGTGATAGTACGAGTTGATAGGAATTTATATCACAATTTTTTTTGAAAAAAAGTGGTCAATGTTTGTTATACATTAGGGAGATGTGCCATACATAGTACAAGTTGGTCACTTTGATAGGATTCTCAGTGGAGCCTTATGTGGATCGATGTAGTTGGATAGACTTTGATTGTGTTCTACTATAGTATGATATGATGATAATAAGGATGAGAAATATTTGATCATGTTTATCATCCTTTTATGCCACAACTCATAGATCAGGCTTATGTATGGAGTGACATCAATTCTTGTTAGTACCAAGATGCACAGTGCACTAGTTTTAGTTACATTAGAGTTTCTTTGATGAATTTAGAGCCACTACTCTAGTGTTTTTATTATATACCTATTTGGATAAAGGGGGATTTTTTTAGGTCATTTTATGATCCAAGGTTATGTTTTATTTATTTAATTAGGTTATTTTTTAGGTTAGTTGAAACTCATTAGTTGATTTATTTGTAACCAAACTGATTAAGATTTTTAAGAACGTAAACAAATAATGTGAATTCTTACATTGAATATAATTCTTGTTTTTATTCCTCTAATATCTAGGGCCAATAGTGGGTATAATGAGCTATCCTTGCTCCTCAGGCTAACTAGCTTATGCAAAGATGGAAAAAAATATTAGAGGGAGCATTAAAGCACTTATTTGAATTGAAACTTGAATTGATGGTTAGATAACCCTAATCTATCCTAAGATGTCCCTCTAGGGTGAATTCTCTACCACATATTTTGTCTACCCTAGAGTCCTTGTGATTGTCATTAAATAAGACTTAGTTGAGTGGACTAGGGAATAGATAAGTCTAGTTGGGTGAATGGTTTAGGTGGTGATAGAGGATTAAAAATGGAATCAAACACAAAATCCTTAAAATGAACCTTCATTTTATGGTATTTTTATTTAACTCTGGTATAAGGAATTGAAGAATCAAAAGAATTAGAGGTTTGTGGCCTAGTTTGCCCAATAAGAGTGTTGGCATATAATGACTTAATTTATTTACAATATTTATACAAGGATTAAAATGAAGAAAGAGGTGTAGTAATTGAACTAGAAGATGATAAGTTTACCATGTGAGTATCTAAACTTATAATGGAATAAGAGAGGGAAGACACTACCTTATTCAAAGCCTACCTTTCTTATTTAGTAATAATATATGTGTTTTGGTTAAAAACTAGTGTATATATTGGAGTGGATAATGTTGTAACAATAAATTTAGGGGAGGAAATTGGAGTTGTGGTTATAGGAACATTAGTAATTCTTAGAATAGGGGATTATTTCAACACATATTCTACATCTAAATCTAGTGACTTATCTTCCACTAATAATTTATTAGATGTTAAATCACCCTTTTTGCTCCACTTCTTCTTTAGCTTTTGTATCTAATGTCTCAATTTGTTCCACCTTTTCACCCTCTCCTAATATATTTGTGTGTGTGTGTGTGTGTGTGTGTGTGTGTGTGTGTGTGTGTGTGTGTGTGTGTGTGTGTGTGTGTGTGTGTGTGTGTGTGTGTGTGTGTGTGTGTGTGTGTGTGTGTGTGTGTGTGTGTGTGTGTGTGTGTGTGTGTGTGTGTGTGTGTGTGTTATATTTTATTTACTAAGAAAAAATATTTCTTCTTCAAGTTCTTTATCTTCTTAATATCCTCACTCTTGTTTAGTTTCCCATTCCTTCTCTTCATCACTATCATCCACTTGGATAACTTCCATTTATTTAACTTTTTCTTTTGTTTCCTCATTTTTCTCCTTTGATTCCTAATATATAGGGACCACTTTTGTAAATGTATCTTTGAAGGGTCCTTCTTCTAGTTGCACATTTGGAGGATATATAATAAGATTCATAGTTTTCCTCTTATAGGTTCTAATGGGTGGTTGGGTATAAATGGGGCCCTTCCTTGTAGATGGTGGAGTGGAAATCAAAGGAGATGTAGGAGTGGAAGATGGAGGTAAAGGAACTAAGGCTATAGGTGTCACTAGTGGAGATGTTGGAGGTACCAAAGTTGAAACTATAGGTGGAAGAGTATCGAAAGAGCTCTATAATAATGTAAGAAAACTTATTTGTTGAACTATGGTTAAGGGACACAAAGGGGTCAGATAAATTACTATTGCTTATCCACATACAATAGTTTAATTCCTTATAGTTATTGTGGGGGAATATAGTATATATACTAGTTGAGGGGTTATAAGTCCTTTAAGAATGTTATTCCTAATCTGGGGATCCATCTCCCCTTGCAAGGAACCTTCCTTCAATAAATTCAATTATGCTTGTTATGGATAGAAATATGAGCATGATTTAGTGAAAATTGAGCATGTGGCTAGGGTAATTAATGGATTCTAGATTTTTTTAACCTCCTACACTATCTTATTTTCTTACTCCCTAGTGATTCAAGGATCTTATTAGATTATTTTGGATACTACCATTGGCATATTATGCCTTTTCATTCCAGTATAAACCTAAAAAACATCTATAATATTGGTAAAAATTTGGTCATGATTAAAAATCTTATGTCTGTATGCAATGTGGACTCCCTTATTTCTAAGGTCATTAAGGTATTGCCTCACTTTATTTCTGGGATCCCAATCTTGATATTGTGATTTATTTAAACCATAGTGGGATCTATTCTTCCTTAATTAAGGTGCCTCTTCATTGAATATTACATTTGGCCAATTCTCAGAGGGGTCTTAAGAGAGTAACCTTGGTGTTTGTCATGTATATTCTCATCTACACTATTATATATCTAAAAATCTATTTCTTGATCTACTACTTTTTCAAGAACATAATAAGTTAGATTCAGAGCTGGATCATTGGTTCTCTCTATCCTTACTATAATGTAGTTAGGATAGTACCAATAGTCTCCCATTTTTATAGTGTTTTTCCTTATGTTTTTATAAATCTTGGGCATGGAACAATTATAAGTAGCTTGTTACACTAACAAGTATATATCTCCTAAAATTTTATTTATTTCCTTCTTAAATATATGAACATGTATTATGTAAAAGTCACCATAGACCCTATTGTTTACATATTTTGTAGATGGATCCCAGGGTTATTCATAGGTTCTATATGTTTTACCCATAATTTCATTAACTACATTAGACATCATGTAAAAATTGCTATCAGATGATCTCTCATCAACTTTGAACATGTGTTTCTTATGTCAGACACTGAAAACCTCCCCAAGTGCCATGATTTTATTGAAAGGTAGAATGATGTCTAGCAAGGATACCCACACATCATTTACATAAGTGATGCTAAAAACTCCATACAACCTTGTTCAAAAAGGCCATGGCTATTCTAATACATGTCTTGAATTTGGTTATGGGAAATGAGGAAATCAATCCTTGAATGTTTAATTTTTATCCTTTCTCCAGCCACTACTTGAGATTACCCTCCACTATGTTATGGTCCAACCAAACATTGGTTGTGACCAAGTTATAATTTACTTCAGGCATTGATAGGCACAAATACTTTTCAAAGGTTTCCTTATAAATATAATCCACTACATTCCTATGAATCCTAAAGTTCAAGTAGTCTATATTAATGGTTACATTATTAAATAAATATCAAAGTAAGTCTATACATGTCATTACCTTAAATTTCAATACCAAATTATGTAAATCCATATTTTTGACTAGTAACAGATCATATATGTATCTTCTCATGTCCTTGTCTAACCAGTCCTTGATTGAATATGGTTTGATGTTATCTATCTCATCTTGAAGACTAGATTAATGACATAGTGTTATTACCCCTCTATCATAAAATATGTCCAATTATTCATTTCCCCCTATGATATAATATTGAGAGGGTGTTTGGTTTGATAGTTGGGATGAGGAAATCATTGTTATGATATAGAATTGTATTAAACATACTAGGTTGATTCACAAATTATCTTAGTAGAAAAATTAGGGGCTTTTGATAGCTTGGTGGCTCAAATCACAATTCATATCTTTTTGATTAATAACAAAGTGATTTGATGTTCTCAATATTTTTCTTATATCACTTAAAGCTTGATACTTGAATACCCAATCCATGAAAATTTAATGCAACATCAACCTTTATCCCCATTTCTAGTTTGATTTAAAATTTACAAGTTATATTTGGTAGGCACCTATTACCATGTGGTAGCTTTTCATCTACCATGAATGGTTACTCACCATCACAAGCTAAGTGACCACTTCCCATGTATCATTTTTTGTATATATAATAAATCTTGAATTTGTATTCTAACAATGCATCTATGATATTGTGACACTTATTTCAATATCACTTACCCATGGTATTTATTGTTATAGTTCTAATTTGTATTTTCCATAAACTATGAATTAACAATATTTTTTCACTTTGCATGATGTAGTGCCACATGGAGTAATCTCAGGGCCCTAGGGAAACCATTCTATTTTTATTATATACCTTTTTCTTGACAATTCCTAAGCTTTTGATATTATGACATGTGGATGAAAATCATAAATCTAAAGAAAATATAACTCTGGCTATGTGCCTTTAAATGATCATCTTTAAATTGATGAGATCATGCCACATGGGTGGCTATTGTTAACCCAGAGACATAACTTTTTGTACTGTTATTTATCTTGTCAATCTCATGGCTTCTGAGACTATACCACATGGATGGATCTCATCAACCCAAAAGGTTTATAACTATATAGTGTATTTATAATTGATAAGGCCTGATTGAACAAGATTATTCTAGCTATCATGATCTTGAATACTCAATAATTTTTGGATGTATTGGACCTACCTAGATATTTAAGGTTCCAAGTCAATGAGATTGTGCCACATGGATAATTCTAAGAACTTGGAAGACTTATAAATTTTCATGAAAATCACCTGTATCATGAGTTAATGAGATTTTGACATGTGGCCAGATCACAATGACTTGGTAACTTTAAATGTAGTTTTAAATCCAAATGTTGTGAGTGAATGAGATTCTTTCACATGGAATGATATCTTGATCCAGAGGCTCAAAATGACTTAGATTACTCTTTTCATAACTTATGATCAGCTACGAGTAAATGTAATGGTAACATATGTCATGATTTATTGAATTTAATGAAAATTTGAATTTTGAGAATGGGATGCTACACATCAAAGATTAAATATGTTCATTATTCATGTTAGTAAATTAAATCAAAACCTAATATTGAACATGCATTTGAAATAGATAAAAGAATCAAAGGTGGTAAATAATTCATGAATGGTGTTCAAGTTTTGATTTTCTCTCTTTTATATCTTTCCAATAAAATTAGACTTTGAAAACAACCTTATGATTATGCATATTGTGATCATAAGAATTTGACCATAGAGATGAGGTTAATATTGTGTTAGAACATAAAATAATGAAATTAACACACTAATGTGATAACATCTCTAACCTAGATCATAGGGGGAGAATAATAAACAAAAATAAATGAAAAACATAACTAAAATGTAAAGAACAACAAGATACTTACCTTCCTTGAATGTTCCAAATGATTTTTCATGTGGCTTTCTTGGCTTGTGCTCAAAGAGAATTTGGCAATGGAGCTTGGCTATCTCCTTCTCTCCTTGGATCCATGGCTTGTGGCTTGATGTTGGCTTTGGCTTGTGATTTTGGCATTACAACACTATAGATTTGAAGCATGTACCAAAAGCTACATTATAACTTTACTATGTTCAAGTTCCTCAAATGAAGAGGCGAATGATTATGTTTATAGGTTTAGAGACTAACCCAAAATCAAGGTGAGTTAATCTATAGTTTAAACATGGAATGGGTTCAAACCTAACCTAAGCAAGTTAATTAACCCTAGTAGAGTTAAACATTGTCAAAATTTCAAGATTTTCAATGAATAGGCATGGGTGAGATATTTTTATATATTTACAAAGGCTTGATAACTCATAAAAGGTAATTATGAAAACCTAAGATATTCTTAATTTTTGAATTTCATTAATTGCACATGGATAATTCAACTAGGAATTTAATTTAGTTTAGCATTTTAATTAATTATGATTAGGATTTTACCATTTTTCAAGATTTGACTTAATTTTATGTGTGAACTTGCCCCATTTAATAGGTTTATAGGCCAAATTTCATGTTATGATGCCATAAGATGATTAGAGATGAATCGGTGAGAGCTTTTTGTTGATTATAGTAAGATACCCAAAATAGGGATGTCTCAATGTGATTCAAATATTTTAGAAATTATTTACTAGTAATTTACGGCATTTAGTGATTCTTAGGATTAATTTGAAATGGTTGGTAAAAATTAGTCTAAAGTCTAGTATGAATCCATTGGTGGCCAGTTTTAAGTGTCTAGAATTTGACCCTATTTAGGAAGATATTGCAAGCCATAGGCATAATAATGTCTTCTCAAAGAAAAAAAAAGGCATGTATGACTAAAATAAGATGATGATTGAATAATAATTTCCATTAAACATATGTTTAATGGATGGTCCCTAGAAAAGAAGCAAGAAGAAGAATGAAATTAACCCATGGGTAAGGTTAATAAAAATGCTTGCATGCATTGATTTAAAAAGTAATAATTTACCAAAAGATTATTATAATCAGTAACAAAGGTTACAACATTGATTTTCCTAAAGGTATTTATAATTAGTGGCAATGGCATATACCCTAGTTAGGGCAGATGAGTTAACATAATGATTTTACCAAAGGTGGTTATAATCATTAAGGTGACATAGATTGAAAAAGATGTTTGATTGTGACCCAATAGGTCATATTGGCAAGCATGACTCAAGTATATGACATGTTACACAAATTAGATATAAGTGGGTACAAACATAGATGTGATGGTCTAATGACTAAAGAAGCCACAAACAACCAAGCATATGAGGATGCATAAAGGGATGAAATAGATGATTAGAAAAATAAAAATTGATCAATGTGAATGATTTAGTTATACCTTCTAATGTGGAGATGCTCATTTTGAATAGATTTGATACAACTAGAGTGGTCAAAGGATTTATTTGATCAAGGAGGGTGGGAGAATTTTCCAAGGATATCAAGGAGAAAATTCTATGGATCCATTGCTTGTAAGACTTCCCTAAGCTGATTTTTGTTATAGAACTTGATGGTATGCCTCATGATAGAACACCATGAGAAATTTTATAAAACATGCATAAGGACTAACTTCTGATCTAATAAATAATTGAAAATAATGTACCAATGATAAAAACCATGATAACAATGTTGTCGTATGAATATGGATAGACTCAATAATAATGCAAAAGTAATAACCCAATGAATTCATGTGGACTAAGTTGAGGAAGTAGTATTGAAATTAAACAAACAAACAAGAAAAAAAAAAAACACATATAAAGTAAACAAATGAACAAATAAATAGAAAACAAACACACAAAAAAGTCTAAAAACAAAATCAATAGAAAACATCCTAACAATGAATTTTCCCTAGTAGGTTGGATCAAGGATGATTAACTAGGGTTAGAAAGGATAAATGTTATTGGAATTTTCTAAGCATCTCAACTTGATTGGGAATTACAAGATACAAAATGATCCAACTCATAAAATAGTTAGAGTGTTAGCTTAGGTTACTCATAAAATAAAGATAACATTGTCTTAGAGGGGCTAAGTAGAACTCAACGTGAATTAAGCATGGCATACATAGTCCCAAAATGACCTCAATTCATAGTATTTTAACCAACACAAAAGGTTGGGAGAAACTTGACCTGATAACAACTTCTTAAATCTAGTAAATGGCCAAAAAAATGAGAATAATAATGGTAAGGTGATGTGGTAATCCATGGTAAAGGGTGTTGTTCCTAATTTTACCATAGGTGGTTATAACTAGAAAATAATGGTATAGATCAGTAGTAATAATTTTCCCATAGTTATAATTGGTAACATAATAGTGGTACTCTAATTTTCCCAAAGGTGGTTACAATTAGGAACACTTGGTATAACATGAATGAAATATAACTTATTAGATAAACTGTCACACTACTCTCATAGACTATGATTTAAACACCTAATTATAAAACTATTGAAACTATATCAAAATCCCATAATAAAAGGTACATAAAGAACCAAAGGAATCAAGATCAAATGGGGTTGGGTAGGATGGATAAAAATAGGCTTCAATCTAATAGGGACATCATGGTAGGATGACATAGGGTATATGGATTTGTTTAGGATGATGGTGGTATGATAATTAGATAAAAGGGTAAGAGGGTTACCCCAAGTGGTAAGTAAGGTAAATGGTAGGGTATGAAACAATAGAAAGGTAAATGGTCAATTACAATGAAAAGGTATATGGCATATGGAAATGGTATGGTAAATATTTTTATTATCCCTATTTATGTGGAGATACATTCCTTGATCATCATATGAGATAACCAACATAATTAGTTATGTAAATTGTAATCTTGCACCTATTATAAATAGCTAATCTATCAATAATTGGTTGTATATTTGGATGCAAATGATGTTTTTATGATATTTATTAATTTTTGAGTCTATTTCCTTAAAATGTCAAGACAAGGTATATTTTTAGCCTTTGCAAAAGAAAGTGAATCCAGGGATGGTAAATATAGATAAATAATGGATGATAGTTTTGATTTGGAAATTTAATGGTGGATGATAATGAAATTTATAATGATATTAAAATAAATGAAGATAAATATTTTTAGGCACATACAATGTTGTTGATTCTAGATTTGACATAAATCTAGTTATGGTAGGGTTGAAGACTTTTGAGTATGTTCTTGATAAGACCACTATATGTTTATATTATTTGTGCCTAAGAGTATCAACCATTTGATTAGGTTGTAGATTTGAATCTATGTTTATTTTTGTATTCTCTCTTCATCAAGTAGTGAAGGACTATTGTGCCCAACTATTGGCACCTCAAAGAGGTTTTCGCCAATGAAGTTGACTTGATTATCCCATAGCACCTCTAAGAAGGTTTCACTAAGAAATGTTAACTTTTGACTTTGATTATCTTCTAACACCTCCAAAAAGGTTTCACTAGAATATTTTGAGTTTAAACTTTGATTGTCCCCTAGCACCTTCAAAAAGGTTTCACTAGGAGACTATTCTTATTTTGCATGAATTTGGTCTTGGCCTCCCTAATGTTCTTTAATATATATGTCGCCATGGATGAAATTCATCAAGGTATCATTCTATCAATCCCAATCAACACTTGTGAGAGATAGAATATCAATATAATGGATATGTTGGGTGGTGGTAATGGTATGTGGAATGGTAATGGAATGGGAAAAGGCAACATAATCCTCATAGAAGTTACTAATAGAAATTGTGTCAAAGTTGAACTAATCATTCTCAAAAACTATGGAAGGATCAAAAATATATTCAAATTAATTTTCAAGGCATGCATAACCAATATTGTAACAACCATGAACGTATTCTAATTTTGAATCTGATTCTAACTCAAGGAACTTTGAACCCCATGTTGATAATGATGTTATTTTTGATTTTAATGTTAAATATGATGTTAATTCAAAAATAAAATCTAAATTTAATGTTGATTCTTCATCTTATGTAGATGATGTTATAATGATGTCTTGTTGAATGTTTGTTATTAAACAAGTAATGGCTTGTGATGGCATAATGGGCTCTATAGAGAATGGTTTGTCAAAGTGAGACTCCTCAATAAGGGGGAAAAGTTAAAGATATAACTCCTTAGAGACTAGTTTATCAATGGGTGGCTCTTTAAAAATAGGCATATGGTCGAGGTAACGATATATCCAAAAGTAGTTATTATCATTAAGAATTAACTCAACAAAGATTGGCTTGTCAGAGTGAGACTCCTTGACAATAGGTAAAATATTAAGAGTTTATTCATCATAGGTTGACTCATCACAAATGGTTGGTTCAAAAAAACATCATGGATATTCTGGTTCTCTTGGCCTCAGTTTACAATCAGTTGTAAAATACCAATTTTGGTTGCAACTTGGTCTTCAAAAGATTGGCTTGGTTAGGGAGGTACAGATTGGATGGGTTGGGGATGGACAATTAGTAGGGGTTTTCTAATGTGGGAAATAGTTGGAAATGAATGAAGAATGACTAGTGGTTGGATAATGATAGGGCATTTTGGAGCTTGGTTACTCACATATTCTAAAGTATGAGGTCTTATAATAATAATGGTAGGGTATTATGGAGTTTGGTTTCTCACACTAGATAAAGGATGAGGTCTTGGAATATAAATGGTATGGTATTATGGAGATTGGTTAGTCACACAAGAAAAAGGATGAGGTCCTAGTATAGAAATGTTAGGTCATTATGGAGCTTGGTTTCTCACAAAAACCAAAGGATGAGGTCCTGGTATAGAAATGGTAGGGCATCATGGAGCTTGATTGCTCACAAAAGCCAAAGGATTAGGTCTCGGTATAGAAATGGTAGAGATTTATGGAGTTTGGTTACTTGTATAAGCCAAAGGATGAGGTATTGGAATGGTAATGGTATTCCTTAGACAAAGTGGAGCTTGGTGACTTGTGTAGTCTGAAAGAAGGTTAATGGTATAGGTAGAGGAATGGGTAGTCTCAAAATGGAGAGATTCATATGTCAACCTACCAAAATAAGGTATTACCACATGTTTCACTTGATGATCTTGGATTTGTTACCTAGATTGAAGATTGTAAGGAAGATAGGAATCCATCTCATGAACCACTTATTTACCATAGGGGTCTTAAACAAAGACAACCTATGCAACTCTTTTATCATAACTTATATTGTACATAACTCCACCATAAGTGTATCTAGACATATCCACATTAATGATGAAAGCTTTGCTAAAATTTCTAGAGTTCTATAAATTCTAAAAAATAATGTCCAAAGGATAAATGGTATAAACTTGGTCTAGGGGAGATGTATCTCCAAAATGGTCTATGTTAAAACATAGTATAAAATTATCTAACATCATATGTCTACCGTCAATTGTCTCATGCACAAAAGGTCAATTTGTTGAATAAATACTAGAATGCCAAAATCTTAGTCCAAACTATTCCAAATATGTATATTTTAAGAAAATAAAGGTGGATAGATATTTTAGCCAAATATGGAATCATAGTATAGGCTCAAACAAGGCATGTGCTACAACTTTTTTCCAAATGTGGCATCAAAATCTAGACTTTAAACAAATGTGATATTTTAATCTAACAAAATTGGAGCATATTGGCATAGACTAGGCATATTGAATCAAACATAAAATTGGTCAATTATCATAAGGCATAAGGCATATGGAGAGATAAGTTATTTTATCCCAAATAAAAGGCAAAAACAATAATGAAAACTAGGCTCCTTTAAACAAATAAGATAGACAAGATTTAATTGCATAATAATACTAGGCAAAGATCCAAACAATAGTTTTAAAAGTTGGGTAATGAATTAACCTAAGTTGCATAACAAAAAATATAATGATCAGTTTATAATCCTTAATTAAGCAAGGCATAAACAAAAATAGTCAATGTTTGAATTTGAATTTGAACTTGGCAAGATTAATTAAAAAACTCAACTTAGGAAACTAGGCATCATTAAACAAACAATAATATAGAAAAAATGGAATGACATAATGACATAATAAAAAGATTCAAATTACATACATGGTATTGGTTCTAAAAAATGGCATTAGGCACAAGGCAAACAAGTCTTGAAACAAATCAAGCAATGTAACAACATTACCCTACTTTAAATATGTAACAAACAACTGTTTCAAGACTCAAAAATTACAAAACCTTTAAATGATTTGGACAACATAACATTACCTATTTAAATCAAGTTATACACATAAATAAGTTTCTAAAAATTTTTTTAAGGTAAAGGTGTGTAGCAAAATGGCCAATATAACACATCCTCAAGTAAAGGAGTGGCATATAAATAAAACTTGGTATGAAGTAGCACAAACAAACAAATAGTTTTAGAATCAAAAGACCAAGCAATAAAAGGATGAAATTACATAAAATTAAAATACAACATCCTAGATCCTATAAATGACAAGGTTAGTAAAATGGGGTTGACTAAAACTATAATTTTTGAATGTCTAGATTGGTCTTAAGCATGCATAATACTAGATATGCCTCACATTAATTGAGTTCATATTAATTAAATTACTATGCAAAGGTCTACTATTTTTCATAGTGATTATATATGTGGACTACTTAGTGTTATCCCTTGGTTAACTAGACCTAACTCAGGTTTCTAGTATGAAAAGAGAGGTTAGCTTCTTAACCCCCTAGCTCTCATAGTATGTGTACCCTGATTTGTATACCCCATCATGGAGTGGAGTTAAAACACTATTAGTAGATGAAACCCTATATCAATTCTTCCCTAAAAAACTCATGAAGAAGCTATGAACTTCCCTTCACAAGCCAAATTACATGAAAATAAAAGTAATTGAAAAGACCTTAGAGGTTGTTTTTTAGATTAGCCAAACCATGCAAGTTTTGGGGATATCCTAGACAACATTTTTTCCATTCCTTGTGCTAGGCACAAATTTCAAGGAAAAGTGCTTTTGGTCACCCAACTTCCCTATAGTGGATGGAGGAGAGCATAAATGCACTCTTCATTTTTTGAAAACAAACAATTGATTTTAAACAAACATGGCATAAAATGAATGTTTTCCAAATCATAAACTAAATGATTAAGAGTTCATTTTAAGGTACTAAAAATGAAATGTGTTGTGAAGTTTTTTGCCCCCTTGGCATTCGTTGAAACTTGCAAAAACTTTTAAAAACATCGAAGGCATAAAAAATGAACTATGTTGTTTTTAAACACCAAAAGATGAAGTGAACAAGATTAAAATACATTCAAATTTGATCCTTTCCCATTTTTATGCACTAAATGAAATGTTTGATTAAGTTCCTTGGCCCCTTGGCTTAATGCAAAAGATTAAAATAATGTTCACAAAGAAACTTAATACAAATCACCTAGGTTCATTTTAAGCCCTAAAGTCAAAATTTAAAGACCTAACTAACTTCATTTTAAATAACCAAAATGAAATGTTCATGGGTCTGAACTTACAAATTATTACTCTATTCCCACCTTAAACATAGAGGGTTTAGAGAGTTTACTCCTAATTTGAAGCACTTTCAATAATGAACAAACAAAGTTTCAAAATATAGCTCTTAGGTTTCCTATTTTAAAAACATAGAGACAATATCGGTCACCTATGATTGATGTTAGTTACTAGGGAATTGACATCGGTTGGTAATAACTGATACTAATCAATAAAGACTAAGATCAGTTTCTTGTGAACCCAAAGGTAAAACTAACATGATATATAAACATTAGTTAGCTCAAAATTAGATAACAACTACTCAAAACCTATTGTGATATGATTAGGTAGAGAGTATAAATACCAATGAATCCAATAAATATGATCAGGAATGCTAAAATGATTCAAAATTAAAGTTTTGTAAGAAATTTATTACCCTACATCTTGGAGGATGGAAGTCACATAGAACCAATCTCAATTAGGTAGAACTAGTGATAGTTAAGTAGAATTGATGTTGGTTATGCCTAACTAATGTCGATCTTTGTGTAAATCTGAGTTAGCACAAAAATAAAAAATATATCAAAAATAAGGTTAAAACTACAATTTTGAAGATATTCAAGCACTCATTTGATAATTTATGAGTTTTATCTTGGTTTCCTTGGTACGTGGGGTTATTAGAGTCTTATCAAGTGTGCCATTGTGATCATAGGAGTTTGATAATAAATATGAGCTTAGTACTATGTTAGAACATAAAATAATGAAATGAACAAACTAACATGCTAACATCTCTATCCTAGATCATAGAGGGAGCATAATAAACAAAAAAAATGAAAAGTAAAACTAAAATCTAAATAAAAACAACATCCTAAACTTACTTGTATGATCTAAATGATTTTCCATGTGGCTTATGTGGCTTGTTCTCAAAGAGTCTTTGGCAATGGAGCTTGGCTATTTCTTTCTCTCCTTGGCACCATGACTTGTGGCTTGATGTTTGATTTGGTTTTTGATTTTAGAATTATAACACTATAAATTTGAATCATGTACCAAAATGTGCATTATAACTTTACTATGTTCAAGCTCCTCAAATGAAGAGGCAAATGCTTTTATTTATAGATTTAGAAACTAACCCCAACTCAAGGTTAGTTAAGGTGTAGTTTAAACATAGAATGGATTCAAACCTAACCTAAGTGAGTTAATAAACCCCATTAGAGTTAAAAGGTGTCAAAATATCATGATTTTTAATGATTAGGCATGGGTGAAATATTTTTATATATTTTGTAAAGGTTTGACAACTCGCAAAAGGTAATTGTGAAAACCTAAGATATTCTTGATTTTTGAATTTCCTTGTTTATAATTTCATTAATTGAACATGGATAATTCAATTAGACATTTAGTTTGGTTTATCATTTTAATTAATTATGATTAGGATTTTAACATTTTTTATGGTTTGATTTAGTTTCATGTGTTCCCTTGCTCCATTTAATAGGTTAATAGGCTAAATTGCATGTTATGATAACATAATATGATTAGAGATGAATTAGTGAGAGGTTTTTTGTTGCTTATAATAGGATACCCCAATTAGGGATGTCTCAACATGATTCAAATATTTCAAAAATGATGCACAAGAAAATTTGGGAAATTTAATGATTCTTAGGCTTAATTTATAATGGTTGGTAAGAATAGGTTTGAATTCTAGTATGAAGCCACTGGTGGCCATTTTTAGGTGTCTAAAATTTGCCCCTATTTGGGAAGATGTTGCAAGCCATAGGAATAGTAACATCTTATCAAAGAATGAAAAAATATTTTATGACTAAAAGAATATGATGATTGAAGAATAAGCTCAAAACAATGTTTAGGAAGCATATAATGATGCCTCTTTGAGGGAGTTTCCATCACATACATTGGATGGATGGTCCCTCAAAAAGAAGAAAGAAGAAAAATGAAATTAACCCATGGGTGAGGTTAATAAAATCAATAAAAATTCTTGCATGCATTGATTTAGAAAATAATTATTTGCCCAAAGGTAGTTATAATTAGTAACAAATGTTGTAACATTAATCTACCCAAAGGAAATTATAATTAGTGGTAATAAAATATGCCCTATTTAGGGTGAATGAGTCAAAATAATGATTTACCTAGAGGTAGTTATAATCATTAGGATTACCTATATTAAAAAAGATGTTTGATTATTACTCAATAGGGTAGATTGACAAGCATAACTCAAGGATATAAATTATTGTACAAATTAAAGATGAGCATGCACACATGTAGATGTGATGGTCTAATGATTAAATAACCCATAAATAGCCAGACATATTAAGATGCTCAAAGGGATGAAATAGATGATTATAAGAATAATTGGTCACTATGAATGATTTGTGTGTACCTTCTAATGTGGAGATGAATGTCCTAATTATCATTGATACAAATGGAATGGTCAAAGGATTGATTTGATTAAGGTGGGATAATTTGCCAAGGATACCAAGGAGAAACTTATGTAGCTCCATTACTTTTAAGACTTCCCTGAGCTAATTTTTTTATAGCATTTGATAGTATGCCTCAAGATATAACACCATGATAACTTTGATAAAATATGTATAAGGACTTACTCCTAATCCCATAAATAATTGAAAATAATTTACCAATGATAAAGACCAAGATGACAATGTTCATGTATGAATATGGATATACTCAAGAATGATGTGCAAGGAATCACCTAATGAATGAATGTAGACTGAGTTGAGGCAATATTATTAAAAGAAAGAAAATAGGAAAATAAACAAACAAACAACACAAATAAATCAAACAAATAGGAAAGCAAGCAAGCAAAAAAATAAATAGTACAAACACACAAAAAATTCTAAAAATAAAAGCAACATAAAGCATCCTAAAATTAAATTTGCCCTAGTAGGGCAGATCGAGGATGGCTGACTAGGCTAAGACAAATGTTTTTGGATTTTGAAATTTTTGAAATTTTCTAAGCATATTAACCCAATTGAGAATTATGATATATGAAATGGTCCAACTCATAAAATAGTGAGAAAATTGGCTTAGGTTTTTGGTAAAATAGTAAGAGTGTTAGCTTATGTTGCTCTTAAAATGGTGAGAGAATTGGCTTACGGGGATTGATTTGACCTCAACATGAACTAAGCATGGCCTACATAGTCCCAAAATGACCTCAAATCACATTAGTTTCACCAACATAAAAGTTTGGTAGAAACTTGACCAGATAACAAGTTCTCAAATCCAACAAATAGCTAGGTGAATGAGAATAGTAATGGCAAGGTGATGTGGTAATGCATGGTAAAGGGTGTTGTTCCTAATTTTACCATAGGTGGTTATGATTAGGAAATAATAGTATAGGTCAGTACTACTAATATACCCATATGTGGTGATAATTAATAACATGATAATGGTACCCTAATTTACCCAAAAGTAATTATGATCAAGAACACTTGGTATAATGTGAATGAAAGATAACTTACTAGATCAATTATCACACTACTTTCATAGACTTTCATTTAAACATGAAATTTTAAAATTATTAGACTAGGATCAAAATCCCCTCATGAAAGGTGTGGAAAAAACAAAAAGAACCATGATCAAAATGGGTTGGGTAGGATGGCTAAAAATAGGCTTTAGTCTAATAAGGACATCATGGTAGGATGACATAGGGTAGATGGCATTGTTTAGGATGATGGTAGTATGATAATTGGATAAAATGGTAAGAGGGTTTCCCCTAAGTGGTAAGGTAAGGTAAATGGTAGGGTATGAGACAATGGAAAGGTAAATGGTGAATGAAAATGATAAGGTATATGACAAATGGCAATGGAATGGTAAATGGAAATGGCATGGTAAAAGTTTTTGGCCTAGGTAAATGTTTCTGGTGTTCCTATTGATGTGGAGATGCATGTCCTGATCAACATATGAGACAATCAAAATAATTAGTTATGTAAATTACTATCCCACACCTCTTTTGAATAACTACTTTATCAAGAACTAGTTGTAGATTTGGACATAAATGATGTTGTTGTGATCTTCATTGGTTATTGATTTTATTTCCTTCAAACATCAAGATAAGGGTATCTTATTAGCCTCTAAAAATGAAAGTGTGGCTAGGGATGGTAAATATGGATAAACAATGGATGATAGTTTTGATTTGGTAATGTAATGGTGAATGATAATGGAATGTATAATGGTATGGCAACAAATGAAGATTAGGATTTTTAGGAACACACAATGTTGTTGACTCTAGATTTGACATGACTTTGGTTGTGGTAGGGCTGAAGACTTCTGAATATGTTCTTGACAAGACCACCAAATTTTTATGTTGTTTACATTGTAGATTGGAACTATGTTGATGTTATCTTTGATTTTGTCTTCATCAAGTAGTGAAGGACTATTGTGCCCAATTATTGGCACCTTAAAGAGGATTTTACCAGTGAAGTTATATGGATTGTCTCATATCCCCTTCAAGAAGATTTCACTATAAAACATTGAATTTTGACTTTGATTATCTTCTAGTGCCTCCAAAAAGTTTTCACTAGATGATGTTGAGTTTGAACTCAAATTATTCCCTAAAACCATAAAAAAAATTTCACTATGAGATTGTTCTTATTTTGTATGAATTTGGTCTTGGTCTCCCTAATGTTATTCAACTAATATGTCACCATGGATTTAGTATAACAAGGTATGATTATATAAATCCCAATAAACACTTGTGGGAGATGGAATGTCAATAAAATGGCTATGTTTGGTGGTGGTAATGGTTTATATAATTGTAATGGAATGGGAAGAGGTATCAAAATCCTTGTAGAAGATACTAGGATAACCTATGTCAAATGTGAAGTAATCATCCTCAAAAACTATGGAAAGATCATAAATATATTCAAATTGATCTGTAAGGCATGAATAATGAATATCATAATAACCATGAATGTATTTTGATTCTAAATCTGATTTTGACTCAAGGGACTCTAAACTAGATGTTGAGATTGACATTTATTCTACTATTGATGCTAAATCTGATGTCGATTCAAAAATAAAACATAAATTTAATATTTATTATTCATTTGTATGGATGTTTCTATAATGATGTCTTTTTGAATGTTTGGTATTAAAAAATTAATGACCTATGATGGCATAATGGGCTCCACAAAGACTAGTTTGTCAAAGTCAGACTCCTCAATAATGGGGAAAAAAATCAAGAGATAACTACTTAGAAATTGGTTTTTCAATGGGATGATCTTTAAAAATAGGCATATGGTCAAGGTAATGATGCCCAAAGGATGTTATAATCATTAATAAATGACTTAGCAAAGAATAGCTTATCAAAGTAAGACTCCTCAATAATATGTATAGTATTAAGAGGTGATTAATCATAAGTTGAGTCATCACAAATTCTTGGTTCAATAAAAACATCATGGATTAGTTGGTTCTCTTATCCTTAGTTTATAAGCAGTTATATAATACTAGTTGTGGACATAGTTTGATCTTTGAATGATTGTCTTAGTTATGAAGATACATATTGGATGGGTTGGGGATGGACAATTGGAAAGGGTTTTTTAAAGTGGATAATAATTGGAAATGGAAGATTAATGATTGGTGTATAGATAATGATAGATCATCTTTGAGCTTGGTTTCTTGCACAAGCTAAAGGATGAGGTCCTATAATGATAATGGTAGGGTGTTGTAGAGCTTGGTTTCTTGAAAAATCCAAATGATAAGGTCTTGGAATAGAAATGACAGGGCATTATGGATTTTGGTTGATTTCATAAGACAAAGGATGAGGTGATGATATATAAATGATAGGGTGTTGTGGAGCTTGGTTTGTCACACAAGCCAAAGGACAAGGTCTTGGTATAGAAATGGTAGGGCATCATGGAGCTTGATTGTTTGCATAAACCAAAGGATGAGGTCTTGGTATAGAAATGATAGGGTATTATGGATCTTGTTTACATACACAAGTTAAAGGATGAGGTATTAAAATGGTAAGTGTATTCCTTATATGTAGTGGAGCTTGGTATCTCATACAATTGGGAGGAGGGTTAACGGTATAGGTGGAGGAATGGGTGGTCTAGAAAGGGAAAGAATCATATGTAAACCTCCAAAAAGAAGATATTACCACATGATATGCTTGAGGATATTGGATTTTTTCCCTAAATTGAGTAATATAAGGAGGATAGGAATCTATCTAATAAACCACTTATTTACCATAGGGGTCTTGAATAAAGATAATTTATGCAACTCTTTTATCATAACTTGGATTATAGGAAACTCCACCATAAGTGTAGAAAGACATATTCACATTAATAATGAAATCTCTACAAAAAGGTCTAGAGTTCTAAAAAATCTAAAAAAATAATATCCAAAGGATAAATGGTTCAAACTTGGTCTAACTTGGTCTAGGGGAGCTAAATCTCCAAAATGGTATATGTTAAAACTTGGTATCAAACAATCTAACATCATATGTCTAATGTCAAATGTCTCAAACACAAAAGGTCAAGTAGCTAAATAAAAATTAACATGCTAAAATCTTGGTCCAAAGTGTTCCAAATAGGTCTAATCTAATAAAACAAAGGTTGCTAGGTATTTTGGCCAAATGTAGTGTCAAAAACTAAGCTAAAACAAGGCATATGCTAAGACTCTTGGCCAAATGTGGTGTCAAAATTTAGATTTAAAAAAATATGAGATTTTAATCTAACAAAATTGGAACACTTTGGCATAGACTAGGCATATTAAATCAAACATAAACTTGGTTAATTAGCATAAGGCAAAAGGCATATGGAGAGATAAGTTTTTTTCTCCGAAATAAAAGGCACAAACAATGATGAACACTAGGCTCCTTTAAACAAATAAGCTAGACAAAATTGAACAACATAATAGTACTAGGTAAAGATCCAAGTAATAGTTTTCAAAGTTGGGTAATGAATTAACCTAAGTTACACAACACAAAAGAGAAAGATCAGTGTCTAAGCCCTAATTAAACAAGGCATAAATAGAAATCAATAAATGTTTGAATTTGAACTTGGCAAGATTAATTTAAAAACTCAACTTAGGAAACTAGGCATCATAAAACAAACAATAATATAAAAACAATGGAATGGCATAATGACACAATACAAATATTTAAAATACATATATCGCATTGGTTCTAAAAAATGGCATTAAGCACAAGGCAAACAAGTCTTGAAACAAATCAAGCAATGTAATAACATTATCATGCTTTAAAGATGTAACAAATAGTTATTTCAATACTCAAAAGGAACAAAATCTTAAAATTATTTGGGTAGTGTAACATTACCCATTTCAATCAAGTTATACACACAAATAATTTTGGCAAAAGTTTTTGAGGCAAATGTGTGTGACAAAATGACCATCATAACACCTCCTTAAATAAACAAGTGTCATATAAACAAAACTCGGTATGATGTGGCACAAATAAAAGGTTTTAGATTCAAAATACCAAGCAATAAAAGGATGAAATTACATAACATGTAAATGTAACATCCTAGATCCTATAACTGATAAGGTTGGTCAAATGGGGTTGACTAAGAATATATTTTTTGAATGTATACATTGGTCCCAAGCATGGATAATGTTAGAGATGCCTCATGGCAGTTGAGTTTATACCATTTAACTTACTATCCAATGGCATATTCCTTTGCATAGTGATTCCATCCAGGGACTGCTTAGTGGAATCCCCTGTTAACTAGACTTGACTTAGATTTTCATTATGTAAGGAGAGGTTAGTTACTCAACCCCCTAGTTCTTGTAGTTTTCATACCATAATTTGTATGCCTTATCATGTAACAAGGTTGAAACACTATTAGGAGATGAAACCCTAGGTCAATGCCTCCATAAATAATTCATGAAGAAGTTATGAACTCCCCTTCACAAGCTAAATTTCATGAAAATAAAACTAAGTGGAAAAACTTTAGAGGTTACTTTTAGATCACCCAAACCATGCAGGTTTTGGGGATATCCTAGACAACATTATTTCTACACCTTGTAGTAGGCACAAATTAAAAGGAAAATGAGCTTTTGGTCACCCAATTTCCCTATAGGGGATGGGGTAGAGCATACATGCACTCATCGTTTTTGAAAAATAAACAAACAAGTTCAAACAAACATGTCATAAAATGAATTTTTTCCAAAGCTTGAAGTAAGTGATTTAAATTTCATTTTAAGGCACCAAAAATCAAATGTGTTGCATTATTATAAACTTGTAAAAACTTTGAAAAACATCTAATGCATAAGAAATGAATTATGTTCTTTTTAAACACCAAAAGATGAAGTGAGCAAGATTAAAACACATTCAAATTTGATCCATTCCCATTTTTATGGACCAAATGAAATGTTTGATTATGTTCCTTGGCCCCTTAGATTAAATGGAAAATCTTGAAAGAATGTTCACAAAGAAACTTAACACAAATCACCTAGGTTAATTTTAAGCCCTAAAATCAAATATTAAAGACTTACCTAACTTCATTTTAAACACCCAAAATGAAATGTTCATGAGTCTAAAATTTTAAATTCATGGTTTATTCTTGCTTTAGACCTACACAGTTTAAATAGTTTCCTCCTACTTTGAAGCACTTTCAATAATGAACAATCAAAATTTCAAAACATAGCTCTTGGGTTTCATATTTTAAAAACATAGAGATTGATATCACTCCCTTGTGACCAATGCCAATTACCAAAAACTAACATCGATTAGTAATAACTGATATTGGTTGATAATTACTAGGATTAATTGCCTACAAACCTAAAATCAAAACCAACAAGAGATACAAATGTTATTTATCTCAAAATTATATAAAAATTCCTCAAAACCTACAATGATATTATTAAATAGAGAGTATAAAGACCAATGAAACTAAGAAATAATGATTAGGAATGTTAAAAAAATTCAAAATCAAATTTTTGTATTTTTTTTATTACCCTACATCCTAGCTAATGGTAACCACATAGAACTAAGATTGGTTAGGTAGAATTAATGACGGTTAGGCAAAACTGATGTTGGTTATGCCTGACCAATGTCAATCTTTATGTAGATCTAAGTTAGCATAAAAAATAAAAAATACAACAAAAAAGGTTAAAACTACAATTTTGAAGATATTCAAGCATTCATTTTACAATTTATGATTTTCATCTTAGTCTCATTGGTACATGGGGTGCTTAGAGTCCCATCGGTCATGCCATTTGTGATCATAGGAATTTGACAATAAAGAGGACGTTAGTATTGTGTTAGAACATAAAACAATGAAATAAACACACTAACATGCCAAAATCTCTAGCCTAGATCATATGGGGAGCATAATAAACAAAAAAAAAAATGAAAAACACAACTAAAATGTAAATAACAACAAGATCCTTACCTTCCTTGAATGCTCTAAATGATTTGTCATGTGGTTTGCTCTACTTGTGCTCAAAGAGTCTTTAGCAATGGAACTTGGCTATCTCCTTCTCCTTGACACCATGGATTGTGGCTTGATGTTGGATTTGGCTTGTGATTTTGGCATTATACCATTATATATTTAAATCATGTACCAAAACCTACATTATTACTTCACTATGTTCAATCTCCTCAAATGAAGAGGAAAATGCTTGTATTTATAGCTTTAACAACTAACCCCAACTCAAGGTGAGCTAAGGTGTAGTTTAAACATGGAATGGGTTTACACCTAACGTAAGTGAGTTAGTTAACCCCATTAGAGTTAAAAAGTGTCAAAATATCATGATTTTAAATTAATAGGCATGGGTGAGATATTTTTAGATATTTCTAAATATATGACAACTCATAAAAGGTAATTATGAAAACCTAGTATATTTTTTATTTTAAATTTTTTTTTTAGAATTTCATTATTTGCATATGGATAATTCAACTATGAAATTGAATTGGTTTAGCATTTTAATTTATTATGATTAGACACTTAGCCTTTTTCAAGCATGTGTGCACTTTTCCCATTTAATAGGTCTATAGGCCAAATTACATGTTATGATGCCACAAGATGATTAGAGATGAATCAGTGAGATGTTTTTATTTCTTATAGTAGGATACCCCAATTAGGGATGTCTCAACATGATTTGGAGCTTTGATGAATGGTACACAAATAAATTTGGGATGTTTCATGAGTCTCAGGCTTAATATGTAATGGTTAGTAAGAATCGGTCTAAAGTCTAGTATAAATCCATTGGTGTCTAGTTTTAGATGTCTACACATATTAGATCAATATTAGAATTTCTAAATCTGATATAGACCATGAATAAATAATCTTAGAAATAATGGGTCTCCATTTGAATTATGAAAATGGGGTTTGTTGGAGCACAAAAAATGGTGACTCAATGGGTGAAATACTCTAGATTATTTGAGAACTAATAATCTAAGTTAATGTATCATAACAAAATGTCAAACTCAATAATAAAAGAGTAAATAGACCATTCAATTGAAAGAGGCTCGAACTTCCTCATGTAACATACCATCCCTTTTGATTCCTAGGATATGTTGGTAGGGGTTTTATGCATGACATAGAACTTAAATGAGGTAGCCTCTAACATTTTAAGATCTCTGTGGAAACAAAGTTCCACTCTATGGCACAAGTTATAGGTATGTAGTTAAAACAACTAGTTGGTGGTATAGTAGGTTGAGATTGTAGGTTGTTTAACTAGGTTTATGGATGGATGTATGAAATCTAAAATAAAGAAAACACCAAGTGAATTGGCTAGGTGAAAAATTACTCAATGATGGGTAGATATCAAATAAAATCAAAAATGAGGGAAAGGTAAGGTAGAAAAGAAAGCTTTGTGTTCCTAAAAAATTCACTTCCAAGGATCTTTATTTGGTGGACAAGTATCTCCAAAACCAATGTTTATCATTATTAGATATTGCACACTCATGAACAAGCACGATTAAGCAGTTTAGGGAAATAAGTATAGGGAACTTAATGGTCTTAGTTTAAGGTTACTATCTTTAGAATTGTAATTGCACACCCTTAATGGAGATATCAAAACTCAGACCAAGACGTTATCTAGAGTAACTAAAACACATGTCTAGAAGACTATACTAAAAATAAAACTCCTACACACATCAAAATATCAACATAGTCTAAACTAATGAAATTTAATAATATTAAATAATTTTTACACATCTTGGATCATCATATATTTATTATGACAACTGGATTCATCTATATCATTTTCATACTTTAAAATTATTGAGTTGATATAGATAAAGAGGATAAAATTTCTATAACACATAAAATGAAGAAGAGAGAACAAACATAGATGTGTGACCATAAATGAATCAATTTCTTCCTGTATTGACCAAAAAATACAACCCTTTGAAAGAGGATTTTACAAGTATTTAAAGACTTGGGGAAGGGGTCACCTCATTCTCTAAGTGTAGTAAACCTTCAGCTTACATCAAAATGAATATAACCTAAGTTATAGTTTAATACAAAACTATATATTATAACTTATAGATTACAATAGTCATGCAACATATGCATGCTGGCAAAAAATAATCTAGTTAATTATAACATGAATCTAAACTATTTGTAGATAGTTTGAATAAGTACATCTAATATTTGTACAAAAAATTATCCTTTCATTAAGGTTTTCCTGGAGACTACATGGCACTAATCATTGTCATTGTTGTAACTGAAGTGGTAAATGAATCTAAGCTAGAAGTTGTAGTTGGTGTACTTTATGAGTTAGAAGGTGGTGATGAACTAGACTTCTTCTTAGCCTTTAGTTCATGATAGTGTTTGTATCCACTAGTATGTTATTCTCATATTATTCTCATGTCAAGAAGATACAATCCATTCACTCTATTCAATTTGTCCATCAACCTTACTCAAATTTAGTGGCTCTGAAGCCTACTTGAAAGATTTCAAGTTTAGTGGACTTCTTCCTCATTGAACTCAACTTACCCTCAATATTTTCTAAAGTTAATCATTGTAGACTCTATTTAAAATTTTTGAGGTTTGATGCAATATTTGGTCAAAAATAGACCTAAATACAAACTTCTCAATTCCATCCCATGCAAGTGTTAACTCTAGTTCATTCAAAATTTGCACTGCTTAATTCTCTTACTCAGTGATCTTCATGACTAAAATGTTAAAAGATGTAATCCACTCCCAGGATTCTTGGGTCTTGATGACCACTAGATTTAATGCATTTTCTACATTCAAGAGAGACATAAAATTGAGATGGATGAAAGCCTTATTGAGGGTACAAAGAACCAAAAAAATTAGTTTGGTCTCATCATCCTTGAGAACCTTAAATAATTTAGTTATTGAAGTTGTGTGGGGGACTAATTATACCCTAAAATAATCAATAGTGTCTAATATCTTATATAATATCAAGGAGATAATTTTTGCATCTTATTCTATTTTAAAGTTAACATGGATTACCTATTTTTGTTCCTTAAGGGTATCCATTTCCTACTCCAACTATTTCCTTACTTGAACAGTGCCCTCGTGAAAGGATATGAGTGCTTGAGTGTGGATATCCATATAGAAATTAAAGTCTTCAATGAAAATGAAATGACCATTCTTTTTATCTTACCTCTTTGAAAGAGAGTATATCTCTTCTCTTTTTTCCAAAATTAAGCTTTGTCCAATGTTGTCTTCTATCTTTATCTTCCTCACCCTCTGCATAGAGTTAGTTGACTTATCAAAGAGTGATATCACAATGGGAATCTTAGTTATCTTCAAGTTTGGCCTCTTAGAATATGATGTTTCTAATTACTTGGCCCAATTTGTAATGGCCAACTTTGATAGTTTTAGCGGTTGTGTTTCTATTTGGGTGTCTTTTGTAGGCTCAATATTAGGGTCTAGTTTGGGCATAGATGGCAATGTTATTTTAGACCAATCTACATTTACTATATGTGGAATTTGATGGATAATGTAGACTAGTTTCTTCTTTGGATCTCTCTTAGTGTCCATCACTATTGTGGTCTATATTGCTCTTGATGAGGACATAGGTTAGCGCAATTGGGTGTTAGGCTGGCTAGTGGTAGTGGAAATAAAGGTGGAGACTAAATGAGTAACTATATCAATAATTGTGGAAATAGGTCTAGAAAAATGTGATGACATAAGATAAAAAAAAAGAGACAACTAGAAATAAACTAACAGGAGAATCGATAAATGGAGTGGATAGAGCATTATTACTTGATTGGTCACCCCCAAGGGGTGATTTTCCTTTTAGCCCTTGAAATCGTAAAACTTTATCTTGATGCAATTCTTCATCTACTCCATCTATTAACTTACATTTAATTGAAGGTTTTTCTTCCTTACTTGGTCCCTCCATGGAATTTTATTGAGGTTTATCTTCCTTAAACTTTATCTTATAACAAATTATTCTCTTCTCTAGTTGATTATCCACTTATTGGGCAGGAAGGAGTGTCATGCTATATTTTGTGGTTGATGATGATGACATAATATGGGAAAGGTATTATTCATTATAGGACTCTAAAAAAATAATATCCTCTTCTCTCACAATAGTTTTATCCTTTACCTAAATTAATTCTTCTACTTGTTCTTGTTTTATTCTCCTCGATTCAACTTAAACTTAAGGATTTTCCTCTTCCATTTGTATTGTAGCGATTGATGTCTCTATTTAACCTTGATCTTACTTTATAGATATCATCACAGTGGTTGGATTTTTTGTGTTTTGGATCTAGTCTTGTGGTTGTTGGAAAGGTCTATTATTCCATAAATTTGAATATGTCCATCCCCTTAGTGGTGAGATTCTCAATTTGTATTACCCAAGTGTAATGGAAGGGTCTACTTGGATTACCTTGAGTAATTCCTCACTTACACCATTAGTCCTATCCATTTCCTTGACCTCTACATCATATTTTACATTGATAAATAGGAAGTCATGATCAAAAGGCTCATGGTTGTAGTGAATTTATAGATTATGAACACATTGTTTCGCTTTCCCATGGGGGTCCCAATCCTTGTCTGGTAAGGTATCTAGGGCATAGGCATCCTTGACACCAACAACCTCTCCAAAGTGTCTATGATAGGTGTATCACATCATCCCAATTATGAGATGGGATCCATGAAATGTGTTTTTGATTTTGGTGAGGTCTTCTTCTATCCCCTTCCATAGTTGATAAGCAATTTCCTATTTAGCTACTTTGTCTAGGACATACTTGGGGAGGTGAAGAGGATCAAACTTGTGTCTAAAACCTATTATAATAGTGTAATCTAAACATAACCATTAATCACCCAAAGACATGCATTTTTTAATGATATTCTTATAAATTCTAGCCAGAGGTTCACCATGAATTGCCCTCTAAAATTGAGGATACAAATCCTATGAAATTCTTGATATTTCCTTGTGAATGCATAGATATGAATAAGGAAATAGACATTAAAAATTATGGTCTTGATGTATTCATGATTTGGATCACATAAATCCCTATTTTTTCTATAGATAGTGCTCATGATTACATCTATAAGGTAGGACATCATGTAAAAATTACCACCTTAGGACCTCCTATCCTTTTGAAATATCAATTAATGCAAGTGAGCTCTTATAATATCCCCTAGTGTGAAAGTGTATTTTGAGGTGATCAATAGGTTAATTAGTGGTACCCACTCCAAATAAAGGAAGTGGATACTCAAGTGACCAAATAAATGGTTTAGTAGTGCCATACCAATGTGGATTTTGATATGAAATCTAGTAATGGACATAGGCTTCTTGGTGCCCTCTTTGAGAAAGAAGTTCTCTCCCAAGAGAAGCCATTTTCTCATTTTTTATTGTATGTTCTTCTTCTTCTTCTAACTAGCTATGTTATGTAAATAAAAGGTAAAATATGGGATAGGTAAGCACAAATACCTTTGGAATACCTCCCTAGATATGTAAGCAATGACAGTGATGTTGTTAACATAGTGAAGTAGTCCACCATTTGTAATCATCCCTTCAAAGTACAAATCTCATAATAGGTTAATGCATGGTATGACCTCCTTTTTGGCAACTGAATAATAAAGTTCTTAGTGTTTGAAAGGTAGTAAGTCAACTACAACCTATTGTTCCTACCTAGAGATATCTTCTTCATAGGTGAATGGGTCGATGATCTTTATGACCTCCCATAAATCCAAACAATTAGTGTAGATACAATTGAATATTGAGGCATGAAAAACTACATCCATGTATTATGTTGAGTCCTTAATGGAGAAGCTAGATGGGTCTTGGGCTCCCCTATATGTTCTGGATGAATACTCTATTATTAATTCTTAGTGCTGGTAGAATTCAATATCCTAGTAATGGTGGCTTAGAACTCTTTTACACAAATTATATCTTGTTTTAACACATCTAGGGCTTTGAATTCATAGAAGTCAATATATGATCAAGCTTGATGACAATCAATGGATTTGAAGTTGGTTACTGATAGGTTATAGGCTTTTAGGATTCATGTTCAATTCATGCACCATTAATTACTAACATATATAATCTTATCACCTTCATTTAATTTTAAACTTTACCACCTTGTCCTAGTAGGCATGCCATGTATGATGTTTTCTCATTCAAGGGTACCACTATGCTATTCATTTTGACACATATCAATATGTAGTTTAATTAGGAGTCAATTCTTATGTTTGGGATGAATCATTTGGTTTGGTGAGCCAATATTTCCAAATGAAATACTCTGAGGACCTAAATGTTATTTGGGGAGATTCATGAAAATTTTATCGAAGACCAAATTGTCACTTAGTAGGTTTTATCAAAGAAAGTTATTGAAGGTATGAGTTTCAACCAAAAGTATTTGAATTAAATGTAACAAAGAGAAACTTCCCAAAGACCAAAATGTTACCAAAAAAAATCTATCAAATAAGAGTTTTCAAAGAAAAGGATCTGAATAATATTTTACTAGAAGAAAGTCGTCAACCGAAAATTTCCAAATATAAAGCTCTTGACCGAAAATTGCCAACCAAAAGTTCTTGAAGATTAAAATATCAAAGACAAAAATATTTATAATGATGAATAAGTTAGCCTAAATAATAAATCTAAAGAAGTGAATCTAAATACCTGTCATACATAGTAAGCTTCCATAATTTCCATTAATAGATTAGTTCTAGAAAGTCATTCTAATGAAAATAGGTTGCAAGATGAAAACAAATGTAACAATGGTGATTTAATACCAAATATCCTTAGATTTCCATATATAATGAAAGATACTAAACATTCATGTACATTCATATAATTAAAAATCCTTCTAAAAATAAAGAGGTCCCTACTTGTGCATAAAAAAATGTAAGGTGGGGTTTTTTGAATACAACAAATGGTGACTCACAAGGGTAAATACTCTTGAGTTTCAAGAACCCAGAATCCATGGTTTCACAATCCCAATATTAATCATGGACTATGTTATGAAATAAACTATTAGATCATAAATATGAAAGAGACTCTTGGTAACTTCATACAACATACTTTACCTATACCTTGGACTAGTGTGTGCTAAAGTGATATATTTTACTCCTTGTCAAAGGATTTTAACAAAGACATGGGATGAGTTGTAGGTTTAATTATAATTAAGAATTAATTCAGTAAAAATTTGGGGAGATTAGACAGTGCTCTACTATCATCCAAGTGTTCATACCTCTAACAAAGATACCTTTGATCACCCTTTCTTCCTTTCATCTATATTTCCATGATGTGTGAAGCATTTATTTTATTTCATAATGTAGGATTTTAAGGCTTTTTGATTTTCTTTGAATTTTGGATTATTTCACTTATATATATATATATATATATTTTTTAATTTTTTAATAGAAGATAGAATAATCTGATCACCTTGTGTTGATGTTGGTATATTTGGGTTTATTAAAATGTCCCTATCAACTTCACTTATATCAATGGTTATTATCCCAAACAAGTATTATCATTTAATTTACATTGTGTCCAAGGACATAATAAAATATTCATAAATTTTCATGGAGCTATGGGAGTAGATTTATATACTTGGTGAAATCATTCACTTGATAAATTGTCATGGTTAAATCTCTCATTACTTACCTAGACTAAAAATTCTAAAGTACAAGGTGTAACACCCACCAAATTAAGTTAAATTCAAAACATAGATTTAAAACACCACTCAAATAGGATATTTCTTAGTCATACCTAGAGTAATCAATCATATTTCCATGAAACCAAAAGGAAAGCTACTCTAGAAAGTAGGAAACTAGATAAAACAACAAGGAACTAGACTAAGCCAAGCAAAATGTAGAAAGCAAAAACTGACTAATCTAGAAAGCACAAACTATTAGAATGAAAAATAATGACTAAAAATAGGAAGATAAATAATAAAACAAATATCACCTACCCCTACCTCTATTGGGACACCTTTTTTTATTCAAATATATCTCTAGATGGATCAACCATGAAGTAATGCTTCAAAAACTATCCATTGGTTGGATATGTTAATTGATTACCTTGGAGGTCCCTCAAATTAAAAGCATTATTATCCAATATCTCAAAGATATAATAATATCATAGCCATAGTGGGATTAAATTGTCATGTTGTCCTTTATTTTCATTGGCTTTGTCCCATAGAATCACTAGGTTAGAAATACTAAATGCTTTAGATTTTGATCTTTTATCAAACCACATTTTGATGGTATCTTGATACCTTCTAAAGTTCTATAGGGATTTAGTCATAGAATCCTACATTTATATGATGTTTATTAATATGGAATCTATCCTCTCATTAGGTTCCATGTATTCCTACATGAACTAATATGTTGGAAACTTAAGTATGATTGGGAATACTAGTTCTCTTCCATAGACTAAAAAACATGGTGATATTTTAAGGGCTTGCTTGTACCAAGTTTGATCTACCCAGAGTGCGTATTTAAATAATAAATACCACTCCCTATGTTTACCTACAACTAATTTCTTGATAGCATCAATGAGGTTCTTATTATTTAATTCAACCAATCCATTCCCTTATAGGTAGTGATTAGAAGATGATCGAATGGTGCTATGATTATCGTGGGCCCATTCTATAAATTTATTTGATTTAGATGTTGGCCTATTATCATAAACCAATGAAATAGAAGTACCAAAACTAGTTTTGATAAGATCCTCAAGGAAATTGATCACATCTTGTGCTATTGAATTCTTAGGTACTATTGCTTTAGTTTATCTAGTGTAATAATCTATAGCTGTGAGAATAAATTTGTGCCCAGTGTAAGAATTTAGGTTAATAACATTAATGAAATCTAATCCCCATTGGGTAAATGTCTTATGCTCAATCATAATTTATAGTGGCACTACTACATGCACTTATCTCTTTGCCAAAACCTTACATTTGTGGCACATACTGTATACACCTAAATTTACTCACCTTCATTACATTAATATTCCTATTAGTTGACACTAATTTTTCTTAATCTAATTTATCTCACTAATATATCCCCCTTTTCTAGTCATTTATCTAATTTCCCCCATTAATATTTCAGCATTCACTAACCTTATTCTATCCCACTTCATCATTAATTCCCCTAATCATCTCTTATACTATTCTAATCCTACTTACCTATTATTTGGGAATTTTAAATTCCCAATGGTCCACTTACTAGGCCTATTCCTAGGCTTTCCTACACCCCTACTCCCTAGTTACCCACATAATCCCCATATAACCTCTCTATAATCATCATTAGTCCCTAAGAATGTTTCTAGATTATTCTAAATATATTAGCCTCTCTAAACATCCCTCTCCTCTCTAGAGGCCTCCTAATATAGAGGCTTCCAAGGAATTTTAAATTCCTTGGATAATCCCCATATATTGGATCTCCTCATCTAAATTTAAATATTAAACCTTAATCTTCCCTCCACAAATCTATTAACCAAGACTCCTCTTCCATGTAAGTCCATCTATCATTCTCACAACCAATCTATGCTAGTCTAGAAATAAAAAATTCATTATCAAAATCCAATATCATGCCATCATAATGTCAACCTAAATCTAATATGCAAACACAAATCCTATAATGGAGTTGTAAAGAGGTAAGAATGTTCTTTTTATTTTTATTTTATCTTTCTTATCCATTAATATTTAGTGTCATTAGATTTTAGATTTTTATTGCTAAGTTTAGTAATATTACATAAATCAAAAATTTGGTGCACATTTTGGTGACCATGGTGGTACCACTAGCTCCCAATTAATCCATTTTACATGATAGTTGTGTTTTTACTAATCTGCAAGGTCAATTAGATCAAGAAAATCTTGAAATTTTTGAAATTTTGCATGTACAAGTTATAGCTGTGACATTACACTAGTAATCATGACATTGTCTTGCATAATCATGATATTACCCTTGTTAGTCTTGATTTTTTATTTGACTTCTAAACTTAACTACTAACCATCTATCTTAATTGTGTAGGTTTTTATCCCTTGAACAATACCATGAATCCATAGTTATGAATTTATTAGGTTATTTGTGATTTTGTCAATATGAGTTGTGATTTTTCTCAAGATGTTAATGGTCTATGCTATAGGTCCTACCTTTTTGACAAAATCATGAGTTTGAGAGTCACAACTTTATCCTAACATAAGTGACTTTATCAATGATATTTTTAATTTTATAGGACCCAAATTTAATCATAGGTTTATCCATTTTGTTGGTTGATCATCATTTTATCTAACCCCTTGTGAATTTATTTTGTGTATTCCTATGTTTTAATCTCTATATGTGAAGGATAGATGGGCATGATTAGGACTGAAGTATCTATTCCCCAAAATTAAATACCACAAATATAATAATCAAGGGTTAACCTTGGTAATTGTGTTATTGGGGCCATAAGTTATAATTTTTTAAGTTTTCACTAAAACTAATAGTGTTTAACCATTGTCCTTATCTCCTACATAATCTATTTTAATAATCTTTGTTTCACGAAAGGTCTAGTAACATATGGTGGGACATATAATGATTTGTGAAAACTTAGGGGTTTTTTGTCTTAAAAACATACTTGTCAACTAACCTTAGTTTTTATACCAAGGTTCTTCTCTTTGTATGGTCTCAATGTGGTCTGTGTGTTTTGCAGGCTCAATAAGGAAGTAGTTAGGTAAGGAGAACCATCTGAAGAAACATAAAAAAACATATCCCCTTAACCTTTTCCAATAATTGAAAAAACCATAGATCACGTAACCCTCACAGTTATGACTTTGATCTATCAAACTATGGTATTATAATCCTAATAGTAATTTTGCAAGTTTTGTCAATCATGACTAATTTATCTATTAGTTATCAGTTCAGACCCTACATGGTAGATTTAGAACTAAATGGAAACCATTCTCTTGCACTTTTGAATTTAGCCTAGTTTTGATCTAATCATAAATTTTCCTTTCATCAAATTTTTGAATACATTATCAATTTTTGATCCCTCATAGTTATCTATGGATAATCATTTTAGCATCTAAATCAACATTTTACCTATGCAATCATTTTGTTTCTATCAAATATGTGAATTTTGAAGATTTGTCATCTTTAACAATACCATAACTTTCAATTTATTTGAAGTAGTGGTTTTGTAGTCTTAAGTTGGGGTTGTGTGATTCATGACAAAATTGTAAATATAAATCTATAACCATTTATGATTTTGTTATTTAGAGTTATGATTTTGCGTAACTCTTTTAGTTATGCAAGTTAACCATCACTGTCATCTCTCAATTGTAAAATCATAACTTGTGACTTATGATTTTTACCCCCTAGTTACAAGTTTAACATCTCTAATTGTGGTTTTTCTTTGTGCATTTGTGGTTTTGTAGAAAGTGGTAGTTTTACAAAAAATATTGAAAACTACTAATCTTTTTACTATAAGATCCCTATTTTTAAGTACCATGAATCAAAATAATAAGCCATGGGATTGAAAATCACCAATCAAAAAATCTATTAGGTGGTTTGAAAATCAATTTTAATTATCTATTTTATCTTTTTGTGAAAAATTGTTCCTTGTATATAATTGCTTGTGTGTGTGTGTGTGTGCATGTGTGCATGTGTGCGTGCATGCATACATGTGTGTGTGTGTGTGTGTGTGTGTGTGTGTGTGTTAACTTATAAATAATCATTGTATCATGCCCCATACATAGGTAATTAATTATTTAATTAACCATATCATGTTTTGATTATTTATTAGCCCCCCTCTAGGATATCACATGACATGGAATTGATCCCCACACATGGGCTTAGTATCTAGGGGTTAGTGTTATGGATTTTATCACCATACACTAACCAAAATATATGTTATATAAAAGTATAAAAATTATGGAAAAATATTATTAGGCTAAGAAATTGACCCCATATAAGCCACACATGAAGGGAAGAGTTAATTCTCTAAACCAAGAATTAGATAAAACCCTACACAAACTTGGGCCCCATTGTACCTTTACATATATAGGGGATGCACCTAGAGAAGATTGTTCAACCTAGTATAGGACCTTTTGACTATAATAGGTGTACCCCTATAGGAGGTAGTATTAGCTCCAAAGTAGCAATCAAGTGTGAGTGGGTTTAAGAGGGTTTGATTGATACTATAATAGGTCACTAGCCTATAGCCTCACTCGTGGAGCCATTAGATGGTGTGGGCATCAGGTTACACACCCTTTAGTTTACTAATCATAGGATTGTGGCTTACTTGATTAGATGTGTGTTGTGTTAGACCTATTTTTTTGTGCACTGAGTTAGCCTTTTACCCCAAACCTATACACCTATTTAGGTATTTACATAACCCATCTTATATATCCTATCATCATTTTGTATATATATTATGTATATTCTTGTCTCATCAAAACTATCATCTCATATCATTACCATCATCTTTTCCACCCTTGTTTTCATCCTCTTACATATATTGTCCTCTTATACCCTTATCCCATACTCCATATTGATCTCATCCCATCCTAGTCTAGTTATATCCACCCATTGGTCAAACCCCCAACATCCACATATCCTAATCTCAAGCACCTCTTGTCCTATGTCCATAATCAATCCTATCTTTTATATATTTCCTCATCATTTGATCATTTATTCAAAATTTTCATCATCCCATTATCCACCCTCATATTAATCCACATCCTCATCACTTACATCTTATCTTATCACTTGTACATACCTTTTTTTCTTTTGTACATCCTTTTATCCTATCCTAACCCACCCATAATTGTTCATCTTCCCATCACTACATATCCTAATCACATCATCTCTTATCCACATCTTTTCCTAAGTCCACACCCCATCACTTGTCTTGGCCTTGTCTTCATCACCCATATAATTTAACCCCATCCTATCTTATCCTAATTGGATTTTTAGGTCACATATGGGTCTAAACCATTCCCACCTCATTCATCTTACCATTTTATCCTTTTATAATCATATATTATCATACTTGTCCTTATAAAATCATCCCAATCATTTTCATTACTTAGTCATATCCCATATGGAGAAAATTAATCTATGGTCTTGAGCTAGTCCTATCATCAACATCATCTCAATCCACTATCATTCATCATTTGATCATGTCTCATACCCTAGTTAGTATACTATTAGCATCGTATCACTTTGTTGTTTTCAATATAGAAACCATCATCATCAATCTAGTCTTTATCATCCTTACCTATTCATAACTAGCACCCATCATATCATCTTCTTACTAGTTTGAATCTAGGCACCCATCAAACCAATCCCTTTTTCTAACTTGACATATAGACATTTTGGATAGGTCATTATCACTTATTGTACTATCAATCTAAAATATGATTATAGTCTTTAATCCATTAGTATATCTCATCCTCATCCATCATACTAGCCTAGTCTTTTTGACCTATTTTTTTCAAGAACCCATCCATAATCCTTAGTTTAATTTCATCGTCCATTGTCATTTATCCATAACCATGAAGCTAGACCCAACTTTCATAGACCAATACATAGCTATCAACAAGGATTAGATCTTCTTATGGCTTATCCTAATGGGTATACCACTTCTTGAAGGTGTTTATCCCCTTCAACTCATTTCACATCACATCTAAGCCCCTTCATGTGAATCCTATACCAATCCTCCATCCACCAGTCATAAACCATTTTCTACCCCTTCCCAAACTATCAAAACAAATCCAATCTTAACCACCTCACCTACTTCTAATCCATCCACCCAATCACATCAACAACCATCTAATCTAAAATCCAATGCTTCCACTTCTAATTCACATAGTGAAGTGGGTCCTCATACTGCCCTTCCTATATCTTTTGAAGCCTTTTTCAAATAATTAAATACCACCAACATGATGGTCTATCCACATATCTAATATCTTGATCCTACTAATCCTAATCCCTCTTGGTATAAAGTTAATCAATATTATGCATATCCCTAAACCTGAGGGTATATCATTAGTTGATGTTGTCCTTTCCAAGATTACGTCTAAGATCTCATCAACTATGGTAACATAATAATTGAGGATGAACTAAGTGAGTTTAAACTCTTAGGTGAACAAGAAAAGGAATTCCAAGATTCTAATCATGATCAAAACCTTATCTCTCTAAGCCAGGGTCAAGACACCACACCCCTCTTCCATTTTCCCCCATATTCAACAAATCATCCATAAAAAATGGGTCTCTTTCCCATAAGCCTAGTCCTTCCATCTCCCATGACTCCTTAAATGGTCCTATCATCCATACATCATCTCCCTTTCTACCATGACATCAAACACCCCTTATTGAGAGGTTAATTATACATAATAAATGTTTTACTAGTAGCATTGCATCGTATTCTACATTTAAGTCATCATTTAAAGTCTTCTCTTCATCAGGATCATGTTTAACACCCATATCTAAATTAGACTCCTCCTTAAAAACATTATCCCTCATCAATTTTGTAATAGATATTGCTAATGCATGTCTTCTTTAGGATACTCCTAATACAAATACCTCCAATCCATCATCAAACATATATTTGGATCCCAATGAGGATGATGAAGTCATAATAGAGTTCTTACAAGTTTTATCTATTAAAGATTTTTAGAGTGAATTTGATCTAATTAGTCCTCATGATCCTTCTACTGATCTTGAGGAGATTTTCTTTGATGTCAAATAAAAGTCTCTTAGGAAGCCTTATGATGATTATGCTACCCCATCACCACTCATTGACATCATCATACCATCTATACCACCTTCATCCATCATGGACCCTTTTTCCCCCATCAATGATCTCTTAATCACCTCCCTCCATAAGGATGAATAGGCACATACATCATTGGACCCTCAAGTAATTTAATATGTGCCATGAAAACAAAGGTTCAAGACCATATTCCATAAAAGACTCATAATAATTAAATCATCTTTGATCCCATAAGTCAAAATCAAGAATAATCAAATCATCGACCTAATCCAAATATGTCTTCTCCTAGTTAAGACCAATATTTGGTAATAAGGGACTATCAAAGTCAAAATAATCATTATATATCAAGTCAAAAATCAATATCCCTTGGTGAGCCCACTTTTAGACACCAAGGGGTAGTCAAAGTCAAATCTAGTCTCAAAATCAAAATAATATCAAAATCAATATTCAAATGGTTGATAATCCTTCAAATAATTAGAGTAAAGGTGAAGCACAAAGTCAAAGCATATTAGATCTCCAACAATTTTTTGTCAATTATAATCAATCAAATGAAGAATGTCCCACATCTCCAATGATGTATATGAATTCTAGGCATAATCCTCCATCACCAATCACCATATCCTATCATGATCCTATCATTAATTTTAGTCCTAATCCTCCATTATCCATCATACCATCCTATCAACCATGTCCATATCAATTATGTCTATATCACCCATCCATGTCTATCTTCTCCCTTGGTCTAACCCATTGTCTATTATCATGTCATCCACACTATCTCTCATTCTTTCCCATTTTTAACTTCATAAGGAAATGGAAGGTACCTTAAGACATGCTGGCCTAAGTATTGTTGGCAGACATATCCTCATCAAAAAATTTAATCTTGAACCCATCACTTCTTATCAGTTTCCCTTTTCATATATATCACTCATAGACTCACTTCTTTCCTAGTATGAAAGTTGATTGATCCCATCACCTTCCTTATCATTTCCTCTTCGTAACTAGTACTCATCCAATCACTATTTTGCTATTATGAAAGGTATTTAACCCCATCCTCTCCTAGTCTTCTTACTAGATTGGAATATTTTAGGGCTTTGTCTATTGTTAATAATTGGTCATCACTTTTCTCAATCACCTTATCCAATTTTTGATTCACTTTCAAGACCAAATCTACTTTTAAAGACCTTATCACATCATCCATCCTTACCTCACAACTAGGGGCAAGTCTAATCCATATCCTTATCTAAGTCATAAACCTAATAATCATCATTAGTTTATCCAAGTTTATCTTAAGTCCAAAATCACATCTTGATCATCCTAGTCCAACCCATCACCTAGTCACTCATCCCTTCATTAGACATACATTGGGTCATTGCATGTAGATACTCATGTGCATTACTTGTTTGTTATGTTTGTCTTGTTTTTATGTATTTTATCATATATATATCTTTTATCTTATGTTTTATTTTCATCATGTCCTTTTGTATAATGGGAAATGAATAGGGATGCTATGAGGACACCAAAAGTGCCCTTGAGGATGCAAAGTTCACTATTTTCCCATGCACTTTGGCACAATGTCCTCTTGATCATCTTTATACCATGTGGCATATTATAAAGTTCTATTTTAATGGATTTATTAGAATATGATGAGTATTATGACATTTATAATGGCTTGATCACCTATACCTTATAATTTTTCTAATCATCTCAACATCCTTATTCCCATCACTAATCTAGTCATATTAGTCCATTTGACTAACATCCAATATTTTATCCTCATCTCAAATTTTTGAGTCATATTCCTCTAATCATGAATCATCATCATCATTATCATCTTTGAGTTATAACTACATTGGCCTAAGGTATTTTTAGACTATGTAGGTATCACTTGGCCATGTTTTGATGCCTATAGGTAACTCATCCACTATCTCTTCTTTCCTTGTCATCCATCATCACATATCTCTCATATTTTCATCATATAGTCTTACATCACTCCAATATTTTAGATATAATATCAATCACTCATAAATCAGTCTATTAATAAATCATAATCCTCATAATCATCTCCTTAATCTTTTTGTCATTCACCTGTACCTATTGATTAGGCTCAACAAATCATGACTTCCATATTTTCTTCCATCAATAACAATTATTAATCCCTTAAATATGTCCTTACTAGGGGAATCATCATTATGGATCATTAAGTTGATGAAGTATAGTCTTTTAATCACTTAATCATATATTTCCTTTTTTATCATCACCTTTATCATATTAATTAATTTAGCTTTGAGCTACACCCATCATTTATTTTATAAAATCATCATCTTTTCCTAGCCTATAACTCTCCCTTGCATGCATCCTTGCTTGGGATACATCCAAATATTATGGAATTTTATCCTGTCATCATTATGTTATGATTGATTCCCCCTTAGAATGTGTCGATAACCATGACACCCATCATATCTACTCCCTATGCATGTGTCTTTTCTAGGGGCATCATCTATTTATAGCTCATTTCTCAAGTTGAATTTATCTTCTTCATCTATATCATGTCTACCATTCCATCCCCTTATATATCCATCACATTCCACCCATTTTTTTTTTTTTTGAGTGACCATCCATGTCATTCTTCCCTACATGTCCCCTCAAGGGGACATCATATCCACTAACATCATATCTACTAACATTCATCCATGAAATGGTTTTTATTGAAAATACCATTACTCATTACACTTTGCTCCACTCACAATGCCATTTTAAAGATGGGAAAAAGATATGAAACTAAATTATCTCACCTACATTATAGTAACTAATATTCCTATTAGTTGAAACTAATTCTTCTTAATTTCATTTATCCTACTAATATATCCCCTTTTTTAGTTATTTATCTAATGTCCCCCATCAATATTTCATCATTCAATAAGCTTATTATATCCTAATTCATCATTAATTCCCTTAATCATCTCTTATCCTATTATAATCCTACTTACATATTATTTGAGAATTTTAAATTCCCAATGGCCCACCTACTAGGCCTACTCCTAGGCTCTCCTACACCCCTGATCCTTAGTTACCCACCTAATACACATATAACCTCTTTATAATCATCATTAGTACTTAATAATGTTTCTAGATTCCTCCAAATCTAGAACACTCTCAAAAATTCCCTATCCTCTTTAGAAGCCTCCTAATCTAGAGGCTCTAAGGAATTTTAAATTCCTTGGATAATCCCCATCCATTAGATCTCCTCATCCAACTTTAAATATCAAACCTTGATCTTCCCTCCATAAATATATCTAACCAATAATACTCATGCATAAAAATCCATCTATCATTATCACAACCAATCCATGATGGTCCATGAATCAAGCATTCATAATCAAAATCCAATATCATGCCATCATATTGTCAACTGAGTCTAATATGCAATCAAAAATACTTGAATGGAGTTGTAAAGAGGTAACAATGTTATTATTATTAGTTTATCTCCTTTATCCATTCTTATTTGGTGTCATTAGGTTTTAGATTTTTATTACTAAGTTTAGTAACATTACATAAATCTAAAATTTGGTGCACACATACTTATGTGGGAGTGAGATTCCTTGAAATTTTTTGGTTAATAATAACCCATTATGAGTATGATATGGGCTATGGTATTTCCAGATGGATGGACACTACCAAGCTTTTATTGTAGGCTCTCTATAATCTATTGGGCTTCATCATGTGATACACACCTCAAATAGATGCCTTCATAATCATTCACATAAAATATTCCCTTTCTTATCATATAATGAGAGGATTTAAGCCTCAGTCCCTCTTTTTATCTCTTTTAAGTTCTTGAGGACATGTTCTAGTGAGAAGGAATTTAATGATATCCAAATACCATTCTTCTTGAAAAACCTGTGGTGGGTAGACTTCTTTGCTGATGATGCATGGGTCTAGTTAAGTCATCAACTAAACAATACCTTGTCCTCTAAAAATAATAGTAGGTTTAATATCAATATAAAACTCTTGAAAATTTTCCATCCATTTTCCCCTATGCTCTTCCAACTCATTTTGCCCTAAAGTAAGCTCAACAATAAGATATAGTACAATAGCAATGGTCTTAATCTTGAGAATATAATGTCAAAACTTCTTCACCACTTTGAAAATGGAAAATATATATTTGTCAATAAGGGAATATTTTATATTTATGTCCTTTAATTTCATGCTCATGAAATCAATAGTATGTTCATTCTTTTCCTTTTGTGTGAGCACAGTAGTGATTATATGTTCTAAATCAAATGAGTACAGGAAGAAGTCAATGAAATCTAGGATTACCAATATTGGGACCTATAATATAGATTTTTTTATGTCCTATAAATAATTATTATAGTCATGTATACATTCCACTTTGGCATCTTTTTTAAGCATTGTGTTTAGAGGTCTAACAATTTATGCAAATCTTGATATAAATTTTCTTACAAAATTAATCTTCCCAAAGAAGGAATTAAGCTCCTTTTTGATATTTAGGAAAATTATTTTAGAAATTCCTTGGATTATATTTGGGTCAATGGTGATACCATATTTGGTGATAATGTGGCCCAACAACTTTCCTTCAATAATGTTGAATATGCTCTTTTTGGGGTTGAAGGAGATACCAAACTTCCTGCATTTTACAAAGATGTATTGTAGATGGTCTATGTGATCAACTCTATTTTTTGAGAAAATAGTAAGGTAATACATGTATATTATTATGAATTTACCTATTATCCCTTTAAATTCATGATCCATGGATCTTTTAAGATTAGCTTCTATGTTGATCATGCCAAATGACATTTGCTTGTATGCATAAGTTCTTCACTTTGAGCTAAATGTAATTTGCATTCTATCATTTGATTCCACCAACACTTGATTATATCCTAAAAATACATCTAAGAAAGACATAATTACATAACCATTCATAATTTATATCACCTCATCTAATGAGGGTAGAGGATAGTTGTCTTTCTTAGAATATTTTTCAGGGTTCTCAAAGTTAACACACACCCTGATTTTGCCACACTTTTTCTTGATTAGAACTATATTAGCCACCTAAGTTGAATGTCTGATAGGAAGGATTATCCAAGAACTTAGTATCTTCTCTAATTCATTATAGATCAATGTTTTTATAATAATATTAATGGGTTTGTGCCTCTACTTAAATGGCTTAGGATATGGCTTGATTGGAATTATATGCGTGATGAATCTAGGATCGAATATCCTCTAATCATCATACATCCATGAAATTACATATTTACATATAATTATCAAGTATTTGAACCTTTAAATTTCATATGGAGTGTAACTTAAGCCAATATTGATGAGGTGTGAGTTTATTTCATCTCCCAAATTCTCTGAGTTAAACTCAGACTCATTAATCTTGAGTTGCCTTTGTTACTTTGCTTAAGGATCTATATCAAAATATATTTTTAAGGAGACCATCCCCAAAGGGATATGTTTTTACTTCAATTTTATGACATCCTCTTCATCTAATTTAGTGACATATATGGATTCTTTCCTTATCATCAATTATATAGGAATTAAATTGTCTTGAATTGGTCAAAAACTAGACGATCTATTGATCATCATAAAATAATTAAAAATTCTCATTTTTGTTCATAATTGATGAACAAGGTTCCAATTAAATGGATAAATTTTACATATTTGACTCCTACAGGGGTGCCAAACTTGTTAAAGTGTAAAGTGAATCAACAACTTGGTTTTATCACTTAGAATGGCCACTATATTTAAAGACTCAAATGAATTGATTAAATCTCAGGATCTATGTTTGTATTTATTTAAGTATGAAAATTTACATTGATACTTATTTTTGACCTTATTGATCACTAGTTTTGAGTCTCAAAATATGAGAAGTTCTTTGTCATTATTCTTGAAGGAAAACTATAATCCCAAAATTAGGGCTTCATACTCTACTCTATTATCGATACATGGGAATTAGAGATTATATGTTGCTAGGTACTTCTTTCCTTATGGGTCAACCAAATCAATACCAACAAATAATCCTTGTTTGGATCTTTATAGGTCAAAATAGAGCACCCATAATTGGGATGGGCCATGTACTTCTTCCTACATCTCATGCTTTGTAGTAAATGTATAAATTCTAAGATGAGGAGATTTGTAACTTCTTCACTAGTAGTGTTTCACTCTATAATTGGTGTTTCATCCTTAGCTCCTAATCGATCCTAATCTAGTTTTTAATGTCTCTCCATGGCATCAAAATGTGAGATAAGTCTATAAAAGATATCCATTTCACATCTCTAAACAATCTCTAATAGATAGTAACCCATACCCTTTAGGAGAATCTACTACTAGTATGTAGATAGTCATCTAAACTTGAGGTTTTGATGAAAATTAAATGCATAAATCATTAATTTATCCTATCACATGTATTATTATTTTGACCAACTAAAAAATAGTCCTCTGGGATGGACTTAGGGTCGAAAAAAGCTTCAATAAAATGGAGGTTGGCATCTCAGTAGATGAATCTCTAGAATCCACCAAACAATTATGTATATTCTTTCCAAATGCCTGAATGGTTAGAAAGAAAGGAGAAACCTCAAGCTTGGTTTTGTATATGACATTTCTGTTAGCCATTTTGAATTTTTCTATAATAGACTTCCCTATGATACATTTTTATAAGATCTCCTTCTATTGAGCGATTTCAGCTAGTTCATGGAGAGTGATATTAGCCTTGATCTTTTTCATATCCTCAACAATGTATATCCATCCTTACTCTACACTTTTCTATACTGAGACTGATCATTTTATTTTGGGGGAGGAGGATTATTATTATCTTTAGGATTAGAGGGAATAAATATATTATTGGGAGGATTATAAGTGGTGATAAGTTATCTATTATATTGTATTCAACACACCCCACCTTGTATTTTTTCTTTGAAAACAAAGGACCCCCTTTTGTTTTTTAGAGGATATATATTATTTGGGTGTCTATGTGTCTTATTATCTAAAGGAGCTTGATATTTTGGACATTAAGTCACATTTTAATTCACCTATTTTCCATTTTAAAAATACTTATTGAAAATAATCTATTAATGGAAATTTTAGAATAATTGATATGTATGACAGGTATTCAAATTAGCTTATTTGGAATTTTTCATTTGGAAGACTTTTATTCATGAAATTTCATTTCGGTAATTTTCTTCAGATCATTTATTTAAATAAAAAACTTTGTCTTTGGTAACTTTGTCTTTAAAAATTTTATCTTCAAAAACTTAGTATTCAAAGACTTCTTTTGAGGAACTTTATTTCATGGACTTTTCTTTAGATCATTTGTTCTGGTCAACAAATTTATTTTTAGTAAAATTCATTTGAAAGGTTTTTTAGTATTTAAAAACATTGGTCTTCAAAGGTTTTTGGTTCTTTGGATACTTTCTCTTCAATATCTTTCATTGTAAAGGTTTTTTGTTTGGGGGTTCTCTCTATGGGAACTTCCTCTTGAGAAAGAATATTTTTTAAGATTACTTAGTCTTCATGAACTTTTCCTTCAATGACTTTTGAAAAAACCTCTTTGAAGATATTTTTGCTTTTTAGGGTCTTTCATTTAGAATACTAGGCTCACCATATCATACTATTAGGTCCAAATTCAAATCTCAACTCCCCTAACTAAACCATATAGTGACAAATGGGAAAAGTAAAAAATCAACACCGTGGCACCTTGAATAAGCAAGCATCCTATGTGGCATGTACAGTAGGAATAGGTGGAAATTTTCAAATTAAATAAGGGTGATGATCTCATATACATTAGATATTAAGGATTATTAAATTTAAATAAATGCATAAAGCTATAAAATCTAGCCCCAAAATTAAGTTCACCTCATTTTATTTTCACGAGCTCAAGTCAACATATCATTTTATAATCTCAAAAGCCCTAGATGTGTCTAGAATGACTTGAAACTCATGTAATTTAGTTATTAAACCACCATTTTAGAAAGATCGAATTGTACTAGAATCTATCAATAACAATGGTGTCTTTATCTAGGTCATACAAGGGAGCCTCAACACCATATAGGTTTTCCATCAAGGACTCCAATGAATACTTAGACATGGTTTTCGATACAAATATGTTTGATAGCCACCATGCCAATTACTCAACTCTATGGGAGTTCATAGAGAACATTGATTCATTCACATTGGAAGAGGACATCTATTCAAGGAAAAATAACTTATAGCTAGCCTAATACCTTTCAAATGATAGGCACTTCACTACATAGCTACCAAATCAAAATTCATGTTGTGCATTAAATTACAATGAGGTCTATTCTTTAAAGGCAAAATTAGAGATGGTGGATATCTACACTACATTAATAATAACACAATTATGGCATACATCTTTAGAGATGAATTTATGAGGTATTTAAATCTCCCTATTATAGATGTTACATTTGACTTATATAATATAATCACTTAGAAGAAAAATAACAATGTGCAATGAGAATTAGGGAAGTAGTTATTGTGGTCTTAATTTTCACCCATGGAAAGAGTTATTTAGGCTCCCTCCAAATAATCCACAAAATAAGAACAACCCCAAGATGTGGGTGTCCTATAGTGAGGTTGAGTCTTCAGAGAAGGCCAACTTCCTTTTGGATCTATCACCTAAACTAACCTCTTACTCAAAAAAGGGAGAGAAATAAACACTAATTTCATGAAAACATGTAAAAAGGAGGTGATGCACTAATGTTTTTAACACTTATTTGTGCACAAAACACACTATAGGACACTTTCAAGGATTTTAGACATCACCTCATTCACTCTTTTAAAATTTTCCACATAATTATTTCACTAAAAGGCAAGGACTAGCTATTAATCTAGTATGGGAGGGTAGTTATCCACTTCCAAACTAATCAATAGACTATATATTCACTTAGAATGACTTGTGAGAGATACCAAACACTTCTAAAGGAGAGGAAATTTAGACAGAGGCAAAGGAAAACATGGATTCACTTAACTACATCAATTAACTCATAAAACACACTTCAATTCATCTTATAAATGGAGGAATTCAATCTCTATTACATCAAATAGGTGTTGTAGTACAAATTTGGAATAGGAAAAACATATGAGTCTCTATCTCTAAGAAAAATATATGAGATTTAGCCCTTTCCAATGGGAAAGAAAATGGAATATATAGAAAAAGGGGAGAGATAGAGGGAACTAAGCAGATAGCCATTAATAAATGTGTCCCAACCACTTTTGATCAATTATCCTCAATCAAAGGATATTGAGCCATAATCTATTAGATAAGAATAAGTCCCTAAGAACCTTGAAACACTAAATGCTCCATCTTCTTCCTCAATCATGATTGATGTTCTTCATTTTATTAGGTAGTTATTTGGTCTCAATCCTTGACATTCCTTCTAACATTTCTTACATAGTTATAAATCTACCATTACTTACAAATCCTAAATATAGGTCTATTAAAGATGAAAAACAATCACCCTATTGGTTTTATATAGTCATGATTACACTAAAGATTTGTATGATATGGATTTTGATCATAAACAAGATGTAAAACCTTCATCTAAAAGCTTTTGAAGGGTTTTTAGAGATTTAATGGCATTAGCTGAACTCATATAGACTACCCTTGGTAACCTAGATCATGTTTGCTCTTGAATTTATGTATTCTACCTAATCAAGTGGTATAATCCTTTGTATAACATGTCTACCTTCATGGCATCTTCTCAGGATGTTTGTTCTATTTAAATAACTAACTATTGCAAGCTTAGATATGTGTCTACATTTTGTGATTTTGTGAAACTTGATCAAATTTTCCCCATTAATTCCTATGGGAGTCTTTATCTAGTTAACATTCTTACACCACATGGTAGCCTCACATGCATCCTAAGCTCATTGACTCACACCATCGATCTCTAGGGCATGGTTAAATGTGTACCATTGATTTTCTTGAGAGTTTATGTGGTTGTGACACTTGGCTCCTTTGTATTTATCTTCAGGATCCTCTAACTAGTTGACCTCTCACTCATCATTGATCTATCCTATCCCATTAACATCATTATCATATCCCACATGCCATTAGATATAATTTGGGATTAACTTATCTTGACACTTGTTAGTTCCATGTTCAACTTCAAGATCCCTTTGAAATATCTAAACTTAACTGGCTACTTCCCATGGCTCAAATTTTACATCTTCATGCATGTCTTACTTTGCTAGTTTATATTTGAAGGCTTATATCTTGAGATATCAAACTCATAAAGATACCAAATTTTCAAGGGACCTTTTTGGCATGAAAAAAAATCATTTTTATGTAATCTTTTAGCTCTAGTTGACTTCCTAAGTGTTCCTATGAAATGCTCAACCAGACTAACTTATTCATTATTATATGATGTAACATGATTGTTTGGTTATTTAAAATTGCCAAGTCCACACTTTAATATTAGTTAAAGTATTTCAAAATATTTTAAAATAACTTATGATCTTATTTTGAGGTCGATTTACTCTTCCTTTCATATGGATCACTCTTCAAGGGAAATTTACTCAACTTTAATCCCAAACCTAGAAAACTTTGGTATGTAGGCCAAATTTGGCCAACATCTTTGACAACTCAACTAGGAAACATGCCTACTATGTTTGAGAAATAAGATCATTTATAGATTCATGAACTCAATAGCAATCACAAATCTAGTCTATGACTGTAATAAACCTTTTGATTTGTAACAAGATAAATACTCTAAAATAAGGAAGGAAACACAAAAAATAGGAAAACTAATATAACAAAGAAATTATGCAAACAAAGAACTTATTTGGTAAATAATTGAAACAAACTAATGTGCTTGAGTAGCACTTGGATGAAAACAAAAATCTAATTATGTACAAAGAACTCAACTTCCTTAATAGCAATGTTTCAGATGTATCCCATTAACTAGGATAGGAAGCTCCTCGCCATCCATTTTTATAGTTTGGAAGGAATTGTGAGATTTGAGGCTACAGATTATGTATAGACAACTTCAAATAGAGTCAAACTTTGTGTGCTTTCCTAGATTAGATCTATCCTCATCCCACTTGAGGACCAAATCTCCTTCTTTGAATCTTATTGAAGAGGATTTCTTGTTAAAGGATCTCTTCATCTATGTTTGAAGGGATTCTTTGGTCAACATGGACTAATTCTGAACTTCCTATAGTTTCATAACCTTAGAATACCTAATTTCCATTGGTTCATTATATAATATCTTAAGTTGATGCATTAGTTCTAAAGTAGAAAACTCAAGAGAAATAGGCATTCTTGCATCCTTACCATAGACCAATTCGTATGGAGAGTTAGATATTGATATTTTGTAGGCGATCCTATCAACCCATAGAGACAAATTTAATTTGAGATGACATAAACTCCAACTATTTTCAATTATCTTCCTTATGATCTTTAATAGGTTCTTATTGGTGGACTCAGTGAGGCCATTACCATTGGGATAGTAATTAGATGAGGTACTAAGAAAAACACCATGTTGAACTACGCATTGACTAATCTTGGTTCTTATAAAGGCCATATCATTATAAAAAATAAGGGTTGAAGGAATTACAAATATTCTAAGCAAACCCTCATAAAAATATAGAACATTAGACTCATTTACTTCTCTCAGTGCTCTTCCTATATCCACCTAGTGAAGTAATCTGTAGTAGTTAGGATCCACTTGTGCCCTAATATTTAATGGGGGTTGATGAGACCAAAAAAGTCAAATATCCATTATATAAAGGGCTGATCCACTATAATGGGTTGGAGAGGTAAGGCTGTAAGCTTCACCTTTCCTACAAACATAGCACACTATTTGCATTTCCTAACCCATGCATGACAATCACTAAATAAGTTAGGCTAATAATAACCTCTTCTCATAATTTTAAGGATTGTGGTTTTTGTAGAATAGTGTCCTCCACCATGTCTATCATGAAATTTATCTAGCAATCTCTATGTTTATCCTAGATCTATACATCCCAGTAGCGTGTTATTGATATATTTATTGAAAAAAACATCATCAACAATAAGAAAAGGAATTAACTACAATCTAAAATATCTCCTTTTATGAGTACTTAGATGAGAAGGATAAACACCATCTTGGAGATATATTACCATGTATTGAAACTAATTGGGTGATGAGGTGTGATTAGTTAAAACTTCATCATTTAACAACATAACCACCCCCATAAGCCTTTTACAAGTCTTGGCCTAGATGTTCACAAAGTGCCTTGCCTCTCACTAGTTTTCTGACCTTGATCTCTACATCATACTCCATCACTATGATTATCCAACCAGCTCTTCTCTCATTTATATCCTTGTTCAAGATAAATTTTTTGATACTTGGATGGGAAACTATTAGATGTATCTTTTTATTAGACAATAAGTATCTAAACTTCATGAGAGACCTTATAATTGAAATTGCATGCTTTTCAACAAAAGAGTACCTTGTTTCACATTCTTCTAAGCCTTAACTAAAGAATTTTATTGGTTGATATAAAAACTTATGGTTATATTATATAAGAATGCCTAAAATGGTGTCCATGATAGAATAAGTGTATAAGATAAAATATTTTATGAAATTTGGGTTTATTAGTTTAGGATCACTAGCTATAACTTTCTTGATCTCTTCAAAACTCTTGACTCCTTCCTTGGACCAATTGAAATCTTGATTTTCTTTAGAATAGTTTTGAGTGGCTTAGCCAAAGTGGAAAAATATGAAATATACCTCCTTATAAAATTAATTTTGCCTAAGAATATTTTCAAATCCTTCTTGTGCTTAGGTAAAGAAAGTAAATTAATTGACTCTATTCTATTAGGATCTATACTCATAATATACTTTGAGATCACATGTCCAAGAAGTTTACCTTCATGAACTAATAAGTCATATTTTTTGGGATTTAGAGATATCTCAAAATGCTTATAATTTTTAAACACTTGCTTGAGATGGATCATGTGCTCATATATACTCTTTGAGAACATTGTTATGTCACCCAAATAAACTAGTATCAACTTGTTAAGGATGCCTTGGAATGTCATATCTATAGATCTCTAAAAAGTTTCTCCAGCATTGGATAGACCAAAGGGTTTATTTCTATATGAAAATGTCCCCCACTCAATGGTGAAGGTTATCTTGAATTGGTATTCTTCCTTGACCAAAATTAGATTGTAGCCACTATAGCCATCCAATAAGGAAAACCTTTAGAACCTATAACCAACAATAAAATCTATTTCATAGATGGCAATGGATAGTGATATTTAATAGAAGCCTTGTTTAACTCATGAAAGTCAACACATAATATTAGCTCGCCATTATTATTCTATATTGGGACAAGGTTTTACACCTTATTTGAGTGATTGATTGGAAATATTATATCAACTCAATGAGCTTATGAAGTTTATTTTTCATCAAAGGCTCGAGCTTTGGATTAATAGGCCTTTATCTTTATCTTACTAGCCTAGTTCCATCCTCTAACTTAATGGTATGTTGAACTATACTTGGATTAAATCCTTTGAGATTACTATATTACCATGAAAATACATCAACCATGTTTTAACATAATGTAATAAAATCATCCTTTTCTATAGAACTGCATTCCTTACCCAACTCCAAGTTCTTACCATCTACAATCTCTATGTTAGCATAGTGTTCTTCTTTCATTGACATAGATGCCTTTTCCTTTATCAACTCATCATCCTTATTGAAAACATTCTCAAGGGTGATGAATCCATTGGTAAACCTATTCATCTTCAATTACAAAATCTAATCACCATATTTTCGTAAGAAATTCTCTTGATTCCTTCAAGAAAATGTAGCCTCTTCTTGCAAGAACTTGACAATTTGATTATCATATTCAAATACTTTCCAATTATCATGGTTTTCTATAATAAAAGGTCCTATAACCACCTTAATGTGTGAATAAACATTTTCACTCTTTATATTAGCTAAGATACTAAACTATGCCCCAATGGTATCCAATCTATCTCCATGTTTGTTCTCATTTCTTGATATGGCCCAAATATTGAAAGCTTGAAAATATTCAAGTACCATAATATATGTATATAAGACCTAATAAATGGATTTTTTCATACATTAAGACCTATTAATTAGTGAACTACAAGTTCACTATTACCAAAGACTCATAAAGTGTTGACTTTCATCTTTCTAGCCCACTCCAAACCATGGACTGGTGCCTCATATTCTACAACATTGTTTGAAAAACCAAAATAGAAATTTAAGGAAGAGAAATACCTTTGATTGGTTGGATAAATAAACATAATTTTATCTCCAATAACATGTTTTTTCCTTGATCCATCAAAGTATAACTACCATAAGCCATTACTAGGTTAATCATCCTTCATTAAGGTTGGAATTGGTGTATCATTCTCGTGAAGGTAGTAAACACAAAGTTATTATTTAATTAGCCTATAAGGATAATTATCATGAAAATCATAGGCCCACTCATCAAGGAATATATTTTTAAACCAATCTAAATGTGACTCATCTTCTACTTCACTATTTTCCAATACCTCATTTGAGATGAGACAATTAGTGTTCACAACACTAGGCATGTATGGCTCCAAATGGAAGTATACAATAGGATAAAAACATATAGTCACATTGGTAAAATACTTAGTTTTGAACATCAAATATGACCAATCAGTTGACAAGTATCCTCCAATCTTTAAGGTGAAGTCCCTTGATAGACATATGACAAAGTAGGGAGGCATGTCCACTACAACTAAATATTGTTGAATGGTAAAATTGGGACACACATTTAATTTCAAATTCACATTATTAAGGATGTATAATATATCATTTGGTAAGTCATCTAGTTTTAACTCTCGTTTAGTGTTTGGCTTATAGACAAGACCAAGCTTATTTGTAATCTATTTGGGCATAATAATACTACTAGATCCACTATTTACCATACAATTATGGACTAAAGTGTCACAAAATATCAAAGAGAGATATAAATGGGAAGTTTTACTTGTATTTACCCTAGTTTTGTCTACCTTCTCTACCTTATGCACCTACTATACTTGTTTTTAGCTAGTTGATCTGAATTAGTTAGGACAACACCTTGTTTCTCAACTAGCTTTAAAGGCAATTTGAGAGTTGAAAGCTATTGAATGAGCATATCATTTCATACTAAAATATAAATGGAATCCCACATGTTAATTATGACATTATATTTCTTCATATGATCTATTATGCTAAATTGAGCTACACTAACCTTTGGTTTCATTTTTCGAACCATTAGTTGCTCAAAGACTAGAGGTATTTGAATAAATTTCCCAACCTCTATGTTATGATTTTTATATGATATAGCAGCAGCCAATTTATCCTTTATATTATTTTAGGGAAAAAAATTATGGGAGCTTGAAGTATTACCTAATCTTTAAATCCATCAATGGCCCTCCTTTTAGACCTAGTTAGAGTTATAACTTGACCATTTATATTGCTAATCTCAACTTTATTGAATGCAACATGGTCTTCCATCTACCAATTTACATTTATGGCATCATGTTTCCTTTTAAATTATGTAATATTTCTTATGATTCCAATATTTTCTCTTGATATTGACCTCATTGAAAGGAAAACTCTTCTAGTGTCATTTGTGGCATAGTAATATCTTGTGTCACTAAGGCTTGGTTTTGAGCATCATTGGGATTAGGTGGATACCAACTTGAATCATGCATTAAGTTATTTTAAGGAGGTATGGGAACCATAAATCTTGAATTGGAAGGCATATTGGGATGAAGGGTTTCATATGGTTTAGTTTGATTAATGGCCCTTTGTGATTAGTAGGGTGGTTTATTTTCTCTAAACCCTTGATAAGGAGGCATTTGGCTATTAAAGGGCTGATAGGTGTTCTAGTTTTTTTTTTTTGATAAGGTCTACCCTAGTACTTACATCTTTTGAGTTGAACAAGTTCATTCCCAAAATATTGTATCAAACTTTTCAATTCCCTATTCTCATTGGATTGAGTAGGAGCTACAACCTGATCTTTAGGGGATAGAATAGGGGATATAGATGGAATTTGAGGATCTTGAGGCAATTTCATAAGTTTAAATTCTATGAATATATTAATTTTAGGCCTTTTATAGATTTTACCATCTTGTATTAAGCTATTTTTTACTCTTATGGTAACTTCACAGGCATCTGGAAAGGTGATACCACCCATTGACTATATCATCACATAGATATAAGAATTAAGGGATTTTAGATAGTAAAAGAATACATATTATAGGTATTGTATAATAAATTTATGTATCCTCATCCATGTATTTTATATTCTAAGGTTAAAATTTGACATGAACTCATGGGGGGTTCTTTTTATAGTAGTCAGTTATTTGGCTAAAGATAGGTGATCAAACTTGTTTTCAAATTGCCTGACTAAGGCTACACCTAATTCATCCCATATATCTATGGAAATTAATGAGAGATTTATATACCATTGAATGGATTTAATTTGAATAAATCAACAAGTAGTTTAATAGACACATTATTTTGAACAACATTATGCACTGAATAAATATTGGCAACATCCTATATGTGCTCAATAGTAGTTGTTTGGTTTTCTACTAAGAAGAATGGGATAATCTTAAGAAAATATATAATAATGTCACCAAAATGGGATAAGTTTATTGGGATACCTCTATTGAATGGAACAAAGACTTGATTTATAATGGCCATTTGGGTAGTGGGGATTTCACTGCTTAGGATAATGGGGTGATTAGGAGATGAATATTGATTTTGAGGATAAGGTATTATCTTATTAAATATATATATTTTATATGAAATAAAATGAAACTCAATGAATTCAAATAGAATACCTTTATTATCTAACCTTATAGTAACATTTATCATGAGAGTGTTGTTTAGATGATGTTATGAACCCTGTAACTTAAAGAATCTTTAGATTTTAACGATGATGGATGTCTACATCTATAAATACCTCTTGTTAGCTCCAAGCTTCAACTATGTTAAGGAAAAATTATTTGGGTCCCATTGGGTATGCTATAAAACTATTATGGTCTTAATTTTCACCCATGGAAATATTTATTCAATCTCCCTCCAACTAATCCATAAAATGGGAACAACCTCAAGATGTGGGTATCTTATAGTGAGGTTTAGCCTTTAGAGAATTCTAGCTTCCTTTGAATCTATCACATAAACTAACTTTTGACTTAGAAAAGGGAGAGAAATAGACACTAATTGAATGAAAACATGTAAAAAGGAGGTGATGCACCAATATTTTGAACATTTATACTTACATAAAACACACTATAAGACACTTTTGAGGCTATTAAACATCACTTCATTCACTCTTTGAAAATATTCCACATAAGTGTTTCACTAAAAGGCAAGGAATAAATATTAATCTAGTATGGGAGGGTATTTTTTCACTTCTAAACTAATCAAAAGACTATATGTACACTTAGAATGACCTATGAGAGATACCAAACACTTCATGAAGGTGAGGGAATTCAAATAGAGGCAAAGGAAAGCAAGGATTCACTTAAACACATTGATGAACTCATAAGACACACTTTAATTTACCTTTAAAATGGATGAATTCAATCTTTATTACATCAAATAGGTGTTACATTACAAATTTGGCATATCCAAAGCATAAGAGTCTCTATCTCTAAGAAAAATATCCAAGAGTCATCCCTTTCCAATGGGAATGAAAATGGAATATATAAAAGAAAGGGGAGAGAGAGAGGGCACTAAGTAGATAACCATTAATAAATGTGGCCCAACCACTTTTAATCAATTATCCTTAATTGAAGGTTACTGAGCCATAATCTATCAGATAGTAACAAGTCCCTAAGAATCTTGGAACACTAAATGTTTCATTATCTTCCTCAATCACACTTGATATTCTTCACACTATCAGGCAGTTGCTTGGGCTCACTCCTTGATGTTCATTCTAGAATTTATTGCATAGTTACAAATATACCATTACTCACAAATCTTTAATATATGTCTATGAAATATGAAAACCAATCACTCTATTAGTTCTCTATAGTCATGATTACAGTAAAGATCTAAAGGCTAAGGATTTTGATCATAAACAAGATGTAAAACCTATGTTTAAAAGCTTTTGAAAGGTTTTGTAGAGACTTAATGGAATTATCCAAACTCATAGATTCTACCCCAGGTAACCTAGATCATGTTTTATCTTTCATTTATGTATTGTACCTTCTCAAGGTGGCATAATACTTTATTCAATGTGTTTGTATTCATGGCATCTTCTCAGGCTTCTTATTTTATTTAAATACCTAACTATTATAATCTTAGATAATTTTCCCCATCTTATGATTCCATAGAACTTGATCAAATCTACCTTATTAATTCCCATGGGATTCTTCATCTAGTTAACATACTTACACCATGTGGAGGCCTCATGTGCATCCTGAGCTCATTTACTCTTTGAGTTTTCTCACACCATCGATATATTAAGCATGGTAAAACATATACCATAGGTTCTCTTGGGATTTCATTCAATCATGACACTTGATACCTTCACATTTATCCTCAATATCCTCTAACTAGTTGACCTCTTGCTTGTCTTTGATCCATACTTATATGATTGAATGTATTCCATTGATCTCTCTAGTCCCACTGATGTCATTATCACCAATGTGCCATTAGATATGATATGATATTCCATGATCTTGATAGTTGTCAAATCCATGTTTAACCTCAATATCCATTTGAAATATTTAAACTCAAATGGCTACTTCCCATGGTCAAATTTGACATCCGTGCACACGTCTTACTCTACTAGTTTATCTTTGAAGGCTTATATCTTGAGATTAAAAACTCATAGAGATACCAAATTTTTAATTGACCTTCTTGACATGAAAAAAAACATGTCCATATAATATTTTAGCTCTGGTTGACCTCCCAAGTGATTTTATGAAATGCTCAACCAAACTAACATGTTCATTCTTGTATGATGTGCCATTATGTTTTGGTTCCTTAAATTTTCCAAGTCCCCAATTTAAGCTTGATTAATGTTTTTAAAAATATTTTTAAAAACTTATGATATTTTTTTGAGGTCTATCTACTCATCTTTTCATGGGATCACTCTTCAATGAAAATATGCTTAGCTTCAATCCCAGACCTAGAAAAGTTTCGTATGTAGGCCAAATTTGTTCAATAATGTTTTATCCTCGATGAGACATTCACTTTAAAATAAAATAATAAGAATCTCATCCATATAAATTTATTTATAATGGTGATTCAAATAGGCACAATATTAATAAACCAACTCTTTATCCACCTAAGAATTTAATTCCTTCATCTAGAATGGGTACCCCTTTTGGACCTACTCATTACTTCAAAGTGCACTTATGCATTAGAGGAGGTCATAAGTGCCCATCTACATGAATAAATTTTTCATGAGGATAAGGTTACCCAAGGGTGAAATTTTTATATGATGGCATACTTACTAGATGCAATCATGGGAATAATATACAAGCATAATAGGGTTCTATGGAGTCCCAACTCTAGTTTTATAAAGAATAAAATATGTGATTTTTTTCTTTAATTCACATATATGCCTATGTAAGGAACATTAAAAAAATGGTAGATGAATTATACTCTTAGGTTTGGATGGTTATTCATGTCCACCCTTTGTCCAGTATTTCACCCAACATTACCTAAATACTCACCAATTATGGTTACTATTGGATCTGCCCTAGTTATATAGTCATCATGGTTGTTGGTCATAGGGTGGAACCTATTTGACTTCCAAATATTATTCTCAAAAAATTGGTTGAACAAGATATTTCATTCCAAATATGGAATGGTATAGAAGGATATAGTATATAATAAGAAGGCATTTTAAGGAAGATGGGAATACAAGGAGACCTTATGCATTGGCTACTATACCCCATAGGGATCAAGACACCCATGGGATAATACAACATAACATTTATATCCTTGGCATCCCATAAAAACATGAGACATTTGACTATGACTTCCTTTTCCTTAATGCCAATAATGATGAGGAAGTATAAGAAACAGTAGTGGCAACTTTTTTAAGCAAATACTTATTAAGGGTGATATAATCAAATCCCTCCCTTACATTTAACCATGTTAAATTTAGAATCTCATCACCAAGGGAATGGAGATACTCTAACTTATAGAGTGGCAAACCTTACCAACAACTAGAAGACCAAGGTCAAGATGTCTAAAATACATCAGTGGTTAAATAATAAAAATAAGATCAAGGGTAGTTGGTAGGGGAAACATCAATTTTTGAATAACATGAACAACTATAAGAGATAAAAGAGATACCTATTACTACATAGGAAGAAGAGGAACAAACTCCTCCAGTTCAAGCATATGCTTTTAGACTAAGTAGAGTTGAAAAGGAAATAGGAGAGGAGATAACATAAGAAAATAATAACACTAGTATGGAAGAGGTGGAGATATTTTTCCTAGATTATTCTAATGAGGAATAAATGTCACCTATTGTGGTGGATTAAATAGCTCGAGCATATAATATGACTCATCCCATTTTTACTAAGTGACTACTCTATAAGTTTATAAAATGACACTATGCTATCAAATGAAACAAAGGGGAGAGAGACCTGAAACCCCATCCATGGAACTAGTGGAGAGGAATAAAATTGAATTGAAGGCAATCTAAGTCAAGAGGTGGATGAAGAAGAGCTACATCAAGACAAGGTCTTGAGCTTGTAAGTACTGAAAATAAAGGCAACCCTTAGAGGTGATCAATCTAGTAAGGGTGATCTCTTTACTACCACCTTAGGATTTTTTACTCTAATTTCATTACCGATCACTTATACCATGCCTTTTTTAGTTGTTTCCACTTTCATTCCTATATAATCACTCTTTGTTGGTCTTATTTTCATGCACCCACATCTACTCTTCCAATTTCCACTTTTACTTCTTCCACCATTTCTATTTTAGTCTCTATTGTTATAGTCTCTGTTACTTTGGTATCTATCCCTTCAATCATAGTTCTTTCTATATGTAAATGGAAATACAATTGATCTATAAATCAATCCTCTCTTGGAGAAGATAAATCCAACTTACACTTCTAATTGTTGATACATTAGATATTCAGGGTCATGACCAAAATTGATTTACTATACCTAGCCAAGGAATCTTACCATAATAATATCACTAGGGAGGGTTCCAAACCCTCTAATCAATAAAAAATATGCAATAACCCTAACTAGATCTTATGTTTTCATATTCACTAAACTAACAATAAGTAAAGTCTAATCTAGTGCCCACTAAATCCTATGGTACAAAGTGGGGGTAATAAACATGAAAATTAAACATGCATAGAATATATATAATCACATCAATGTATATAAAATCCTAATGCATGGAAGAGAAGTAAAAATGAATATCTATCTACTCTAAAAAAGGAGGAACAAAGTTAGGAATACTTACCTTTGAAGAGTAAACCATCAAGCTTCAATGTATGCCCTAGTAAAGGTACTTTATAAGAGGTTATTGTGGTATGTAAGGATGACAAGGATAAATTAGCTCTAGGATACACAACCTATCAATACATCCAAAAGACTTTTTCATAAGACAAGATATGTATCTCCAAATAAAGTATGAAACCTTAAGCTATGCTTCTGAAGTAGAGTGGTGGATAAAGAAATGTACAATATATATCTCTTCTTCTTATCTTCTTAAATAAATTATGAAATGGATGTGTTTATATAGATGGATATAACTCTAGTCCTTTATAAAATTTTAGGCCAATAAGGTCAACCCAGTCAACATTATATCATTATTGATAAAAATAAATTAGATCTTGGTCAAGGTCAGCTAGGAGCTGACCTGGACACTAAATAAGTTCTATCAATTAGAGTACAAGGTCGATGGGGCCAACAGTGTAACGTAAACCATCAAAAATAATTTTAGGCTAGGGAAGGGCTAATGAAGGTGGGAAATGACTAGAGGATGGTATAAAATAGGAGGCAAATCTTAGGGGAATGTTTTTATGATATGGGTGTGTAGATAACAATTTTTAGTATAGGGATAACAATCTTATGAAGCACCAATGGTTTGACCACCCCTTTCTTGATACACCCTTTAAGGCATGCACTTAGAAATATTAAGACTCAATGGGTTCCTATAAGAGATAAAGCATCAATAATTGATAAAAGTTTGAAAATATTATGTGTATACATATTACCAATTTAAATCTGATCACATGTCACATAGGTGAAACACATGATGGTACTTCAAGAAAATAACATAGCAACACACAATGTTAAAGCTGAATAAATTGTAGTAAGGAGAAGATAAGATAAATAAAAGGTTAGAATTCAAAAGCACATATATTTACTTACCTTAGTGATATAGATAAAGAAGGAGATGCAAGAAATGTGAAGGTTTCTAAAGTAGATAACATTAGGCATACCTATAGAAGTTATCCGAAAAAGAGTGAAAAATCAAAAAAATTTGCAACATAGACATATAATAGGTGAAAAGATTATCAACAATGTAAGTAGTCTAGAATATTTTATAGTTTATAAAAAGAGCTAGTAGATTCAAATATATGATCAAAATATTAAAGCTGATGATAAATATTTGAAAGGTAAATAATTTTGAATAGTAAATATAAATAGGGTGAAAATCAATTCATTTGTTATTTTTACTATTCTAGGAAAATAAAACTTTGAGAGACCTAGTTTGAGACTAGAGAGCCATCATAGTGAGGAGATGAGGAGGATACACAATCTGTAATGAGTGTAGTATAGGTAAAAAACTAGAAATTTCAAATTTTTGAATATTTTTCTTTGAAATTGAGCTAAATATAGAAAAATTACTAGCAGGGAAAATCTAGGCATCAAAATGAACCCTAGGAAATTTGTAGGTAAACTAGGGGTAGAATAAGGTACTATGTGGGAATAAGTTAGAAAAATAAATTTCCAAATAATTTATGGCAAATGGTTAAAAGGTTATGACTATCAATGAATATAGTTGACCTAGTCAACTGAGTTTACAAGGTGAGGGAGAATGATAAGGAAGACTATGTAATAGTGGGTTTGATTTATTTTTTTAAGAGAGGGGGAAACTAAATGATAGTGAGATGACTTAGTTGGTTTTATATTTCTAATGTAGTGTTATTAAAATAGGTTGACTATGTATAATATGGCTAACATGGATAGAGTGAGTCTAGTTACAATGAGCTTGGGAGGTATCATGGAGATGAGGCACATCCCATTGAGTGTTGATATTATTGTCATGTTATTTGGAGCATGGGAATAGTTGACCAACACTTTTTGATGATGGTGGATGGGTATACCATATATGTGGGTATCATGCTAGAGGATTTCCATGCTTTGTTGGGATTGTCAATAAGAGGGACACTAGTGATCACAAGGACACCAAATGATCTAGAGGAGAGATGATCACTAGCTAGGTGGGTGATATGCTTGGAGAGGATATACCTAGGTTTATAGGTTAGTATATTTGACATATATATCATTTATATTTTAAACATTTATAAGGTCATGATCAAACTTGTGATAACAACCTGTTGCATCACAAGGCAAATGATAAGGTATCACTATATGCAATAGCCTTGTGTCAGTATATTTTAGATTAGGGAAAACTATATGACTTTGGGGATGTTATTTTGGTCCATATCATTCATGATATTCATGTGATGTTATCAAAATGGTAGAATACTATGTGGCCAATTATTTTATCAAGTGCTTAGATATATGAGAGGTTTCTTATGTATTGACTAGCTAGGTTGTCCCACATGGTGGATGATAGATTACCTTAGGTGATGAGATGGTGGTAAGACCATGCAATTTGGTTCATGCCCCATTTTACAACTTTATAAAATATCACATGAGGGGATATTTTGTGGTAGCCCTACATGCACACTACTACTATTTAGCCTAATTAGTTGACCATGGTGATAGGGCTATCACAAGCATGGATTATAATCCACTATATTTGGTGGGTAGATCCACATCTAGTGGCATGATTTCTAGGATATTTTAGACTCTTACACCTAATTACCCCTCTATTAGTTTTGGGCATAACATGTTAAAGAGTTGAGGGGTAGAGGATAATGAGGAGTACTAGTTGGGACACCCAAGATTAGGCCACATTGTCTGAGACTATGGACTAGTCAAACATGAAAGTAGGTAATTAGAGGAGGAGATGACATGGATATAGATGCATGGATGCATAAAAAACCATAGCTAACACCATATTAGGAGTAAAAATGACCACCTTAGCCACACTATAAATGGAGTCACCACTAGCGAGAGTGGGTACAGATAAGGGTGACAACATAAGATGATGTAATAGTTATTCTAAGATAGAGTTAGTCAATAGAGGCACCTATTAAGAGAGGTTCATAGTGTGTATGAGTGGTTACTCCTAAATTTGCAATTTTGGGGAGGTGATCCATATAGGAGGTACTCAGGGGTTGAGTAGATAAAGAGATGGTGGTTGGTGACACTGAAACTGATGAGAAATGTTTTAATTTTAAGCTTTAATATAGAATAATAGTTACATGTGGTTATATTATATAGATATATTTTGAGATATATATGTTATCTAATATCTATCTAATTTTTGTTTTATAGATTTGGTGATAGAGGAGGTCAGATGGGGATCAATATTTATGGTTGTACACCATAACATTTTGGACGGGGTGTTGGCACCATATGACTCCACCACACTAGATGATCCTATGTACCATTTGCCCTAGACTAGGAAAGCATGTTTCAACTAGTGGGGAAAGCTATGAGGAAGTTACAAACACACAAGTATGGATTCCAACCACTATCAAGGGTGGGAGTGGGAGATGCATAGGCCTGATAAGCATTGGTTTAGGAGAGAGCAATGCACATCACTACCATAGTTTATCTTGGATAGGTACAAGCCCAAGTGGCCAACCTATAGGGATAGGTAGTAGGATTGAGATCTTAGACTAATTCATTACAACATACCATGTAGAGGGGATAGTCCTAAACATTTATGGGCAGTGTGTATAGGCCACATTATAAGAATGATAGAGCCTAGCCATAGAGCTAATGCTATGTATTTTATATTTTATACTTCTTATTATATAAAACACATGATATGTAGAGATATTAATTTTTACTATTGGATTTTATCTCATGATTTTTATTTGGTTTTGGATGTTGATGCATGGATATAGTTCTTTCTAGCACATGTATTTAGTTGTAGTTGTATATGTTATGGGAAATATATGTGGAGTGTTTTCTTTTCTATAATTATATGATACACATTAAATGTTAAAAATAAAAAGGAAAAAATGACTTGGAAAAGTATAAGAAATTGAAAATAAATGTACTACACACTATAACACTATGTGTAATGTGTAATAGCAAAATATGACTAAATATAATAAACCAAAATGGTAAAAAGAGATAACAAAATGTTTTTAAACCATGAAAATATTTGCACCAAATTTAAACAAGTAAAATCACACTATATCATGTTGGGAGGTATGGAAATAATGTAATAAAATGGAAGGCATAAGAAAACCAAATGGTATAAAAAAAGCAATTAATACAATCAATCATACTAAGTCACGTTGGGAAGTATAAAAGAGAAACAAAATTGGAATAATGAACTTAAATTGATCACACTAATTCAAGTTAGGAAGTATGAAGAACCTGATAAAAATGGTTGTATTCTTACATGCAATTAGAAAATAAGAAGATAAAAAATGAAATATCAATGAATTAATCATAAAACATACTATATCAATATGGGAAGCATGTCAATGAAGTATAGCTCAGGATCAATCATGACTTATCTCTAATTTGACACGTAATTTCATTATGACTTGGGCATTGGAAAATTTTATGAGGAAGGCCTAGTCCTATCCATGGATTTACACTGCAACTCAAAAATGAAACACCAATGAGGTGGAAACAATGAGAAAAATATGTTAAAAGGAATGTTTGTAATGGTAATTTGGTAATTTGTGAAGAAAGCCTAGTCTTATACAAGGTTTTACACTGTAACTCACAAATGGAATCCCTAGGGGGAGTGATCAGTGAAGAAAATAATATTTGTCATTGGTAAATATTAGGATTATTGGAAATGAAAGAGGGAATGTAAAAACCACAATGTAGGCATCTGTGAGAAGACCTTAGGAAACCTGAGGCACACTAAGGACATATAAAAGACACTAAATGACTAGTGACCATCAATATACAAAGGATACCTTGTTCATATTATATATATATATATATAAGTGAGATACTAAGGTTGACTCATGTTTTTTATTTGAACAGGAAATGTAAAATGGACCTACCTTTCCACAATAATTTCCCCATTGTTTGGTACCTATTATAGAGTCAGTAGTCTATTGTGAAGATGGGGTTCTTGTGTGAGAAAGTAGTAGCAATAAAATGCCTTTTTTTAAAATTCTCCTTTCCCAATATATTGGCCTACCACATCCCAATGGACCTCAACTCTATCATGAGGCCAACTATGGATTTTAAGATTTGAATAGAAAAAACAAAAATGATTTGAATCACATATTTTAGTGTTATTTGACTTTTGAAATTTTGAGTGTTGCCTTTTGTATCATTGACTTTTGTTAAAATATTTGGCTTATTTTAAATTTTTATGGATTTTAAGATTCCTCCTCCATATGGACTTGGAATGACCTATAATGAGAGATAAAGTGATCACATAAACGAGCCTTAGACTTTGGCTAAAGAAAGCTAAGTATCCAAGTACATGAATAACTAAAATACTTAGGCTTACCTATGTACCAACATTTTATCTCAAGTTTCAACCATATGTATGATTAGTTTGTGAAAGTAAATAAGAGGAATAAAGGGAGATCCATGATGGATTAGTAAAATGAGATTATATATGAGATGACTTGTTTTATAACTGATCACGTGGTAAATAAGGATTACTTTAAGGGGATAAAAGGTTGTATAACCAAGTCATAATACTGATTATCTATGTTATAGAGATAATCTACCAAATAATCATGAGAAAAGAACAAGAAATCCATATAAATAAATGAAATCATAAAGAAAAATCATGTAATCATGAAAAAATGTCATAAGAGATCATAAAGAAATAAAATGACACCATAAACAACGTGTAGTGAAAATTATAAATAACCATATAATATATATAGGAATTTGACATAGTTTCAAATGATATATAGTAGACAAATATAAATTTGGAGCACATGTCCAATCCAAAATGAAGAATAAAGTGAAGGAAAACCATGTTGTGTTCATAAATATTGGTAAATTTTAACACAAACATTACCCATAACATCATATAAATCTCTATGAAGCTGGACTCTAACTGTAATGAGGGTCTCATTAATCTTTAAAGAGAGAGAGATGGTAAAATACCTCTCATATAATATTCTCAAAATAAAATGTAGGCATTTATGAAGAATCATGCTCATGAGATACATCATGCATAAGATACTTAGGATAAGGAATATGAGTGGAATTTGTGGGACATGAAAGAGTCACTGGTAGATAAGGGCCCATAGGTGAATAAATATTCATAGGTGGAGGGATCATAGGTGGAGGAACCATAGGTAAATAAGGGGCCATAGTTGGGGAACCATAGGAGAATAAGGGGGATCCTTCTTGCATGGATGACCTATGGGAGGAGGGATAGTAGGCACATGAATGGTCATAAGGTGATCTTAGAGATTTTTTTGGAGGATGTGATAATGATCAGTGTGATGGGTGCCACATTAGTGCCATAGACAATATACCTCTCCATAGTTGGGAATATACTCAAGTAATAACTTGGAGGGAGGTATAGCCTTATCTATAAGCTGAGGAAGATTAGGATTCAAGTTGTCTATTTATTATCAAATATTTTGAAAATGAGTGGAGGATTGATTATTTGTGCCATGAAATCAATAGATACACTTGTTAGTAGACTTTGTGGGTGTACTAACACAAGGATTAGAAGAAAAAGATGGGGAAGGATGGTATAGTTTATAGTATTTAGTCTAATGACTAAAAACTCTATGAATGTCACATTATAGTTTATTATCCCATTAGGTGGGTAGAGGAGTAAGCTCTAGTATAGTAAGCAAGCCATCACCAAGTGGAGGTGGGTCTAGTGGAAAGGCTAGACAAGGCTCAATTGAAGGAGAAATAGAATCAAAATTAGGAAGAGACTTATCTAAAGGGAGAGTGGGAATATGATTCAGACTAGGCTCAACTAAGGGAGGATTAGGGTGTATAGAGGGTTTAAGCATAGTAGCAAGCATCTTAGGGGTAAGCCAAGCTATAGGGATCTTGGTATCTAGTGAAGTGATAGGGTTTAGTCATAGCCTGATCCATAAGCATGCTCCTAAAAGGTTCTTTAGAAATTGGAGGTGTTTTGTGTGAATGCACCATATCCACCGTGGGAAAAATAAGAATAAAGATAAAATTAGGAAATATTAATATGGAATGTGATAAGATAAATGTAAATACTAAAATAAAGAAGAAAAATAATGAATTATATCAACATCTTGAGCTTGAATAAGACCTCTTAGAAATGGGTCATATAAGGTATAACCATCATCATAGTCATGTATGAAGATCAATTACACAATTAGGGAAGAAATTTTCATTAGAGGTGACATGATGAATAGAGTGTTGAGTCTTAGTCAAGATGATATTAATATCATCATGAGGTGGTTGATGGGAATGCGACTTTAGAGAGGGTGGAAGCTAGGAAATGAGATGAGGAGAGAGATCAAAAGTTTTTATCTTGAGGTTGATCTCATTGGGATCATCATCATAGGAGTCTAAAAGTTTGCGTGGTATACTCCTAATGAGTTTAGGGTGACCATGGTAACCTCACATATAGTTGATAGGAAAATTAAAACATTGAGATTCTCATAATGAAACACTTAGAAAGGGTTCAAGGGTTGGAATTTTGAATACACCACTATCTTGAAACTGTTTAAAAATTCAAAGGGTTCATGTCACCTTGAATATTATGGATTGTACCAATATGAGTAAACTTGACACATTGGTAGGTAAAAGATGCAACAAATCATATGTGATGATTCCATGGCCTACAAAGTAATATATTATAAGAAAGAATAAAATTGAAGATCATAACCTTCACTCAAATAGTGATAGGTGGGATGGTAATAGGGAGCCACACATAACCTAAGGGATGAATTTTACTTTAGTTATAACCTTAACACATTGCATGTGGACTTAAGATTACATTCAAATTATCCAAGGGTTTTAATAAAGTCAAGGGAGGAAACATAAGTACCTAAACCCTCATAAATCAAGGCATGCTTGAATTGGATGTTACCGATTTGAACACTTATAAAAAGTGTAGGATCATCCACATGAAGTAGAATCTTATTTGGAATCATAGAAGAAATAGGAAATTTTCTAGAGATAAGTGTCCATTGTTTCATCAATGTGTATATAAATTTATTTGCACTATTGTAAGATGTTACCTTCTAACCTTTATGAGGTAGCTTTGTATCCTGCTAAGGGAGGATGAGGGATGTTCATTTTGAATAGGATTTACATAAGGTAGTTGTGATGATGTGGATAAGTACACATAAGTTTGAGAAAGGGATTTTAGATGGGAGATTAGTAAGATACATGATAGGATCCCATTCATCATAACCCATGCATGGACTATTTGATAGATGTACGTCATGTTGGATGAGCTCCTTAGAAAGAGGAATAAAAATGCATGTAAATTTGTGTTGAAAGTATACAAGATGTTTAATTGGGGGAAAAATTGGTTGATTATCATTAGAGGATGAGGTAGTTTATGTAGGTTTATTTTTAATCAATTTGAAGAATTGGTATTATAAGGGTGAATATCAATGACAATGGGTAAAGAGGTTGGAGAAATTATAGAAATGGTATGAGAGATGTTGGAATTTTTTCATCAAAAGAGATAAGGTCCTCTTTCCCCAACTCTATTAAGTTAGTTGGGGAAGAATATTGGTTAAAATGGAAAGTATGAGATGATTGGTACATATTGGTAGGATGAGAATCAATGAAGATAACTACCCTTTGCATATTATTCCTGTTGACCACATTATATTTGAGAGTTGGGTTTATAATACTATAAATGTTATTGGTGGAAGGAGTAGGCTTATCATTATTGTCTTGATGGTATGGAAGAGTGTATTTATAGATGGACATATGAGCATTATCCTAGTTTAAATATTGATTTTTAATTTGTGTTTCAGGAGTTTTGAAGTCAATATCATAGTCTTGTTGATGTTTATGAATAAGGGAATCATGGTCAAAATTTTAACCAAGGATTAAATCCATAGCTAAGTTACACAATTTCCTATAAGTCTCATGAGAATGACCCCAACTAGCATGAAACTAAGATACTTTATTTTGATTGTACCATGATTTTATAGGGAAAGTGGGATCAAGATATTTGGGAAGAAATCTTGGTAGATGTTTTTAGAGTTATGCTAAGGATAATGTCTTATGAACATTGATGTTGCTTATAGGAGAAAAGTGAGGATTAGGGATGTGTTTTAAATGGGGAGATTATTTTGGAGATGGTCAAGAGAAATATCTTGAATATTATGAATGGTATCATAGGAATCAATGACACCATTTTATTAACATGACAATTTTTTATTTTTGATGAGCATGTGAGTGACCATAGGAGGTTTGGATGGGTCAAATTGATGCATGAGAAAATATTGGTGCTTGGTTTGGTTGATGGACTCTTCTAAAGTTTGTAGAGAGAGAGAGAGAGAGAGAGAGAGAGAGAGAGAGAGAGAGAGAGAGAGTTTAGACTTGTTATTACAACTTGGGATAGAGAAAATTAGTGAATAGATTAAATAGGTTATCAATCACCATGTTGTGTTCACACATGTTAGATAATTTTTTCCACCGTTTGATGAAATATTGTGTGGTTTTCATCTCAAGTTTCTTGTAATTAATAAAATTATTCGAGGTAATCTCAAGGAGGTCATTAGTTTGAAATTAGTAAACTATAGTGTTAACTAGATCTTCCATGCTAGTGATGGAATGAGACTTGAGTTGTTTATACCAATATAAATCATCTTGGAATAGGGTTTTTGATAAAATCTTGGTAGTGATAAAAGTGTTTAACTTGACCCAATATTTATATATATTTCCAAATGTTTTTGAGTGTAAGGTAGGATCATTTTACCTATTGTAGCTAATGGTAGGGTTAATATCTCCTATATCTATGTTAGGAATTTAAGGCTTAATGGGGTTTTTTTAAAAATATGTTTAATTGTTTTGTTAAAAAGAGTTGGTTGGGGAATAAGGTTATCATAAGAATCCATAAGGTGGGTGTGGGAAATTTTTTTGTACACTCTACATGGAACCTATTCAGAGTGATTTTGGAGATGAATAAGGTAATTATACATTTGCATCATTTGGTTGGCATTATTAGCTTAGAAAGTATTCATTTGGTTAAGAGTTTGTAATAAAATTTGATGTGTTTGAATGGTGTGATGCACATCATGTGAAGAATTAACATTGGTATTAGTGGCTTGAGTACCACTATGAGTAATGGAAAGCACTATATTAGTAGCTTGAAAGGCATTATTGGAAAAGGAGGCACTAGTGTCATGATTAGCATGTGTTATGAAAGATGCACTAGTAGAAGGATTATAAGAAGAAGAAGAAGCATTAGTGTCATGATTACCATGGGTAGAAAATAATGCACTAGTGGAGGAATTGAGAAGATTTGGTTTTGAAAAAGGTCCACTAGAAGTTGAACCTTCCATGTTAGTATAGATACTTGGCATGGAGGTTGAGGAAATCAAGGAAGAAGAGGTCATATTATGATAATAGGTCAAAAGATAAGGAAGAGGTGGATAAGTGAAAGAGATATTACCCCCAAATTTATGTGAGAATGTGAGGGAGGGTGAATGCGGTGATTCTTCTTGAGCACTTATTATAAGGTGGTAAATAGTGGAAGGGTCCTTTCCTTGATTTTGAGGAAACTCATTAATGAAGAAAAGCATTTATAGAGTATACTCTAATTCAAGATGGTCTTATAAGGATAATAGATGGTTAAAAACTAGAGATGAATGAGGAAGAATCTTATAATTTGTAGTGTGAGTGGCCATATGCACATTACTTTTGTCTAAAGTAGGATCCATAATTTTTTTATGGGGAACCTATTGGTATTGGTCAAGCTCATCATATTTATGTATTTAAACTCTGTGTTGTCCTCAAAAAGGAAGTTCATGATGAGAGATAAAGGTCAAGAAGGAACAAATAATACAAAGACAATTAGAAAATAGGCTACAAGGTCAAATCAGTTGATTGTGTGTTGTAACCCAATAGGTAGAGGATAATATAGATTCATTCAAGTTGACTCTATATTGTAAACAAGAAGATAAAATAGGATAATAATGATTCACATGCATTTAGGTTGACTATGTATTAATGAACAGAGAACTAAATGGGTGAATAAGAAGACACAGTCATAAAGGTTGACTATGTACTACTGGTAAGAGGGTAAAACATAATCTATAAGAGACTATATCAACCAAGATGATAGTGTGATAAAATAGGGGAAAAAATTTTATAATATAATTGGAAGCAAGAATCAAATCAAACACACAACAAAATAGATCAATGTGATTGATCCAACTGGAGCACATACCACAATACCTTATACCAATGTTAGCCAATGCATTTTTTTCAATACAACACACAATGATCAAAGATCAAGCAATCAATTTAAAATTAAATGATAACTAATTGGTCACCTTAAGTGTTATTAGATTATTAGAAAGTTTTTATTTTAATGTGATAGGAGAGTTGGCTAAAATAAGGAACTACAAAGTAGTCTAAAGTTGGTTTTAGGATGTTTGGATTGAAAGGGATCTATATTGGAAATAGTACCAACTTGGTATTTTGGCCTACCCCCTCACCTCACAATCTCATAGTGATAAGGGTGTTGGGTGATTTGATAATATATATCATTAATCATGTATTTATACTTAGCCAAAAAAACAAGTTAGCTTCTCCCTTGGTGATGAAATACAAGTAGGTAGGCCTTGGGAAGACAAGTGTTTAAATGTGTTTTGAATGTTAAGTGGTTTGGTAGTGTGTGCAAAAGAGTAAAATAGTGTGACAAAAATGATAATTTGAAAAACCACCTATTTACACTATATGAGTTACTCTAAGCATGCAAATAGTTTAAAATGTAATGTGAATTAATTAATAGCAAATAGTTTTTGATTCCTTGATTACGAATAGTATAAAGTCAGTTCAGGAGACACTATATACAAAAATTATAAAATAGAGTCAACTAGGTTGATATTATTTTATTGAATCAAGGTCTTTAAGAATAGAGTCAAATAGGTTGACTATGTCTCTTAGATAGAAGCTAGACTATAGAACTATATTGACTAGGTCAACCTAGTTAGCTATAGGTTTGTAGTTTTGAGGACTGCTAACTTGTGAAAAATAAAATTGAAAGAAGTACTAAAATGATAGAGGAAAGGAACCTTGGTGGGACTAAATATGATTTATATTTAAAATATTATGCTGTAATGATTTTTTTTTTTACTTTAAATTCAACAAATTAGGTTGGTTATTTTGATGAATATTTTCAAAACCCTTTATGCTAAAGAGAAATAAAGAAAAGAGTTGACTTATTGGACAATGTTCATTTTTTTATATGTTGGAAGAAAGAATTAGCAAAAAAAATTGACATGTTCAATAGTGTATGCTAATATAGAACTAAAGAATTTTACTATGTCAAATGATTAGATCTAGTAATTCATAGCTGATGATGACATACACAAACAAAATAGAGTACTTTTGAAGTGACTGTGTGTTAAAACTATGCATATAAAGTTATAACTATATTGAATAGTTTGATTTAGTATTATAAATATGGGAAAATATAATAAATTAATAAATAATGATGGAGTGAAATAAAACTTGTAAGGGTTAGATTCACATTGGGTTCACCATAATGTATGCAAAGGGAAATGTCACTAATCTATGAATTGATCCTAGATCGAAGAAGATAAATCCTACTTATTCTTTTGATTGTTGATACATTATATATTTGGGGTCATGACCAAGATGGATCTCCTATACCTAAAAAATGGTTCTCTTACCACAATAAAATCACTAGGGAGGGTTCAAAATCTTTAATTCAAGTAAAATTATGCAATAAACCTAACTAGGTTCTATGTTTTCATATTCACTAAACTAATAAAAATTAAAGTCAAGTCTAATCTAGTGATCACCAAATCTTGTGGTACAAAGTGGGGGTAATAAAAATGAAAATTAAACATGCATATAAGACATATACTTACATCAATGTATTCAAAATCCTAATTCATGGGAGAGAAGTGTAAATGCAAATCTATCTACTCTTACAAAGGAGGAACAAATTTAGGAATACTTACCTTTGAATACAAACCCTTTGAGCCTCAATCTCTCCCTTAGATAAGGTGTTTTGAAATAGGTTGTCATGGTATGTAAGGATGACAAGGATAAATCAGCTCTAGATTACACAACCTATCAATGCATCTAAAATACTTCTCCACAAGACAAGATTCATATCTCCAAATAAAGTGTGAAACCCTATGCCATGATCCTTAAGTATAATGGTATATATTATGATATAAAATATACATCTCTTCTTCTTATTTTCTTAAATAAATGATTAAATGGATGTGTGTGTGTGTGTGTGTGTGTGTGTGTGTGTGTGTGTGTGTGTGTGTGTGTGTGTGTGTGTGTGTGTGTGTGTGTGTGTGTGTGTGTGTGTGTGTGTGTGTGTGTGTAACCCTAGTCCTTTCTAAAAGTTTAGGCTAACAAGGTTGACCCAATCAAAACTATATCACTATTAACAAAAATAAATAAGGTCTTGGTTTAGGTCAACCATGGGCCAACATAGACCCTAAATAATATTTATCAATTAGAGTACAAGGTCAATGGGGATGATAGTGTAACATAAACTATCAATAATGATTTTAGGCTAGGGAAGGGCTAATAAAGGTATAAAATGACTAGAGAAGTGTGAAAATTAGGAGGTAAAGCTTAGGGGAATGTTTTTAAGAGATGGGTGTGTAGATAAAAAGTGGTACTATAGGGAAAATAATACTTTCAAGCATAAATGGTCTACCCACCCCTTTCTCAGTGCACCCCTAAAGCATGTACTCAGAAATATTGAGACTCGATAGTTTCTTGTAAGAGAGAAAACATCAATAATTGATAAAAATTTGAAAATATTATATGTATACACTTTCCATCCCAGCCACCTCTACTCGCACTCTTGTAGTCTCCACTTTTGTTACCATAGCCACCAACCAACCCATTTCTTAACTAAATACTTCCTCCACCTAATTGGGTACACCACTACCTTTTTTAAGGCTAGTTTAGACCATAATAATAGTAACAACTAAAAGGGCCCAAAAAAATAAACTAGTCTATGTTGTGCACCCATGCCATAGTATGAGAACATAGACCAGTCCAAAATAATTAGGCCCTTAATGCCCAAACCCTTGTTTAAGCCTCAACCTAAACCTAAGTAGAAATAACAAATATAATCTCAACCATCATATCCTTCAAATATCACTCTTTTATATTGGGCCAAGGAGTTAAGAACTTTAGCTTCTAAGAGTTCCAATCTCAAGATCGCCAAACTTCCCACTATAAGCTCACTTTTTGACCACAACCTCAGTTCAAAGGGTTAAGAAAAGAAATATTAATGATAATAGTGGTAGAGGGTTGATTTTAGAGGAAAGAGAAGAAATATAATCTATTTTAAAGAGGTAGGATAGGAATAAGGGTCAATCCCCATACAACAAGGACCTCAAGTCCTATATGGAGACCCATACCAAAGTAGTACTAGCCATCCATAAGGGAAAGGAGATGGACATAAAATAACTAGAAGAAGAGTTAAAAACTCTCTGATATCAATATTAGGTTATATGAATTCCCTCTAGTATAGAGCATGATGTGCAAAATGTGGTACTTAGGTTATATGAAATTTTTGATACAATTCATTCTTTGAGAGTCCAATTGGCTTTTTTTGTAAATTCAATAACAAAATTTTTAAAGCTTCTTATATAAGACAAATAAATTAAATTTCTTGGTATTATACACCTCTAATAAGACATTCAACTACTTAGGCATGATGACTCCTCTAGAGGGAGCTAATGTATTGAATTTAATTATCATCATAACTCAAGAGGCTTGGTAGTGGGTGGATACTTTTAAAACTTTGGTGAATAATCTTGTATAAAAGGAAAAACAATCAACACAAATTTTGGGTGAACTTGAATTAATAGGAGTTTGGAATAACATAGGAAAGATGGTAGCTTAAACCATTTTTTATCAAATGATTCAACAAGACTCAGATAGTTTCAAATAGAGTTTACAAGGACAAAGCCTGGAGGATATTATCTCAAAGTTGAACATATCAAGGAAGAAGGCAACAAAGGTACAAGTCTTTTAGGTTGGCTTCTGATCCACCAAGATAGAGTATGTAAGGTTGATGAAATGAATATGTAGGGTAACTAGACCCCATCTTCTTGATATTAAATTAATTCACTTGTAACATGCTAAGGCATAAAAATATTATAAAGAGTTAGACACAAGGAAGAAAGCATCATTAGTGCCACCTATTAGTTTCACTCCTCAAACCCCATTTATAATTCCAATTACAACATTATGATCAGCTTCAGCCCCTTCTCATTCAAAAACTACATCAACACCACCTAATATTTTAATTTCAACTATGACTCTAGTCCAAACAATGAGTGTATCACCAAGTACATCTCTATTCACCATGTCTACAATACCAAGTGCAATTGTAGTTCCAACAATAGTTTTAAAAAGTGTTAAGCAAGGGCCAATTTAGCCTAAAGTTAAAGACTATTTTTATATGATTTTACATGTAATGATTATAAATGATTAGTTAATTTTTGTTACAACCATGTAAAAAAAATTCTAGTATGCACATGTTGCATGTCTGGGATATCTATAAATTATAACATGCAACTAGGACTTATGATCTAGTCATTCAGGGTGTAATGAAAATTTTCTATACTTTAATGATGAAATGACCCCTTCCCAAAGTTATTTATATACATGTATAACCATATCTTTGAAGGTTCAATGTTTTGGATCAATATATAAAAAGAGATCAATAGGTTGATTGTCATGTAACTATGTTTGTTATTTTCTTTTTCTTTCTTTATGTTAATGAAGTTTAATGTTTCTTTGTTTGTATTAATTTAATAATTTTGAAGTGTGATAATATTGTAGATGAATCTTAGTGTTTAAATTAATGAATATTGATCTTATATGTGCAATATAAATTGAGTTTTGGTGGTTTTCATTGGTTTAAATAGTTAGTAAAGGTTGAATTGATCATCCTAGGTGTGCAGAGGTATCTCTTTTGGTATAGTAGTCTAGGTGTGAGTCATAAGTACCCTAGATAACTTTTTAGTTTGAAATATAATCTCTCAAATAAGGGTGTGGAATAACATCCCTAAGGAGAGAAACCTTTAGTTGATATCATTAAGCATCCTATATTTGTTATCCTATATTACTAAACATGTTTGTTCGTGAGTGTGTAATAGCTACAAATGACAAACAACAGTCCTTGAGATACTTGTCCACTAAAGAATAGTTATAGAAGTGACCTTTCAAAAACATATATCTTTATTTTATACCTTACCCTTCTTCCCTTTTTGAGTTTATTTTAGATCTACCCACATTAGAATAATTCCCCACCCATCCAACTCACCTAGTTATTACTATATATTAGATTCCATGCATCAATCCACAAAACTTGATTAAATGACCCATAATCTCAACCTTTTATTCCATCACCTAGTTTTTTTAACCACATACCTACAACTCATGCCTTAGAGTGAAACCTTTTTCCATAGAGATCCCAAAATGTTAGAGTCTACCTCATTCAAACCTCTTATGGTGTGTATAAAACCCACATCAATAGAAATAAAAAACTATCACTAGAAGGAGGGCACACTTATGTGTTTTCCAAATAATAGAGTTAAGTCAGTATGTAGCGTTACACTGGAGACACCTAGGAGATTAAAAATGTCTAGAACCCAAACTAGGCTTTTGGTTTCACCATTATCAAATCCTACAAGGCCTAGACCCATACCTATCATCCTAAAAAGATGCCAATTTAGGACACCTTCCCCTATAAGAAATGTCCCACTTATCATCCTCCTAATGCTCAACCTTGGTTACTTAGATTCTTTATTGCCATCCCTAGAGACTAACACAATCTAAAAAGGAATCCATAAAAGTATTTTCCTACCTTCTCCCCCTAAAATGGGAGGATAGTATAAGAACACATCAAATATTTGAAGGCTACTATGAGGTTAATGAATGCCATCCATGAGGATGTTGCATGCACACTTTTTCCATTTACTCTAAAAGGTTATTATTATGATTGGTTTCTCAATTTGCATGAAAATTATATAACCTCATGGAATGAGTCTCAAAATACATTCCTTACATAGTTTGGACAAGTGACTAATACAAGTTTGGTATACCATATCTTCAACATCATGTAGAGGGAACCTAGCGATTTAATCTAGCCTTCAATGAATTATTCTAGAAGATGTACACTCTATATAATGTCACATATAATCTAGACATGAATTTGACACTCAATATATACAATAATTCCATAGATCCCATTACTATAGTGTTCTTATGAAGAGTTTCCACCACTAATACTTTAACTTTAGCATTCTAAGGAGATATTAATATTAACAAACAACTCATTCCACAACTTATTCCTCTTAATTTAGAGGGGTAAACATTTAATAATGGAGTTCCATGTTTGCATACAATTTGAAAGATCCCTGATGGATCCCTTTTGTAGATCTGCTGTATTTTTTGTATTCTAAATTTATGTTTTCCTACTTTTGAATGTTTTCTTTCCTTTGTTTTAGGGTTTTAATGAATTTAAAACATAAAAAAGAAATAGAGAACAACAAACAAGGAACAAGATTGAAATACAACAAAAATCAGAATTTATTACAACTGTACCAGGTAGATTTGTCTGAATTATAGAACCAAGTAATAAATCTAATGTATTTCCCAAATGCAATATAGATTTTATGTCAAGCTAGAAGATGAAAAAGCTAGGGTTTACATCCTAAACTGATCTTTTTACAAACTAGAAATAACCCTAGATCTGGTCACTGTGTCTAAAACACAATCACTGACATCAGTTATACTATCATCATCAGTCGATACTCTACCACTATCAGTTACCTGGTGTCAACCTCTGGCTGCCAGTGTCGGTCTTCCTGCCGATGTCGGTCACTGAATGACCGATATCAATTTCTACACTACCCTGTGGCCTGCAACTGTGAACGACGCCCTTCTTCAATTTGTTGATTTCACTGGTACACCCTGTTACCAATTTATGTAGATTCTGTATAGCATCTAAAATATCACAAAGAATGACCGTTGAAGCCCTAGATTTGATCAATAATCTCGATGTGAATTCTGTCATGAATCCACCCCTAAAAAGAGCTAGGTTTTCATCCAACTCTTCTCCAATCTACTGAAGGTTTTCATCCTCAGAGTTTTAGCTGAATCAGAGATTCAAGCTTTATAATACTACATCAGAATATTTTAAGCAACAAAAAGATGAAATTGGTTTACCCTTAACTTCTTTTAAAGGCTTCCAGGAATCTTGTAGATGAAGCCAACTTATTTTATATTTTATTTCCATATTAATTAAAATTAATTAATTAAAGTCATCCTTTTGAAGTAATCTTAATTTTTGGACAACTTAAATTAATTATATTAATTAAACCATTTTATCATAAATTTGGGGACATTACAGTCCTCCCTTCTTGGAGATTGCTTGTCATCAAGCAATTCACCCCTGATACCCAACACCAACTTCCAGGATCCCATATCATTCTCACAAATTTGCAAACTCTACTCTCTGAAACACTATGCTACAAAATATCTATGAATACATTATCTTTATTTCTCCTAGAGAGTAGTGTGATAATTATCAATATGTAATTAACAAACTCACCATCACATACCTTAGTCTTTGCAAAAGGCCACTGCGCTACTTTGATTGTCAAGCTCTCCAAATCCCCACAAGGATGATGACTCATAATTGGAAGGGAAAATGTCATGCAAAAAATAGAATCATTTACCTCATCACCTATAAAATGAGACTCCATCCTGCGAGATGACACCTCCTTCGGTCCTCCATCTAGTGTTGCCCTCAAGATAATTTTCTTTCCCCCAAAAAGGAACTCTAACTACATACGGTGGTGATCAATAATGTAATGCCCAATACCCTGTAACCACTGCATGCCCAAGACCACATCATAATCCACTAAAGGAAACACATAAAAATCATCGGTCAGAGTGTAATCCCCATCTAAATATTAAGCTGTGAAATCCATTTGGTACAACCCAAAACTACACCATCTGTCACCTTTACACCAAAACCACCAAACTTCTCATACCATAATCCATGCCTTTCCACTAACTTCTAGTCAATAAATTTATGTGTAGCACCTGTGTCTACCAAGCTCACGACCCACTTGCCCTTAAGTGTACCTTTCAATTGAAAGGCATGAAAGTTAGGATAACTGGAGAGGGTAGCCATAATTACTTTGGCTAACGCCAAAGGCTCAGGGGTGTCTAACTCCAACTGTGTTTGAACCTGCTCAACATCTTCTATATTATCCTCAATATCAGTATCAGGAACCTCCTCATCCCCTAACTCAGAAGTCACCTCAATCAAATGAATCTTTCCTTTACCCATGCAATGGTGTCTTGGTTCCCATGGATCTTTGTAGGAAAAACATAACTTTTTCCTTATCAAATCATTCCTCATCTCTTGATTCATCCAAGGGTTTATAGAAGATGACCCTTATTTATTTTTTGGTGTGTTGGCCTTCTGTGTAGGTCGAGAGTCCATGACTGGTTTCTTATCAACCTGATAAGAAATGGGAACAGTATCTAGTCTCAATGTCACATCAATGGCCTCCTTAAGAGTGGCTGGTTGGAAAGCACATACCAAACCCTTAAGTCTATCATGTAATCCCTCAATGAGTAACATCACACTACGCTTCTAGGGAATATCAGGTACCATAACTACAATACACTGAAACTCATTAACATATGCTTCTGTGTGACCAGTCTGTCTAAGATGAGCCAACTCCCTATAGTAAAGTTTTGTATCCTTACGGTCAAACCATGTAATGAGTCACTCAGTGAACTCAGCATAAGAGTGAACTAAGGCATGATCCTGGGTGACCAATCCATGGTTCCACTAATCATATGCAACCCCTTCTAGATGTAACACAACAAACTGAATAGCCTCATGCTCAGGCATGGGCCTCAAGGAAAGATATATGTCCAGCTTGTGGACCCAAGCTCTTGCACTAGTGTCACTAGAGCCATTATATGGGGCCAATGTAATATTCCCAATAGATTTATTGAGGTCATAATTCTACTGCTATTGTGGTGGTCTATTACCATGATCTCCTCTAAATCTAGCTACATCTCTATGCTGTGCACAATACTGAGGAAGAGGAAAGATTTTCTGAACCTCTGGAGGTAGAGCTCTCCATTTAGTGGTGACCACCAAAACTATCTCCTGAAATCCAACCTCGGGTGGTTCCACCTACGCTGGCTATTCAACTAGTATGAACTAGGGAAGTAATGGCCTATTTGGAGTAGGTGTATGATGGCGATGTCACCTGGAGGAATGACGGGAGCTCCTAACTGAAGAATGGGACTGATGACTATGCTGACTAGACTGATGGATATGATGACTACCTATCACTAAAACTGATCTATTCCTCTTGCCTCTATGTCTATCCACCTCCAAACATTCCATGGTATCCTGTAATCGGTCTAAATCCTGAATAATCCTGGGCTGAGTAGTGATGAGAGTCCTCATCATCTCTCTCTACCTCATCCTAATTTCTTTGATCATTCCCCTGTTCTTCTGCCATGATAGGTTCCTAATCTATACCCAACTCACACTTGTACTAAGCTCTTCTGCATGTAAAGTATCTATGGGTTATATCAAATCTCCTTGAATGCATAAAAATAAAATATATTCACCCCTATAGGCTGGCAAGATGCTTGGCTCTGATACCACTGAAAGATCCCTGATGGATCTCTTTTGTAGATCTGCTATATTTTTTGTATTTTGAATTTATGTTTTCTTGCTTTTGAATGTTTTCTTTCCTTTTTTTTTGGGTTTTAATGAATTAAAAACATAAAAAAGAAATAGAGAACAATAAATAGGGAACAAGATTGAAATACAACAAAAATTAGAATTTATTGCAACCATACCAAGTAGATTTGTCTAAATTATAGAACCAAGTAATAAATCCAATGTATCTCCCAAATGCAATACAAATTTGTTGTCAAGCTAGAAGATGAAGAAGCTAGGGTTTGCATCCCAAACTGATCTTTCCACAATCTAGAAATAACCCTGGATCTAGTCGCTATGTCTAAAACATAGTCACTGATGTCGGTTATACTATCATCGTCAGTCGATACTCTACTGTTGTCGGTTACCTGGTGTCGACCTCTGGCTGCCGGTGTCAATCTTGTTTCCAATGTCGGTCACTGAATGGCCAATATCGGTTTTTTCACTACCCTGTGGCTTGCAACTGTGAATGGCACCCTTTTTCAATCTACTAATTCTACTGGTACGGCTTGGTACCGATCTGTGTAGATTCCATACAGCACCTGAACTATCACAGAGAATGATCGTTGAAGCCCTAGATCTGATCCATAATCTCAATGTGAATTCCATCACGAATCCACCCCTGAAAAGAGCTAGGTTTTCATCCAACTCTTCTCCAATCTGCTGAAGGTTTTCATCCTCAGAAATTTAGCTGAATCAGAGATTCAAGCTTCACAATACTACATCAGAATATTTTAAGCAACAAAAAGATGAAATTGCTTTGCCCTCAACTTATTTTAAAGGCTTCCAAGAATCTTCTAGATGAAGCCAACTTATTTAATATTTTATTTCCATATTAATTAAAATTAATTAATTAAAGTCATCTTTTTGAAGTAATCTTAATTTTTGGACAACTTAAATTAATTAAATTAATTAAACCATTTTATCATAAATTTGGGGACATTACACAATTCCACATGTTAACCATAATACCTCTAAATTCAACTAAAATTATTTATATACTTTAGCTCCTATGATACAACAAACATCAAATCAGAATTATGATTTATTAAACAATCAGAAACAAAGGAATGGCCACCAGCATAATCAACATTAGGGTCACAACAATGTAATATTTGCTCAAGGTTTTGACTGTAACAAAGCTTAATTGGATTATATATAAATAATGGCCTAAAATATAAGAAATAATTTATTTAATATGCATAAAAATATGGGTAATAAAACTAATTACAATCAAAATCATGGCTTTCCAAGATACAATGAGCCTTTCAACAAGCCCACCAATAATGCATAATAGTAATAGTCTAATAATCTACCATATTTAAATATTATGGAGACAAATTTACCCATCTGGTGTAGGGTTCAAAACACATCACATCATAGAGAATTGGATTATATAGAGTTATATGCATCCTTTGAAATATTTTAGAGAGAAATGATTAGACAAGATCAAATGATGAATCCTCTAGATGTCCCTCATATATCTGGCCCTTTAAGTTTAGCTATGGTATTTGAAACCTATGAGTCTCCCTTCCCCAATGAAGATGATAATATTATGGAGGATAATTATAATGAATTACAAACATTATAGTATTTAAATAGTAATAATTATAACGTAAGGAGCATACAACCTCTCACCAATTATACTCTTCCCAATAATACAATTATGCTTCCAAATCCTAAATTTGATAATAATCTTCCTCCCCCAAAAGAGAATAATCAGCCTTAGAATAAAGAGGAACAAAATAAAGGATGATAATATATTGTTAAGGATATGAAAAAAATTAAGGCCAATATCATTCTTCTTGAACTAGCACAAATCATAGAGTAGAAAGAGATCTTATGGAAGTCCATCACATGTAAGTTTGTCATAGAAAATTCCAAGACAACCGTCACAAATGTTATATATAAAATCAAGCCTGATGTTCCCCCTTTATTTCTAACCATTCAAACATTTGGAAAGAATATACATAATTGCCTAGTAGGATTTGCTTCAACAACAATAATCCAAAATTTCATTTGTTAGAAGCTTGGTTTGGCCTTAAATCCATCTAAGAGGACTATGTCATACCTAGATAAAATAGTATTACCTATTTTGGGAGAACTTAATGATGTAATAATTTAGGTTGCCTTAAAAACTAGAGTACATATGACTATTAACATCATGTTAGTGGATATTGTTGAAGGATATGGATTATTATTTAGTAGAGATTGATCAAAAACATTAAATGGATATGTTTCCACATAGTTTTCACATATTTAGCTACCCTAGAGAGACATTTCTAACCAAATCAAGATCTATCAAGATCCAAAGATAATAAATCATCCTATTATAGAGTACAACATCACCAATGAATAAGTAAGTTATAAGTCTCCTAGTCTTAGAATGTATACATTTACTATGAGATGTGAGTACAAGAAGGAATTTAGATTCTTTATCAATTATGGACCCTCCATTTTAATGAATCAAGATCCAAGAAAGGATTATGTGTTGGTATCGATTTGATCTATCCACAAAGAAATAAATTGTTAGAAAGATACAGGGTCCTATGCACCAAATATAGAGTAGAGTATGAGACCCTAATTTTGGAATTATAGTTTTCCCTCAAAAATAATGTCAAAAGACTTGGTATATAGAGACTTTTAACTTGTGATTAACTAGGTCACAAATAAATATCAATACAAATTATCATATTTAAATAAATACAAGCATAGATCCTAAGATCTGATTAAGTCATTTGAAGCTCTAAATATAGTATCAATCTTAAGAGAACAAAACCAAGCTATAAATTTACTGGACACTCTAATAGTAAATTTTTCACCCTTATAAGAGTTAAAAGTATAGAAGTTATCCATTTATTTAGTACCCTATCTTTCAGTACCAGATAATGTTTTAATTATTTTAGTGTTTGATGATGACTAGTAGATCATTTAGTTTTTGAAAAATTTAGGATAGCTTGAATATCCGATAGTTGATGATGAGTAAAGAAGCCACAAGTTTCATTAATAAGGTGTTATCCAAATAAAGGATAATCATCTCCCATTGGGGATGATCTCCTTAGAAAGGACCTTTAATACAGATCCTCAATAAAAATTATAGAAGAAGCTCAAGGTTAATAAATCCTAATTTAGCTCAAAAATTATAGGTGATGAAAAGAACACACACTTCATTAATCTTGGCTTAATCTGCATGCTCGATGAAAGGTAAATGGTTAAGGAACTAATTATCAAGTATAAAGATGTAATTGCATGGACCTATGACAACTTAAGGATATTCAATCCTAAATTCATCACTCATCTAATTCCATTCAAGACTGATCATAAATAATTTAGGCAAAGGAAAAGGTTAGTTAATATTATCTTAGAACAATTTATCCATAATGAGTTAGAGAAGATACTAAGTGATAGGATAGATTTTCCTATAAGGAATTCAACTTGGGTGGCCAATCTAGTTCTGGTTAGGAAAAACAGTGGTGAATTAGAATGTGTGTCAACTTTAAGAATCTGAATAAATCTTCTAAGAAGGATAATTATTCTCTGCCCTCCTTATATGAGGTAATACAAACTATGAGTGGATTTGAAATTATGTCTTTTTTAAATGTATTTTTAATTTATAATCAACTACTAGACAAATCAAAGGATAGGATGAAAATGACATTTACTATGAAATGGGGAACATATGCATACAAGAAAATGTCATTTGGGTTGATCAACACTAGAGATACTTTTCAAAGAGTAATAGATCATGAATTCAATATATTGATAGGCAAGTTCATAATTATATACATGGATGATCCCACTATTTTATCTAAAAACAAAGTTAATCATATCAACCACCTTTAGTCCATTTTTTAAAGGTGTAAGATGTTTGGTGTATCACTTAACCTCAAGAATAATATATTTGGCATTACCGATGCAAAATTCTAGGCCACATTATTACTAAATATAGGATCAACATTAATCCATATAGTATCCAAGGGATTTCAAAAATAATGTTCCCAAATAACAAAAGGAGCTCAAGTCCTTCTTTGGAAAAAATAATTTCATAATGGAATTTATATCAAGATTTATAGAGAATGTCAAGCCCTTGAACATAATTCTCAAGTAGAACACCAAATTGCAGAAGAAACCTAAATATAAAAAGTATGTTGAAGACATAAAGAAGGCTATTTCATAAGCCCTAGTGTTGGTAAGACCAAATTTTAGTAAAGATTTTTCCTTGTACTCGTTCACGTTAGAGCATACTATTACTACCATACATACATAGAAAAGGGAAGAAAGTGAGAATTGTATCAAATTCATGAGAACTAACTTGAAATATGTAGATCTCAAGTACTCCATAATTGAAAAGCATAATTTTTCTCTTGTCAAGGTCAATTAATAAGTTTAGGTACTACATCCTCTAGACAAGACTATCACCATAGTATCATATCCTACTATCAAGCTTACATTGGGATAAAATTAGTTGGGAGAGGGTAGAGGTAAATAGATGATGAAGTTATAGGAGTTTGATATTGAAATTAAACTTACTAAGATCTTTAGAGGATAAGGCATCATTTAGTTGATGGTTATACTAGACCTGTACATCACTATCAAAGAGGTCTACCAAATATAGGTTTCCCAAGAGGATTGTTACTTAGGTATTATTCAGTTATTACTCAATAGAACATGCCCCTAAGAACAAAAGAGAGAGAAAAAGAGATCCCTAAGACTCAAAGCTGCTCATTATATGATTAGGAAAGAAATTCTCTATAGAAATAACTACAAAGTCATCTATTTAAGATGTGTGTAACATGAATAAGCTCATAAGATCCTAAAAAATATGTATCAAAAGATTGGTAATGACCATCCACATGACAATACTAAAACCCATAAAATACTCAGAATGGGTTATTATTGACTGATGATCTTTAAGGATGTTCACTTCCATGTGAGGACATGCCATGAATGTCAAGTCTTGGAAAAAAGAAAGGTATACGCAAAAATGTCACTACATCCTTTGGTTGAAGGTAGGTCATTCACCCAATGGGGCTTGGATTTCATTGGTGTTATAAACTTGAATTCCTTAGGTGGGTATAAATTTGTTCTCACTACTACAAATTATTATACTAGATGGACTGAGGCAATAACTACTAAGAACTTAAGAGCCCAAGATGTGATTAATTTTTTTGAAGATCATATCACAATAAAGTTTGGCACACATATCCCTTTGGTTTGTGACAATGGGCTATCATTTCAATCAGTTAAGTTCACTGAATGGGCCCATGATAATTATATTACAATCAGATCATCCTCTAATCACTACCCATAAGGGAATGAATTGGTTTAATCAACCAATAAGAACATCATAGACACTATCAAGAATTCAACCATAGGTAATCCTAGGGAGTGGCATCTCTTACTAAAATATGCACTCTGGGTAGACTGTACTTGTTATAAATAAGCCCTTAAATCCTCCCCTTATCTACTAGTGTATGAGAAATATCTAGTGTTCTCAATCATGTTGAAGCTACCAACATATTGATTTATGTGCAATGGATCCCAATGAAAAAATAAAGTCTAGATTGATGGATATCATTGAAATGGAAGACTCTAGGAATGAAGAATTGCAAAACTTCAACAAACATTAGGTCATAGTTAAGAGATGGTTCAATAAGAGAGAAAAATTCAAAGTATTCAAGATCTCTAACTTAGTATTGCTATAGGACAAAGCCCATGAGAAAAAGGGAATGCATGATAAGTTTTCCCCACTATGGATAGGGTTGTATCATATCTTTGATATCTTGGACAATAATTCATTCCATTTGAAATATCTTCAAGATAAAGATTTGACATAACCAGTTAATGGATAGTTTTTTAAGAATTACTTCATGGTTGCTCCATTTGGAGAGGTCTCTAAGTAATGAAATATGTTTCAATAGAGGTAGGAATAGGTTATATTTAATTTATTATTTATCTTCATGCTTTCAATTATTTAATTTCATTAGAATAATTTGTGTTTTCTATATTGGCCACTTTTGCTTTCGCTAGTTTGTTTGACTTAGTCAGGTGTGTTTGCTTTAGATAGGTTTCCTACTTTATAAGGTAGTTTTATTTTGATTCTATGGAAATATAATTTGATCAATCATGGTATAATCAAATAATAGTTAGGTGTTTTAAATCCAACTTGAATTGGTATGGTGTTACATCATAAAGTTCAAAATTCTTAATCTAGGAAAGCAATGATATAAATAGCTATGACTATATCCCAAGACAAATGATTCCATCATGTATTTAAAATGTTATCCTATAGTTATGTGCAAATTTCAAAATATCTCCTTATCCCCTTGGTTAAAATTCACATAAAATTCTAATACTTGTTTGAGGTAATAACGATTGACATGGGTAAAAGTTGACAGGGACATTTTTATTAACCAAAATTTTACTAAGACTAGCTCATGATGGTAACCTTCTTCCCTCTTTTGTTTAAAAATAAAAAATATATTTATAAAAAAAAAAATAAGAGGCATAATGCAGTGGTCTAAAATGATATGAAAAGGAGTATAATCCCACATGATGACATAAGATCAATGTATCATGTATCATAGAAAATATGAAGAAAGAGAGAAGAAGTGATCAAAGGTATCTTTGTCAAGGCTATGGACACCTGGGTGGTAGAAAATCAATGCCCAAACTCCTTAATGTCTATTCACCTAATTCCCTAATAAAAATGAAACCTATAGATCACCCCATGTATTTGCCTTAAACCCTTTGATAAGAAATAAATAACATCACTTTATAACGCAGAAGTCTAAGGTATAAGCAAAGATTAGTATGTTGCATGGAATTATTAAGAGTTTCTTTTTATTTCTGATTTAATCAAATCTTTTAGTAAGGTTTATGATTGATATTGGGACAAAACCATGATTTATGGGTTCTTGAAAACTTAGGAATATTCACCCCTATGAGTCATCATTTGTTGTATTCAACACACCCCACATTGTATTTTCTCTTTAAAAAGTGGTGACCCCCTTTATTATTTAGAGGACGTATATATTATTTAGGTGTGTGTGTGTGTGTGTGTGTGTGTGTGTGTGTGTGTGTGTGTGTGTGTGTGTGTGTGTGTGTGTGTGTGTGTGTGTGTGTGTGTGTGTGTGTGTGTGTGTGTGTGTGTGTGTGTGTGTGTGTGTGTGTGTGTGTGTGTGTGTGTGTGTGTGTGTGTGTGTGTGTGTGTGTGTGTGTGTCTTATTATCTAAATGATCCTAATATTTTGGACATTAAGTCACATTTTGATGCACCTATTTTCCATTTGAAAAAAATATATTGAAATTAATCTATTAATAGAAATTTGGGAAGAATTGTTATATATGATAGGAAATTAGATTGGCTTATTCATATTCTTTCATTCAGAAGATTTTCTTCAAGAATTTCATTTGGGTATTTTTATTTAGATCATTTGTTCTGGTCAGTAATTTTCTCTTTAGAAACTCTCTCTGACAACTTAGTTTTTGAAGACTTTTATTTGGGAAACTTGTTTTTGGGACTTTTCTTTGAATCATTTGTTTTGGTTGGCAACTTTATTTTTAGAATCATTCATTCAGATGGTTTTTTGGTCTTCAAAAACTTTGGTCTTTGGAAACCTTGGCCTTCAAAAGTTTTTAGTTATTTGGATACTTTTTCTTTAGTAGCTTTCATTCGAAAGGATTTTTGTTTGGGGCTTCTCTCTATGGCAACTTCCTCTTGAGTGAGAATCTTTATGAAGAGTATTTAGTATTCAATAAATTTTCTTTTGATGACTTTCATATAATTTTGTTTGAACAAACCTCTCTAAAGAACATTTTTATTTTAAGTGTCTTTCTCGTGGAATTCTAGGCTCACTATATCATCTTATTAGGCTCAAAGGAAAAGCTCAACTCCCTAGAATAAATCATATAGTGGAAAATTTTAAAAGGAAAAAAGAAACACCATAGCACCCCAAATGAATAAACATCCTATGTGGCATGTACACTAGGACTGGGTGGTCAAGTTTAAATGAATTATGGTGATGAGCTCATATACATTGATGATTAATGGCACATGAACTAGAATGAATTTGGAAAGCTATAAAATTGATCCCTCAAATTGAGTTCACCTCATTTAATTTTTAATATCTCAAGTCATTATAGCCTTATATAATCTCAACATCCCTAGCTATGTCCAAAATGACTTGCAACTCACATAATTTAGTTATTACACTTCAATTTTCAAAATCTTTGAATTATACCAACATCCATCAACAATAATGGCATCTTCATCCAAGTCATATAAGAGAGCCTTAACACCATCTAGGTTTTCAATCAAGTAATCCACTAAATATTTAGAGATATTTTCTGATGTAATTGTGTTCGATGGACACCATACCAATTACTCAGCTCTATGGAAGGTCATAGAGAACATTAATTCATTCATGTTGGAAGAGGACATCTTGGCCAAGGAAAAAACTTGTAGTTGACCTAATTCTATTAAAATGATAGGCACTTCACTACACAACTACCAAATTATAAGGCATGCCATACATTGAATTATTTTAAGGTGTATTATTTGAATTTAGAATTGTAAATAGTGGATATATAAACTATGTAGATAATAACATAGTTATGGCATACATATCTAGAGATGAATTCATGAAGTATTTAAGTCTCTCTATTCCAAATGTTATATTTGACTTACATATTATAGTCACTTAGAATAAAAACAATAATGTGGAACAAGCATTAAGGAAGTGGTTTCTCCTTAATGGGATATTCACTATCAAATAACATACTAAGAATTTCATCCTTATCCCCTGATTCAGAATGGGGATTCCCATAGGCATGGCATTGTTGAACTAATTCTTCAACCACCTAAGCAAATAATTCTTAAATCTAGAATTGGTGCCCCTACTGGACATTGGTAATTAATTTAGAGTGTACCTATGCATTAGGGGAGGTCATAAATTCCCATCTATATGAAAAAAATGATTCACAATAATAAGAGGCCCCAAGGGTGAAATTTTTATATGATGTTATACTTACTAGATGGAATAATGAGAATAATATACAAGCATAATGGGGTTTTATGGAGTCCCAACCTTGATTTTATTAATATTAAAATATGTGAATTTTATTCTTTCATTCACATATATGCCTATGTAAGGAATATTTCCAAAATTGTAGAGGACCTCTACCCTCAAGTTTGGATGGCTATTCATGGCCACCCTTTGGCCAGGATTTCACCCAGCATTGACAAAACACTCACCAATTTGGGTGAATATTATCTCTACACCAATTATATAGTCATCATAGATGTTGGTCATAGGGTGGACCCTCTTCAACTTCCCAATTTCATTCTTGACAAAGTGGTCAAATAAGATATTTCCTTACAAATATAAAATGGTATAGATGAATATCTAATAAAGAATAAGAAATTCACTTTCCACAGCTCCCATATAACTATTAAGAGGGTGTAGTATAGAATTGAGAGGCATTTTATGGAAGATGGGAATGCACTAAGAGCTTATGCACTGGCTACTGTACCCCATAGGGATTATGACCCAAATGGGAGAGTACAACATAAGATTAACATCCTTGGAATCTCATACAAACATGAGTCATTTGACCATGACTTCCTATTCCTTAATAACAAGGATAATGAGGAAGTAAAGGAAAGAGTAGTGGTATTAAGCTTAACTGAAGACTTATTAAGGGTGATATAAGATGACCCCTCCCTTACACTCATCTAGGCTAAATTTAGAATCCCACAAATAGGGAGATGGATATCCTCTAACTTATAGAGTGGTAAGACTTACCAATAGCTAGTAAACCAAGGTCAAGATCATCTACATCCATCAACTACTAAAGAAAAAAAAGAGAGAAAGAGTATCTAGAAGGGGAAACACTATTTGTTAAATAACATGAATAACTAAAAGAGCTAGAATAGATACCTTCTATTACACCTAAAGAAGAGGAAAAAACTCCTCTAATTCAAGCATCTATTGTTAAAATAAGGAGAGTTAAATAAGAACTAGTAGAGGAGCTAACACATGAGAAGGACAACATTAGTAGGGAAGAGGTGGAGATCATTTTATTAGATTCTTCTAATGAGGAAGAAATGACACCCATTATTAAGTGGCTTCAAGATCCCTAATGTATATTATGACTCTTCCCCTTCTTATCCAACAATTTATTGCTTCACAAACTAAGAAAATGATATTTTACTATCGAACGAAATCAAGGGGGAGAGAAATTAGACCCCATCCACACAAGTAACTAGTGGAGAGTCATAACCTTTAGTTGAAGGTGATCCAAGTTAAGAGGTGGATGCAGAATATTTATAGCAAGCCAAGGTATTGATCTTGCAAGAATGAAAAGTAAAGGCACTCCTTAGAGGTTATCAATATGGTAAGGGTTTTATCATCACTACCCCCTTAGGCTTTTTCCCTCTAATGTCATTTCCAATTACTTTTACCATACCTTTTCTAGTTATTTATGCTTTCATTCCTATGTAATCACTCTCTGATAATCTTATTTTCATGCACCCTACCTTTACTCTTCCAATTTCCACTTCTATTTCTTTAACCATTTCTCTTACAGTATCCATTAATTTGGTCTCCCTCCCTCCAACCATTATTATTTCCATCCCAACCACCTCTGGTCTAACTTTTTCAATGTCCACTTTTGTCACCATAGACACCAACCAACCCATCATTCAAATAGCTACCTCTTCCACCTAACTAGGTTCACCACTACCTTCTTTAAGGCCATTTTAAACCACAATAGTAATAACAACTAAAACAAACCCAAAAAATTAACTTGTTTATGTTGTGAACCCCATGCCATAATATGAGAGCATAGATTGGTCCAAAATAATTTGGTCTTCAGTACCCAAACCCTCCTCTAAGACTCAAATTGAACCCGAGGAGCATGTGTAAATAGAAGCTCAACCATAACATACTTCAAAAATCACTCTTCTAGACTAGTCTGAGTTAAAATTTTCATCTTGTATGAGACCCAATCTCAATATCATCAAGATTTCCACCATAAGCTCACTTTTTGACAAAGCCACAACCTTGGTGCATAGGGTTAGGAAATAAATATTGAGGATAATAGTGGTAGAAGGCTGATTTTGGAGGAAAGAGAATAAATTTACTCTCTTTCAAATATGCAAGATAGGAAGAAGGGTCTGTCCCCATACATTGAGGACTGCAATTCCTATATGGAGATTCATACTAAAGTAGTATTGGATATCCATGAAGAAACAAAGATGGCAGAAAAAAAATAGAATAAAATTTGAAAAATCTTAGTGAGTAGTAGTAGGTGATGTGAGTTCCCTCCAGTATAGAGCAGGATGTGTAAAATATGACACTTAGGTTGTATGAAATTCTAGATAAAATTCATTCTTTGAGATTCCAATTGGCTCTGCATGTAAAATCAATAAAAATTTGTTTAAACTTCTTATAGAATATAAAATTAAATTGAATTTTTTGGTAATATACACCCCTAACAAGGTATTCAATCACCTAGATCTGATGACCCCTCTAGAGGAAGCTAATGCATTGAATTTATCTATCATCATAATTTATGAGGTGTAAGATTGGGTGTCTACTTCTAAATTTTTGGTGAATAAGCTTACATAATAGGAAAATAAATCACAACAAATTTTGGGTGAACTTAAATTAATAAGATTTTAGGATAACACAAAAAAGCTGATAGCTCAGACCTTTTTTGATCAGATGATTCAACAAGTCTTAGATAGTTTTTAAAATATTTTATAAGGACTGAGCGTAGAAGACATTGAAGAAAATATAAACATAACAAAGGAAAAATGCAACTAAGTTATAATTAGTCTGGGTTGGCTTCTGAGCCACCAAGATAGAGAATGCAAGGTTGATGGAATGAACAAGTAGGGTAACTAGACCTCATCTTATCAATATGAACTTGAATTTCACACAACATGCTAAAGCATACAAATATTATCACGACTTATATGTAAGAAATAAATCAACATCAATACCACATGTCAATTTTTCCCATCAAACCCCACCTACAGTGCCAATTAAAACATTGCCTTCAACTTCATCCCCTTCTAGTTCAACAACTACTCCAACACCACCTCATAGTTTATCTCCAACCATAACTCTAGTCCAAATAATGAGTGCATTAACAAGTACAAATCCATTCACCATGTATAAAATAACAAGCACAAATGCAATTTCAGCAATAGTTTTAAAAAGTGTTAAGCAAGAGCTGCTTCAACTTAAAGTTAAAGGCTATTTTTTGTACAATTTTGTGTGTAATGATTAAAAATGAGAAATTAAGTTTTTTATGTCCATGTTGTAATTATAATTTTTTTTTTTTTTTTTTTTATCATGCACACATTTCATGTCTAAAGTATCTATAAATTATAACATGCAATTAGGCCTTATGATCTAGTCATTCAGGGTGTAATGAAAATTTTATATACTTGGAGGATGAGGTGACCCCTTCCCCAAGTTATTTATATACATGTAGAACCCTCTTTTCAAAGGGTCAACATTTTGGATCAATAATAGGAAGATATCAAGAGATTGATTAGCATGCAATTATGTTTGTTCTTTTCTTATTCCTTTTTTATGTTAATGAAGTTTAAAGTTTATTTATCTATATTAATTCAATAATTATGAAGTGTGATATTGTTATGAGTGAATTTGATTATTTAAATTAAGGAATATTGATCTTAGATGTGCAATGTCAATTTAGGGTTGGTGGATTTCATTGGTTTAAATAGTTATTGAAGATTGAATTGATAATGCAAGGTGTGCAGAGGTATCTCTTTTGGTATAGTCATCTAGGAGTGAGTCATAACTACCCCAGACAATTTTTTGTTTAAACTATAATCTCTCAGATAAGGGTCTGCAACAAAATCCATAAATAGGGAAACCTTCTAGTTGAGATCATTGAGCATCTCATATTTGTTATCCCAGACTGCTAACCATGCTTGTTCTTGAGTGTGCAATAACTTCAAATGGAAAACACCAGTCTTGGAGATACTTGTCCACCAAATAAATATTCTTAGAAGTCACTTTTTAAGATATCAAAGTTTCTTTTCTACCTTTCCCTTCTTCCCTTTTTGATTTTCTTTGAGATCTACCCACTTTATAAAAATTATCCACCCACCTAGCTCACCTAGTGACTACTATCTATTAGATTCCATGCATCCATCCATAAAACTTGGTTAAATGACTGACAATCTCAACTTTTTTTCCATCTCATGGATATTTTAACCACATACCTACAATTTGTGCCCTGAATTGGAACCTTGTTCCATAAAGATCACAAAATGTTAGAGGCTACCTTGTTTAAACCTTATGCTATGTGTATGAAACCCACATTAACATGTTCCTCAAATATTAATTGTTCCTTATTAAACTAATGAAATTATTTAACTTCATTATAATTATCCTCTATAACATTGTCATCTTCACTAGGGAAGATAAACTCAAAGTTTCAAATACCATAGCTAAACTTCAGGTGCTAGTTTCACGAAGGAGATTTGGGGGCTTCATCATTTGATCCTAAATCTAACCATTTCCCTCTAGAATATTTTAAATGATTCATTGAACTCCACATAGTCAAATTCATAATGTTGTGATGTGTTATGAACTCTACACCAATTAGAAACAATTCTCTCCATGATGTTGATTTTTGGTAGCTTAGTGGGATGTTATTATTCTGCAGTATTGGTGGGTCTATTGAAAGGACCATTATATATTAGAAAACTAGAATTATAGTTATAATTATAATTGGTGGTATTTCCCATCATTTTATGTATATTAAAGAAGAAAATGCTCAATTTTTGGACCATCCTTTATATATAATCTAATTCAACTTTGGTGGAGTCAACACCTTGAGTGACTACTATGTTAGAGTGAGTTAGATGTTTATTTTACTAGTTCTACTAATGGTCATTCCTTTATGCTTGATTCTTTGGGAACCTATAATTATTATTTGTTTATTATTGTGTCATGGGGGTTAGAGTGTAAAACTAATTTTGGTTGAATTTAAGGACATTCTGACTAGCATGTGGAATTGGACTCAAGATGAAAATTCTATTATTGAACATTTGGCCACCTGAATTTTGAGGATTGAGTTATGGATTGAGTTGCTTGTCAATGTTGATAGTTTATTCATATGCCAAGGCTAATGTATTGGTAATGGTAACTCTCCTCATAAATACTATAGTTATGGGATCCAAATCATTTTTATACATCTTGAGTGCTAGATTTGATTGAATTTTGTATGCCTTATTTATCCAAATGTACATCTACTAAAACCTTGCATTAAAATCAATAATTGACTCATTGGGATCCTTATTCATGCTAGTGAAATGATGATACACCAAATTTTTATTAGTGACTTTCTTTAATTTTACAATAAAATTATTTTGACATGCATTCTATGAGGTAATGGAATATTCTTGCAAATTAAGATACCAATCATAAGCATAATCTTATAGAGTGAATGGAAAAATTCTACATACAACATCCTTATCTATGATGTTCATTAATCTCAAAGTGGCCTTGAAAGATTTTATATGATCCTCTAGCACTATCCCACTTAAGGGGTAAAATTTAGGCAAGTATTTATTGAGGTTCTTTTGTAAATTATGTTTATCTCAAAAAATGGTAATAGTAGATCTGACTAACCAAGGTTAAGCTATAGGATGGTTGATAAGTGAGACATTTCTTACTGGGGAAGGTGTCCTAGCTAAGTGTACCTTATGGATGGTTAGTATCATTATAATCCTCCCATTATTTTAAAAATGTGATACCAAAAGGATATCTTGGGCTCTAGAACTTGTTATGATCCTAAGTGTCTCCAATGTAACTCTACGTAGTGCCTAACCTCTACTATTAAGAAAACACATAAGTGTGCCCTTCTTCTAATGCCAACTTTTGTGTTTCTATTGATGTGGGTTTTATGTACACAATAAAACTTAAATGAGGTAGCCTCTCACATTTTATGTCTTTATGGAAATGAAGTTACACTATAGGGAATGAGTTTTAGGTATATGATTAAAACAAGTAGTTGGTGGAATAGTAGGTTATGTTTACAGGTTATTTAACCAAGTTTATGGACATATATATGAAATCTAAAATAAATAAAACACTAAATGAGTTGGCTAGGTGAAAAATTACACTATGATGGGTAGATATATATGAAACTCAAAAAGGAGGGAAAGATAAGGGATAAAATTAGGATATGTGTTTCTTAAAATGTCATTTCTAAGGTTGTTTATTTGGTGGACAAGTATTTCTAAGACCAATGTTTACTATTTTTAGTTATTTCACACTAATAAACAATCATGATTAAATAGTCTATGGAAATAGGTATAAATAAATTAATGGTTTTATATGAAGGTTTCTCTCTTTAGATTTATTGTTCCACATCCTTAATGGAGAGATTATAGTTTGAACCAAGAAGATATCTTGAGTAACCACAACACATATCTAGAAGACTATAGAATGTGAGGTTTTATGACATGAGAATTTGGTGTTGAGAATAGATTTTTTTTTTAATATGTGTTCAAGGTCTAATTATGATTGGTATTTTAAGACCTAATGAGAAAAGAGACCTAGTATGGCCTAGTGAGGGGTCAAGTTCAGTTCCCAAGGTGCCTAGAGATCATAGGATAATTGTTATAGGTGTGAAATTTTGTATCATGTTTTTTGAACAAGTTTGAGGTTAAATCCTAGAGGAAAAATCATGAAAATTGGTGTTGAGGTTTCTTATGTGTATAAAATGGGGTGTTGCAGACTCAAGAAGGATTTTATTATGCTCATTGGTATGTGAAACCTTTGCATGAGATCTTGAGAAGTTTATGGAAGTTAGGTAAGGTTCCTATCTTGAATTTTTTGGCATTGGTTTTAGATTTGATGGGAAATCCTTTATGAATGATTTCTAATAATGGAAGGTAGTCTAAATGCTTCTAAAACCCTCATTATGACCTGATATGAAAGATCTTGTTGGATATGGCTTATAATGGTTTTTTTGACCTATTATATGTTTGGAACATGTATATGACTCTTATATGTTTCTCCATGTGGTTTTGGTATTTTATAAGAGTGAGTGGAAGCTATAGGAAACCCCTTATGTCTCATATTTTTTATGTAGTAGGTAGGGTTGATGAGGTCAAAGCATGAAAAGTATTTTAAGATGATATGTAAGACTTATAGTTTATGACCATGTAATATTATGAGTATGTTTTAGAACATAAATATGATAAATTGATCATGGAATTTGGCCTATCATTAATATGCCTAATGAGGAAGGCAATGCAAAAACTAGGTAGAAGTGAGACTGAGATTAGGGATGGGTTGAAATGGATTAGGGATGGATCCAAATGCATGCTGTAATTTTTCAAGATATATATATCCCATTTTATTATAATTTTTCATGATGCTCATATAAAAGAAAAAATTTGTTCTCAAAGTGACGTGTTTAACACAATGAAGTCTGTGTAGGGTGAAAACATGAGATTATTCTATAAGACCAATATTGATATTTAACCTTATAATATATATATATATATATATATATATATATATATATATATGTATGTATGTATATATATATATATATGTATGTATATGTATATATATATTTATATATATGTATGTATGTATGTATATATATATATATGTATGTATGTATATCTATGTGTGTGTATTGTATGTGTGTGTGTGTGTCTATGTGTGTGTGTGTGTATATATATATATGTATATATATATATGATATATGTATATGTGTGTGTGTGTAGTATGTATATATATACATGTATGTACACACACACACACACATAAACACACACACACACACACACACACACACACACACACACACACACACACACACACACACACACACACACACACACACACACACACACACACACACACACATGTTAAAATGATGTTTAATGGTAATTAAAACCCAATATAATTTCATAAAAGTGTTCACACGGGTATTCTAAATCTCGATCTTCATGACTATGTTTTAAGAGGTACAAGCAGTTTTCTGTGTGTAAGTAAAAATGATGTTCTTGAGTATTTTTTAATAGATTTTAAGAGTAAAATACACATTAATTTTTTATATAGGTCTCATAAGTTAATTTTAAAACATTTTTATGCATGATAAACTCCTATGAAGGTGTGAAAAAGTCAAAGTCTTTTGACTAAGTTCTTAAGGCTTATGTGCAATTCTGAGTGAGCAGATGAAGTTGATCAATGTGAGGTCTTGTGCCCTATATTGTGAAATATAATGAAATTTTTAATGAAAATAAGTTCATGTAGTATATATCTATGTGATTTATTATTTATTTTATGTTACAAATTTGAGTGTATTCATCAGATTTACAAAACAAACTTTACGGTAGTGAGAAGGCTTTATGGCGAGTAGACCTAATTATGTGGTTTAAGGAGTGAAATGAGATAGTTGGTGTTGGTAACCTAATTTTATATTATCATGGGTTTAATTTAATTCTTTATGAAGTGTTTTATGTGTTTTTAGAGGCTCACGATGTTCCAAGGTGGTCAAGGTGAAATGTGTGCCTTGAGAAGGCCTAATTGCATTAGCTCTCTATTAGGCCTAATGGTCATTTTGGATCTTAAAGGTGGTTACCAAAATATATAATAGGTGTTTCATTTATTAAACATGTTTTTTGATATATTATTAGTAATATCTAATTATGGTTAGGTTCTTTTCTAACCAAGATGGGTGAGATCAAGAGCCAAGTATCAAGAGCTTAATTTGACTAGTTAAAATATTGAGGATATTAAATGAATGATTTATAGTTTTGGAAAAACAATTATAGGGTTTAAATACATTAATATATGTGTGTTTAATATTTAATTAAGTTATAAATATGATTCTATAGGTGATGATCAATTTTATATGACCTAATTCTACGAAAAAAAGGGCTAGTTGAGTGAGAAGGCCTAATAGGCTGTTTGAGAGATATATAAGAGTGAGAAGAGCCAAAGAAGGTGGTAATATCTATTTGATTTATAAATAGGTGTTCAAATGTGATTATATGTTCAATTTATTTAAGTTGGTGTTGAGTTACCTAGGGGATTGATGCATCCTTTCAAGTTGGTGCTTGACTAGTGAGGGGTTGGTGGTCCTTTTAGGGTTAGTTCCTCACTAAATTTTGATCAATTGTCTACAGTACTTTAGTATAAGTTGTGTATCAATGGGTTTTATCCCCCATGATGGTTTTCCACATATATCTTGTGTTAATGTGTTATGTTCTTAATTCATGATTAAATGAATGGTTGATTATGCATTATTATATCTCTAATTTTTTTTGAATGATTAATGGATGATATATGGAATTGAAATAAGAATTTTCATAATGATTCACCCCCATTAGTTTTTGTGATTAAAATGATTGGTATCACATCAAGGTAAATTGTGTAGGCCTAACAGTCTAAGGGGTATCTTTGGAGCACATGTATGGATTTTGACAATGAATGTCTCTTTTATGATTTCAATGAGGATATATCCATAGTCATTGAAAAAACTTGTGAACATTGTTTAAAAAAGAAGAATCATATGGAAGAATCCATCTAGATTAGAATTTAGAGGCACAAGTTGAGAAAGATATAATCAAGATAAGGACACATCAAAAGTTTGAGGAGAGTACTAAAAAGCTTAACAATATTTTGGATAGTAAAATGCCCTTTTATGATATGGTAGGTCTTGAATTCAAAGAACAAAAGGATTTAAAAGAGAGTTAGTTTCCAAAATTCATTAATCAATCAAAGAATCATAAAGTTGGTAGAATCAAGACCTATGTATAAGTGGTCAAGTTTGAAGTCAATAATCAATAGGATAAGAAGGGTTTTTCTCCATCAAAGGATATCAAAGGAAGTGGTGTATCATCCTATGATGATCAAAAGATAAACAAGGTTAAAAAATCATAGTATGTGGATTCTTTCATTGGTCATTATTTCTCTTGTGGTAAATTTAGACATAGAGTTATTGACTGTAAATGGAGAACTAGAATTAAGTGTTATAACTACAACAAAGAGGACACATTTCAAGAGTGGTAAGACAAGATCTATAAGGAAAACTAGTCATTTTAAGAAGACATGTAGTCATGACACTAAAGAATGGATCAAGAAAGTAGACCCTAAGGGTAAATTTAAAGAGAAGAAGGAATCTAGAGGGGAAGAATATATGATCTCCCAAAATACCTTTCATGTTCATAATGATGATTTTAAGTTGTACATAAATAATGGCAATTAAATTCACATGATATGAGATAAGATCAAATTCATCACTTTGAAGAAGAATTCCATAGGTTCAATAAGTTTTGGAGATAACACATTTGCTATGGGAATACCAAGACATAAAATGTTTTATATGTAGATGGATTTAAAAATAACTTGTTAAGTGTAAGTCAAATGTGCACCCAAGGGCATACCCTAAAATTTCATGACAAAGGATGTGAGATAAGGAGAGAAAAACTAGGAAGGTTGATTGCTAAAGCCAAGACAACTAAAAACAATGTTTATGTATTAAATGAGATACAAAAAGAGAAGTGATTCATGAGCAAGGTAGATGAAATTTAGCTATGGCATAAGAGGTTAGGTCATATGAACTTTAACAATATATTAAATATTTTATCCAAGGGATCTATGAATAATATGCCCAAAATTTCTAAATAAGTAGATGTTCTTTGCAAGGCATGTCAACATGGTAAGTAGACTAGGAGGATATTCAAGTTTAAAGAATACTCTACTGTTAGACCTTTATAATTAATTCATACCTATCTATGTGTTCCTAAAAGGATAAACAAATTTCAAGGTGATAGCTACTTCATGTTGCTTTTAGATGACTTCATGAGAATGACTTGGGTAGAATAATTTAAGGAGAAGTTAGAAGCTCTAGGTAAGTTCAAAACTTTCAAGGCTTTGGTTGAAAATGAGATGAATGTGAATATAAAGTGTCTTAGCTATAACAAAAGAGGATATTTTTGGTCAAATGATTTTGATGAGTTTTTTGAGGTTAATGGAATAATAAGATAGTTCTCAGTTGTTAGAACACTTCAACAAAATGGGGTGGTTAAAAGAAAGAATAAAGTAATTCAATAAATGGTAAGGACCATGTTAAATGAGTCAATACTTTTTGATGGATATTGGAGAGAAGTTGTAGGTAATATATTTTACACTTTAAATAAATGATAGATTATGATCAATGGTGACAAGACTCCATATGAATTATGTAATGGAAAACCTACAAGTGTTGAACGTTTTAAGGTGTTTGGGAGTAAATTTTATATCAAGAGAGATTATGAGGAATTAGGAAAGTTTGAATCAAGGTCTGATGAAGGTATTTTGTTTGGATACTAATCATTAAGTGTTGCCTATAGATGTTACAACAAGAGATTACAAAAGATAGTGAAGAGCAAAAATGTGAAGGTTGATAGACTAAGAAATTATATACACAATCAAAGAATGATGAAGTAGAAATAGAGATATATGAGGATGAGGAAGAGATTGAGGAAATAAATTACTCAAAATTTCCTTCTAGGCATATTAAAAAAGATCATATTTAATATCATATCATTGGAAATAAAAGTGCAGGTATGCAAATAAGGAGAAGAATGGCAAGTGATTTTAATCAAGAGAATATTGTCTTACTATCAAAATTTGAATCTAAAAGATATGTAGAATCAAGTGAAGTTATCTTTTGGATAGATGACATGAATGAATATTTAAATCAAATTGAGAATAATTAGACTTGGGAGTTATTACCTAGGCCTAAAGACAAAAATATCATTGGTAGAAAATGGATGTTCAGAAACAAGTTGAATCAAAATGGAGAAGCCACCAGAAAGAAGGTAGAATAGTATGTAAAGGATATTCTCAAGTAGAAAGAGTGGAATTTTATGAAACATTTACTCCAATATCAATTTTAGAGTCTATTAAGATTTTTATTGCCTATGTAGGTTAAAAGGCTTCATGATATACCATATGGATGTCAAGTTAGATTTTTTAAATGGGAACTTGGAGGAATAAGTATACATTGAGAAACTTGAGGGTTTGTTATTAAATGATAACAAGGATTATGTATGCATATTTAATAAGGTCCTCTATGGTCTAAAACAAACCCCTAGAGCTTGGTATGCTAGACTAGACAATATGTTTTGGACTAAGGTTTCAAGAGAGGAATTACATATAGTAATTTATATATCAAGACTAAAAATGACCATTAGTTGATAGTGGTGGTCTATGTGGATGATCCAATATTTGGTGGAACTAATGAGACCATGAAAAATTCCTTTACAGACGTAATGAATTCATAATTTGAAATGTCTATGCTTGGAGAACTATCCTTCTTTCTTGGACTTAAAATTAATCAATCTAAAAAAGGTATGTTCATTTCATAGGTCAAGTATATAAAAGAGATGTTAAAGAAGTTTGAAATGGATTATTACATATATGTAAGTACACCTATGGCTATAGGATGAAATATAATAAATTATGATGAATCCTCAAGGGTCAATAAGATAAAATATAGATCTATGATTGGGAGTTTGTTATATAATATTACCTCTAGAACTAACATCATGCAAGCAGTAGGTATTGTGGGAATATTTAAATTATATCCTAAGGAAATTCATCTATAATTAGTCAATAATATACTTAGGTATCTCAAGGGAACTATGGAGTATGGATTTTGGTACCCAAGGAATAAGAAGTTTGATTTAGTAGCCAATATAGATATAGATTAGGTTCAGAGTGTAGATGATAAAAAGAGCACTAGTGGAGAAGATTTATTCTTAGGTAAGTGCCTAGTCTCATGGATAAGAAATAAAAAACCAAAATTATATTTATATACTTGTGAGGCTGATTACATTGTAATAACTTCATGTTGTACTCAGGTGTTGTTGATGAGATAAACCGTAAGAGACTAAAAGGTGGAGCTTGATGGTCCTAGTCCTATTTTTTGTGATAATAATAGTGCCATATGTGTTTAAAATAAATTTTTAATGAATTTAAGGACCAATCACATTCATACCAAGTATAATTTACTAAGATAATAGGTCAATGAACAAATTATTAGGCTTAAATTTATATCTACCAAGGATCATATTACATATATCTTGACTAAGCCTCTTCCAAAGGATAATTTTGAAAATTTGAGATAGGAAATTGGTGTGATTAATTTTCCTATCAGTCAATAATAAATTAAATGTAATTAGGGGGAGATAACAAGGAGGTGATTTATCTCCAAGAGTAGGAAATAAGTGCACAAGCTATGAGCTCAAAGGGGGACTTATATCAATTTGTTAAGAAAAATATGTCTAAGGTATGAAATGAAATAGGTGGAGCTTGTTGATATGATATTTCATTCCTATTTATTGGAGTTTTGTTGTAGGTAGTTATTTTTAATTAATTTAAAAAGGGGAGATTAATTTTTATGGGGGAGATATGTACCAATAAGAGAAGCTTCTTTGAATGACTACCATCAATTTGTGTTTTCCATTAATGAAAAAGGGGGGATTGTTGAGAATGTGTTCTAAGCTATGAATCTATTTTTAATTTATGTCATTAAAGTGGAATTGATGTCATTTTGATTTGTCTTTGTTTTTATTAAATTTGAGTTCATAATCCATGTATTAGAGAGACCTAATGAGAAGGCATATCCTTGGTAGCAAGTTAAGGTGAGAAGTCTAAGGCTTATAAGATGATGGATGCCAATGTGTGAGTAAGATATTAGGTTGTATTAAATGATAATGTGGTGTTTATAATAGTAAAAATGGTTTCAATATATTCTCAAGGTCTAAGTATGACTGATAATTCAAGACCTAATGAGAAAAGCCACCTAGTGTAGCCTAACGAGGGGCCAAGTGTAGTTCCTAAGGTGACCAAAGACTCATAAGATAATTTTTAGAGGTGTGAAATTTTTTATCATGTTATTTCACAGGGTTTGAGGTCATATCCTAAATGAAAAATAATGAAAATTGGTGTTGATGTTTTCTATGTGCATAAAATGGGATATTACAGACTTGAGAAGGATTTTATTATGCTCATTGGCATGTGAAAACTTTACATGAGATCCTGATCAGTTAATGGAAGTTAGGGAAGGGTAATATATTAAATTTTATTCCATGTATTTTTTATTTTGGGGTCAATAATTTATAAATGATTACTAAGAATGAAAGGCAGTCTAAACCCTCATGAACCCCTCATTATGACCCAATATGAAAGATCTTATTGGATGTGGATAAAAATGGTTTGATTGACCTATTTTTATGTTTGTAACATGTAGAGTAATAATTACATGTTTATCCAAGTCATATTATTTATAATTAAAAGAGTGAGTGGACAGTTATAAGAAACCCCTTATTTCTTGGATTTTTGATGTAGTAGGTAGGGTTGACCAGGTCAAAGCATGAAAAGTATTGGAATATGATGTCTAATACTTATATTTTTTCACATGTAAGTTTTTTTTTATCATTTTTTATACCTTAAATATTCTAAATTTTTCATGTAAGTTGACCTATCACTAAATAGGCATAATGAGGAAGATAATGAGAAAACTAGGTAAAAGTGAGAATGAGAATAGGGATGGTTTGCAATAGATTAGGAATGGATCCAAATGCATGGATTAGTTTATAAAGACCTATATATCATATCAAATTTTATTATAAGTTTTTTTTATGCTCATATACAATCAACAAACTTGTTCTCAAAGTGACTTGTCTAACACAGTGAAGTCTGTGTAGGGTGAAAACATGAGATTGGTCCACAAGACCAATATTGAATTGAACCTTATAATATATATATATATATATATATATATATATATATATATATATATAATATATATATTCAAAGATTTTATAAGGATGATTAAGTATCATTAAAACCCATTATAATTTCATATAATTTTTCATATATGTGTTCTAAATATTGATCTTCATGACTATGTTTTTGGAGCTATAAGTAATTTTTTGTGTGTAAGTGAGAATGATGTTCCTAAGTCTTTTTGCATAGATTTAACTAATATAATGCAAATTAAGTTGTTATATATATATCATAGGTTAATTTTAAATTTTTTTATTCATTATAAAATCCTATGAAGGTGTTAAAAGTCAAAGGCTTTAAAGTGGATTCTTAAGGCATCTATGCAGTTCTAAGTGAGCATATGAAGTTGATTAATGTGAGGTATTTTGCCATATATTATGAAATATAATGGAATTGGTGATGAAAATAAGGTAATTTAGGCTATATAAATGTGATTTATTGTTTATTTTATGTGAAAATTTTAGTGTATGCATCATATTTGAAAAATAGACTTTTTAGTAGTGAGAAGGCCTAATGGTGTGTAGACCTAATTATGTGGTTCAAGGAGTGAAATGAGATAATTGGTGTTGGTGACCTAAGGTGAGACTATCATGGGTTAAGTTAAGTTTTTATTAATTATTTAATGTGTTTTTAGAGTCTCATGATGTTTCAAGCTGGGTCAGGGTGAAGCATGTGCCTTGAGAAGGCCTAATTGGATTAGTTCTCTATTAGGCCTAATGGTGGTTTTGGCCATTATGGGTGGTGGCCAACCTATGTAGTGGGTTTTTTAAATTTTGAAACATGTTGTTTGATATATTAAAATGGTGAACCTATTATTATGATGTTATTGGCTGACTAATATGGGTGAGAGTAAGAGTCAAGTATAAAGAGAAGGTCTAATCAGCCTAATTTGACTCGTTAGAATATTTAGGATATTGAGAAAATGATTTAGATTTTTGGAAACCATGTATATGGTGTGAATAACATAATAAATTTGTGTTTAATATGTCATTAATTTATAACTATGATTCTATAGGTGATGAGTAAGGTCATATAACCTAATTCTGCCAAAGAAAGGGCTAGTTGAGTGAGAAGGCCTAACAAGTTATTTAAGAGAGATAAAAGAGTGAGAAGAGCCAAATATGGTGGGTATATTTATTTGAGTGAGAAAAAAGTGTTCAAATTTGATCAAAGTTTCAAGGTATCTGAATTGGTATTGAGTTACCTAAGCGGTTGATGCTTCCTTTCAAGTTGGTGCTTGTTAAAGGACTAGTTGAATTGGTGTTTGACTAGTAAGGGGTTGATGCTCCTTGTGGGGTTGGTGACTCACTAAATTTTGCTAACTTATTATATAAATATATTCCAAGTTTTTTATTAGTGGTTTTTTATTCCCCATGAGGGTTTTATACATATATCTTGTGTTCATTATTATGTTCCTACTTCATGCTCATATGAATGATTGATTATGCATTGCTATATCTCTGGATTTGTTTGAATGAATAATGGATGATATATAGAAGTTAAATAAGAGTTTACACACTAATTAAATCCCCTATAATTGGTTATTCTTCCAACATAGTAAAATTTAATTTTACATCAAAATGAATAGAACTTAAGCTCTAGTCAATACAAAACTGTATGTTATAACTCATAGATTACAACAGTCATACAATGCATGCATGCTAGAAAAAACTAATTCAGTTAATTATAACATTAATTTAAACCAATTTTAATTAGTTTTGAACAAATACATCTAAAATATTTATACAAAAATTGATCTTTGAATAAGGTTTTGTTGGTGACTACATGGCACTGCTTATTGTCATGGTTAGAACTAAAGTTGTAGATAGAGTTGAAATGGAAGTTATAGTTGGTGCACTTGCTAAACTAGAAGGTGGTGATAAACTATACTTATTCTTAACCTCTATCTCTTTATAGTATTTGTATCCACTAACATGATAAACCTATATTATTATCATGTCAAGAAGAGACAATTTATTCACTCTATTCACTTATGCCATTAACCTTGCATGCTCAAATTTATTGGTTCTAAAGCCTACTCAAAATATTTATACTTCATTGGCCTTATTTCTCATCAAATTCAAATTAGCCTCAATACTTTATAAATTTAGTACTTATAGACTCTATTTAAAATTAGCTGAGGCCTAGTGTAACATTTGGTCAAAAATAGACCTCACTACCATCTTCTTGGTTCCATCCCATGCATGTTTTAACTCCATTTCATTCAAAATCTACACTACCTATTTCTATTACTCAGTGATCTTAATGACTAGATTGTTAGAGGATGTAATACATTCCCAAGATTCTTAGGGCCTTGATGACCACTAGATTCAACACATTCTCTACCTCCTAGGGAAACATCACATTAAGATGGATGAAAGCCTTATTAGGGGTATATAGAACCAAAAAAATCAATTTGAACCCATCATCCTTGAGAACCTTAAACAATTCAAATATTGAAGTTGTATGGGGGGCCAATTATGTCTTTAAAGAATCAATAATATCCAATATCTCTGATGTAAAAAAATAAGACAATGTTTTGGAGGCCATAATGTTTGACTTGTAGCTCTATTTAAGCTCTTCCATGATCCAAAATGACCATATTTAAATGTTCATTGTTGTATATCTACTTAGAGTTATTTTCAATATGTTTTGGAGGCCATATGTGATCATCTAAGGATACAAAATTATCATTTAATGATTTTCTTGGGAATTTGTTATTTTTAGAAATTGTATATTTGTAGGATGAGATGTCAAATTGTATTGAATTTCATCCCATAGACTAATTTTATTGTTTAGTTTATTTTGCGAGATTTTTAGAGCTACATTTGATTGCTTGAGAAACTTACTAAAAATAACTGGTACTAAAAATAGAAGTTTTTTTTAGATTTTAGTTTTTTGTCAAATTTTGCATGTCAAGTCTAATTCTAAGTTGAGACTTATTTAAGCATGGTTTAGGTTGTAATTATTTCAAGTCATTCAATATGAATCAATAAAATTTAATTTTTTTAGAAGCTTCACCTATTGATAATTTATTGTCTTGATAGTTTTTGTGTTTATTAATCTCATATAAGCTCAAGGTAACATTCTAGACATCTTTTTTTTATTTTATAGGGAATGTGGATTACCTTTTGTTATTCCTTAAGGGTCCCTAGTTCTTGTTATAAATATTTCCTTACCTATTTAGTGCCCTCATGAATGACTATCAATGCTCTAATCTGGGTCTTCATATAGGACTTAAAGTCTTTAATGAAAGGGGATTGACCCTTATTTCTATCTTACCTATTTAAAAGAGAGTATATATCTTCCATTTCCTCCAAAATTAAGCTCTATCAAATGTTGTCTTCTATCTTCCTCTTCCTTGCCCTTTGCATAGATCTAATTGACTTATCAAAGAGTGAACTCATAATAGGTATCTCGATTATCTTCAAGTTTGGCCTCTTAGAAGCTGATGCTCCTAATTACTTGGAATAGTCTATAAGGGTCAACTTTGCTGGGTCTAGTGTCTATGTTTATATTTGGGTGTATTTTATAGTCTCAATCACAATGGTTGGCTTGGGCATGACTAGACATATTATTTTAGATTATTCTACATTTCCTAGATGTGGAATTGGATGGATAATGTAGACTAGTTTATTATTTAGATATTTATTGGTGGCCACCACTATTTTGATCTATATTACTCCTAAGGAGGGCATAGGTGAGCGCGATTGGGTATAAGGTGATAATAATTGGGTACTAGGTTGGCTAGTGGTAGTGGAAATAGAGGTGGAGACTAAAGGAGGAACTATAGAAATAATTGTGGAAATAGGTCCAAAAGAAGGTGATGGCATGTGTGGAAAATAAGAAACAACTAGAAATGAAATAATAGGAGAATGGATAAATGGAGTGGTGGGTAGAACATTCTTACCTGATTGGTAACCCCAAGGGGTGTCTTTCCTTTCAACCCTTACAAGCTTAAAACCTTATCTTGTTCCAGTTCTACTTCATTTACTCTATCCATTGGTTGTCCTTAAATTGAAGGTTGAGCATCCTCACTTGGTCCCTTTATGGACTATGTTTGAGGTTTTCCTACCTTATAATTTCTCTTATAACAAATTATTGTCTTCTCTACTTGAGGAACAACCACTTTTATGGTAGGAAGAGAGAGAGTTATGATAGATGTTGTGGGTACTAGTGTTGCCATAATATGTGTAAGGTATTATTAATTAGTAGACTCTAAAAAAATAATATAATCTTCTCTCCCAATAGTGTTGTCCTTTAATTGACTTAATTCTTCTTATTCTTCTTGTTTTATTCTCCTCAAATCAACCTAAACTTGAGGAGTTTCCTCTTCTATTTTTATTTCATCAACTGATGTCTCCCCTTTATATTACTCTTGTTATGTAGCTATCATCATAGTGGGTGGATTTTGGGGTCTTGGATCTGGTCTTATGGTTGTTAGAAAGGTATGCTCTTCCAAAAATCTAAATATGTCCATCCCCCTAGTGGTGTGATTATAAATTTTTCTTGCCCAAATGTGAGTGAAGGGTCCACCTAAATTACCTTAAACAATTCCTCACTTAAACTAGTATTCATATCCATTTACTTGACCTATGAATAATATTTTATGTTGATAAATAAAAATTCATGATAAAAAGGTTGATGCTTGTAGTAAATTCTCAAATTGTGAACACATTTCTATGCTTTCCCGTGGGGGTCCCAATCCATATGGGGTAAGGTAGCTAAGGTATAAAATTTATAAGCACCACCAACATCTCTAAAGTGTCTAAAATAGGTGTATCACATCATCCCAATTATGATATGCGAGCCATGAAAGGTTCTCTTGATTTTTGTGAGGTCTTCACTTATCCCCTTCCATAACTAATAAATAATTTCTGGTTCATCTACTTTGTCTAGGATGTATTTATGGAAGCAAAGAGGATTGACCTTATGTCCAACAAACATTATAATATTGTAATTTAGATACAACCTGAAATCTCCCAAAGACATGAGTGTGTTGGTAATATTCTTATAAATTCTAGCTAAAGGTTCACCATGAATCATCCTCCAAACTTGAGGATAAAAATCCTCTACAATTCTTGATATGTCGATTATGAATACATAGATATGAACAAAGGATTAAATGTTGTAGATTCTATTCTTAATTTATTCAGGATTTGGATCCCAAAGATCCCCATTATGTATATAGATAGTGCCCATGACTACATCTAGAAGGTAGGACATCATGTAAAAATTAACACCTTAAAGCCTCCTATCCTTGTGTAATATCAATTCATGCAAGTGAGCACTGACAATCTCCCCTAGTACAAAGGTGAATTTTTAGGTGATCAATATGTTGAGTAGTGGTACCCACTTTAAATGAATGAAGTGAATGATCATGTGATCAAATAAATGGTTTAGTGGTGCCATACTAATGTATATTCCCATCTATATTTTGGTAATAGGTATATTATTATTCGTGGCCTCTTTGAGTGAGAAGGTCTCTCCCAAAATAATCTATTTTCTCACTATTTATTTTACATTGTTGCTCTTCTTCCAACTATATATGCTATGCAAATCAAAGGTGGCATCTAGGATGGGTAAGTATAAATACTTTTGGAATGTCTACCTAGATATCTACATAATGATGGTTCTATTGTTAATGTAGTGAAGCAACCTATCATATATAATCCTCCATTTAAATAAAAAATCTCATAATAGGTCATTACATAGCAAGACCTATAGTTAGATAGCTACATATTTAAGTGTTTGGTGTTTGAAAGGTAGTAGGTTAGCTGAAACTTTTCATTCCTCCTGAGAGACATCTTCTCCATAGGCAAATGGTTGACTCTCTTTATGAACTCCCATAAATTCAAGTAATTTGCATAAATATCATCAAATATTGAGGCATCAAAAATTGTATCCTTGTATTTTATTGAGTCATTAATGGAGAATTTAGATGGTGCTTGGGCTTGCATGTATGCTCTAGATGAATATTCCATTATTAATTCCCAATGTTGGTAGAATTTTAGCTTCTGATATGGTAGATTGATACTCTATTATGAAAATCATAGATTGTTTGAATGCATCTAGGGATTTAAATTAATAAAAGGAAAATATACAATTGAGTTTGATGATAATAAATGGATGTGAAGTTGGGTACCATCTTGAGGTTTTAGCCTTTTAACATTCACATTTAGTTCATGCACCATTAATCACCAATCTCTACAAGCTTGTCACCTTATTTTAATTTGAACTTGACCACCTTGGCCTAGTGAGCATTTTATTTAGGGGTACCATGATGCTATTTTTTGATACTTGTCAATATGTGGTTTATTCAAGATTCAACACTTGCATTCATTCTAAATCATTTGGTTTGATGAGTTAAGAGTTCCAAACAAAAGAATTTGAAGACCTAAATATTCTTGTTTCACTAATTTTTGTGTTTATTTTATTTTTTAGAAGAGATTAAAACTTAAATAAGGGTGAGGTAAGAAGAACCTAGATGTAGTGTACTCCATAATCTAGTTGATTATAGATACTCCTCGTTATCTTGGGAGGATGACTTGCAAATAAGAAATTAACTAGAAAAGGGCAGATTAGTAATATAGGTGGGTGGATTGCCTAGTGTGAACTAGATACAAGAAGCACTAGACTTCCTTGGAGTATATCAATCCACTCATTAAGATAATTAAGTTATGATAAATGGAAATATGTGATTGTATGAAATAAAAGAAAGTACTAAAAATCAATGCAAGAGATGCTTTTAAAGAGAAATGAAGATATTATACTAAAATAACAATAAACTAATACAAAACAATGCTAAAATGTTCAAATACAATTCAAAAAATAATTTAAGCCTCTATGATGCAATAGAAACCTAAAAATTAGATTCTAGATAAGGGTTACTAGGTTAAATTTGCTTGTTGTTTTGAGAAAAATAAAACACATAATGACTGATGTTGGCTAAAAAAACCATCATCAGTCGAGGTATGATCAATGCTAGTCAGAGATGACTAGTGTTGGTTCTTTTAAGTCCTAGTTTGGATAAAATGGTTTGTGCACTAAAGGTTATGGTTATATGAAAGGTTATGTATCATGATAAGGTGAGTATGCAAAGTGTTATAAAGTTGTCAAGTTGAGGTTATCACAAAATTTGATGTAATTAAGTTTATTAAAGGGATCAAAGGGGAACAAGGTCCTATGGTGGGTATAAGTGTGAAAAAAGGGTCTTGTTGGGTGAAAAAGTAGGGTAGGGTGTCAAAACCCTAAGTTTCTTCACTAATGCCAGTTGGGGTCGATTGGTGATGATCAATAAATGATTGATGATGATCATAAGTAAACCCTAAAAAGGGGTTTGATGACCATAAAAGGTCAAACCACTATCCATTTATGGCATATTATGTTTTTAATATCATTTTTCCTTTAAAGGAGGAAAAAGAATAGTGGTAAGGAAAAAATTGTTAGAGATTGTGAATTGGGGATTGTGGCTAACTTGAGGTTGGATTGGAGTGTTAGTTTGACTAGAGAGGGTGCTTGGTGGGCTAGGTAGATAGTGATTAGTGAGGATGTGGTAAACTAGAGGTTGAGCTAGGGGTGGGGAGAGAGTATTATCAGTATAAATAGATCCACTACAATGTCACACATGGAATGTGGTAGGATTTGTGATTTTACTTTACATGGTTTATTTTAGTATGGGTGGGTATTTATGAAAATTGAGGTTGTGTAGGTATTTAGAGGGAAATTTAGAGTGTAGGGGGAAGTTATTATAGGTACTATTATATTTTTAGTTGGAAATAAAGTAAGGGGAGGGATGAAATAAGGGATATGAAGTGGTTTAGTGGGAGTTAGGTGAAATGGTAGGGTTTTTAGGCTGTCAACTTCAAACATAGTAATTGAGACTGATCATTGTTGATTGATGTCAATCAATAGTGGATCAGTTATCATTCAATGTGGGATTGATGCTAATACCTAACCATAACTAGTGTTAATTGATGGTTGATTGACAATAGTTATATAAATAATTGGTGTCAATTGAGACTCGACCATCATTGGTATTTAAGAAAAGGCTTAAAGAAGAAGGTGCTTAGGAATGTAGATTTAGATTTTTCAAACTATAGAGTGATTTTCAAGCTAGTTTAGAGTTAATTTAAGCTTATATTAGGGGGTTAAGTTTAAAATGTATAAGGTTTAGGTATCTAAGGAGCTTAATGATAGGTAAAATAGGTTTGTTAGTGCCTAGGTGTATGATAATTCAAGTGAGATATTATGATTGTTAGAACATGTAGGGTACTTTAGGGTGTTTATATAACCTTGTAGGTGAGGGTGATTCTAGTGATGTGGGATTGAGTACCACCACTCTTAGATGACGTACATAGAGATATGACCCTAGTGGATTAGGCTCATATGGTAGTAGTTAGATTAGGTGGCATGCAATACTATCGGTGCATGCCTCGATATGTGGTAATGATGGTAGCCCTCATCAAGAGATAAGACCCAAATGCTAGTACATTTATATTTCCAATTGGGGAGATCAATATTTTTATAGAGGATATTCATAGGATCTTAAGATTGTTGATACAGGGCCACATGATAGAACATAAATGTAATGATAAGCAGGATGCCTATATAGATTAGTTATTAAGGGAGAATTTTATATAGGCTAGATGACATGAAAGTGGATTATATTTTAGAGATAGGTATCACATGGATAGGGTAAGGAGATGAATCATGATGATGATGATGATGATTGATATGAATTGTTATGTACTTCTAAACTTGAGTGGAGGTAGATTCCCCTATGCACTTTTAGGTTTTTTGGTAGACATGTAAGAGGATTAGATAGTCTTTTCTTGGGCCCTATTACTACTAATGTAGATCTATCATGAGTTATAGGGGTATCGAGTGTAAATATGTTATGCATTGAGTGTAGGCTTCATATTGAATTTTTAGGCATATGAACATATCACTATGATATGACTAATTGGGCTACCATGGCACACTTAGACTCAGGCCAAGTTTAGAGTTGGATTCATGAGATGGAGAGTGGATTATCCACTACTATCAACAGTGATAGAGGGGTGATATTTAGATTGGTTAAGAGATCAATTAGATGCATTGGTTGATGGGGAGGTGATCTGTAGATCTTATACATCATTCCCTTCATGGTTGGGTCTTACTAGACACACATTTTCCTTCCATAGCTATAGATGGGTACATGGGAGGTGGTAGTAGGAGGTAGAGTTGATCCCTATTGACTTAGTTAGGAGATAATATGGATTGGTATAGGGTGTCCCAAGGTCATTTCCTAGGTATATCAAGTAGATACAAAGGCACCATTACCTCCACCATAACCACTTAAGGAGGAGTTTAAGTATGAGGATCTACCAGTTGCATCCAGTGTTGATGATGGTGGAATCACACAAGATTATATCATGTCATGGTAGGGACACTATGACATTACATATTTTGGGGGAGAAGGAGGGAAGTAACAAGTTGGAGGCATGGGTGGACAATAATAGGTTGTGCATATAGAGATGTAGGATCCAAGTGATTAGATGGATGTTGATACCCTAGATAGATAAGCACTTATTATAGAGATGGACTAGGTGAGAGTGGAATTGGCCATAGCATAGGTAGAATTAGAATCCATGAATGTAGAGAGGGACACAACATAAGGATAACTAACTCTAAATACATAGGAGAGAGATAATATATAGGGTTAGGCTACTAATCTTACATAAGAGAGAGATCACACATGAGCCTAACTAGCTAGCATCACATAAGAAAAGGATGTAACATAGGGGAAGGTATCCATGATCACATAAGATAGGTATGGTATATAGGCATAGGTGACCATAATTTTAGTAGAGAGAGTTACAGTTAGATAGGCAAGGGGATAGGCATCTACATGACTAGCTCAGATCATCCTAGTGTCCAAATATATCACCACCATAGAGGAGCTAAGGTATTATGAGGTAGTTATATTCACAAATCTTCCAGATGCACCCCAATATACTAGGTATGTATTAGAGTAGATTATGGGAGGTAGAGTCAATAGTGTGACTCCTAGTTAGTGGGTAGCATCTATAAGTGTTCAGACAGGTCTTGGAGATGGATAGGCTCTAGGGGGTGTAGTACCCCTACACCATAGACCTGATTAGAATAATTTGTATTATTATGAGTTTTATTATGGCCTACAAGCTGATCCAATGAGATGTATATATATCTATGTGGGTGTATTTGTGATTATTTTGATTATGAGTTATGATGTGTCTTGATTATGGTTATTTATGATGTGATGGTTAAATTATGCTTATCTAATGATGTTATTTATGACATTAAGGATGTTTATATGATATTATGACATGTTTGTGATTTATGGTTATAGATGTTTTAGCATTTTTCCTACTTAGTAGGTGTATGCTTATTTAAATGTTGTAAATGTGGATATTAAAATGAGCGTTATGAATCTATTTGATCTCATACTTACATAGCAATGTGATGGATAGCATAATGGATTGATTCATTTATTTATGAAAATTAATTAATTTGGTTAATAACTTTATGATAAAAGTTAAATGGATTAGATGTGATAGAATAAATATGATTGATATGATGATTGCTTAGATAAATGTGATGGCAATTAATAGATGATGATGGTGATTTATAATTAGAATTTTTTCATGATTAAAAACACCAAGATTACTAATTTTAATGGATAATGATAATCATGTAATAAAAAACATTGTATTAAATGTTATGATCATACTTAGAGGTGATTTAAGAATATCTTAACATAGATTAAGTTTGGTCAAAACTATATGTAAGAAAAGAGAAAAAAATTAAAACAATCAAAAGATAAACATCTTAATGAATATATCAAAAAGTACGTGTGAAAAGGAAGAAGGATATGTGATGTTATACCATTGGAGAACACTAATATATGAAGCTAGATTGGCTTATGAATATAAGCCCTTCATATGCTTCGCATTAGCATTTGTTAGTTTGTTAAGAAATTATTGATCACTTTGTGTCAAGTAATCTTGAAATCCCTTATTTTATGGAGGGTAAAAGGGATATAGATGAAAATGGATCCTTATTATGGGGTTAGCTTGCCTCTTCTATATATTTCCAAAGATCTAGTATAAACAAGTCTATATCTTATTTTTGTGTAGGCTGATCGATGCGAGAAGTCTACTATTTTTATTTTAGTAAAATTTGATTTTAGCTTCCAAATTTTTGTTTTTATGAAGTTAGACCATGGTATTTTGAAGTTTTGAGAGGTTTGGGAAGCTAATAAATGTGAGAAGCTTTTAATAAATTTATTGCCTTGATAAATGTTAGACTTATCCATCCTTCAAGGGAGTGGTCTTAGCTTTTTGATTTGTTTTAGGCATGTGATAGTTGTCCTTGAAGGGAGAAGTCTACCTTATATTAAGCAATTTTTTTAATTGTTTTGATATTTATCCTTTAAGGTAGTAGTATGCAATGATAGAGATGACCCATAAGATGGAATATTTTATACTTTTTTATTTATTGATAGACATAAAATTGATAATAGAGGCTTAAGGCTTACCTTTATGAAGGAAAAACAATAGCACAAGAATGTTGAATAATGGATGAGAGTATGCTTTAAGATACAATGACCATGTGATTCCATCTTATTAGGGATGAAAAACATCCATAAGAATCATGACATGAGTAGAGTCATGGTACCCATATTTAGGATTGAGGCTAATATTGTGATGGATAATCACATGATTATATGTTGTAATTAGTTATCCTCAAAGTGAGGGAACACTAGTAGAATTTGGAAAATAAATGATTACATGACTAAAACTTTTAGTCATGAAAACTAAAAATGACTAAATTATACTAATTTTTTTATAACAAAGCTATAAATGACTAATTTGATCATCAGGTAAAAAACACAACTAAATAATTAATCACATAAATAATAATTAGATAATATGATATTAAAGTGGGTAATTAAAAAAATATTTTGAATAGGTGAATTATTGGTGGGAGTGGGTTATATTACGTGCATAGGGTTAATAGTGAATTGGTACATTATTGGTGGGAGTGGGGAGTACAGTACAGTGTAGAATTAAGTAGGGGTAATTTGATGGGGGAGTGGGGAGTCTAATTGGCATTATTTTTGAAATGTACCTCCACAAATAGAATGAGGGTTTGTTAATTATTAATGGAGTCAAATCTAATCAGAGATATTTTGTGTGCTAATTTGAGGGCATGAGGCATTTTGGGTTTTATCATATAAGTATAACAACTACTTGCATGGGTGATAAAGCTTATTTGGAGAGGACCAGAAGACTTATGAAAAGGTAGGCAAGGAATTTGGAGTTTTTTGAAATGAATTTGAAGTTGGTGAGGTCATCTATAGTGAATTCAAATTTGGGGATGGCCTTTATAGTGAATTAAGAGGTAATTCAAAACCCTCATTACATTAAACACAAAATCTATAGCTTTCTAATTGGCAACTGTATCTATCTAGGAGAATAGAATCAATGTATTATAAGAGATGAGTTACATAAATAGGAGGGTATCTTGTCATAAGACATTGACTACTATGTAATAATTTGGAGTTCGTGAGATTTTGAAATAATTGGATGATTTTATTCATTTTATAATCAATACAATGTAGTGACGATATCTTAAAGTTGTCTATTTGTGTTCCATGTTATCATGCATGGGTATGGTATTAATGTATAATTTTGTAACCAATTCACCAACCTAATCCTTGAGGCTCATTTTCACTAAGTTTTCATGACATGGTAAGTGTATATACATCATAATTAGTTTGTTATTCATTGGTGTAATTTACAGTAGTTACATATGCAATTGAGTGTCAGAACCATACAGGTAATTCTAATTTTAGTAGACTATTTTTTCATTAGTTTCCTCTATGCATTTTAGAGTATATGGGAATTAAAATTGTAACATGCATCCAAATTTAAATTCCTTTGATCAATTTTCCATTAAACCATAGGCTCATTTCCCTAGCCTAGACCTCAGTACTTGGGGAAAATTATGTGTAAGCCTAATCTATTAATTGCATGAAATCCTAGAAGATGGTCTCATATGGCATAGTTGAAAGTTATGCTTGTTAATCAAATTAATGTGGTCACCAAGCTATTTTAATGCATACTATATGTCCACTCATGGGAGTATATAAATTTTTATAACAAGTCATCTTATTTTAACATGTTAATAATTTATGCTAGTAAGTAATGCTCAAAGTTACAAAAAATAATTCATTACACTGTTTATTAGTGTTTGTGTATTCATTAACATTAAAAAGATTTCCATATGTTTAAATGTTTGTGTTTCATCAATAGAAAAAGCATTAATTATAGTTCTATTGATAAATCATTTATTTAATTATCATCTAAAAAAGGAAGGCCCTCAATAAAACATGGATAAAAATCGAATTTGTTTATTTCTAGTCATCATGGTCTTATTTTATGCACATTGTAGATGACATGTAAACTGAACATAAGTCTACATGATTAGCAAGACTTTTAGAATTACAACATTCTCCTATAAATTCAAACAAATAGTATACAAACACCACCAAGTTTCCTTATCTTTGTGTATTACAATTTGACCATTATTATTATTTTTAACTACAATGGATATTTTTTATATTAGAAATATAAATGGTGAGGTGCCAGTAATAGATAGTTTACAACATATAATTTTAATCTCTACCTCTTGCACATGGGAAACAAAATGAGGGCAAAGTAGTTTCTATGTTTCTTGATAATTAGCCATTGATAGCTAAAAATCCTATAAGTAAAAAATGCACAAAACTGACTATAAAGATTTATGTAGAGGTAGAACATCTAATTTGTAGAGTGATGACTAGTTGTATTTCTTGAATTTGAATTGATATAGAGTGATATGTATCCTATAGAGTGATTTAATTCTAATTCTATAGATTGATTTGTATCCTATTTCTATGAATTACTCTAAATTTTTGGCATGTGCTAAAGAGTGAAGAAGAGAATGAGTCACACATGCATCACACTTCATATAATCAAACTAATAATGAAATTAACTCACACATCACACTTTACTCTAAGAAGGATCAGGATCTTCAATGAAACTCCTTTTGAGGGGAGCCTCCTCATTAAGAATTGAGTTTAAATCCTTCTCTGAGAGTCTTACAAAAGCTTCTCATAGAATCAGTCTTTTCATTACTTAGATTTGTAGCAAGTAAAGATTGCTATAGCAAATTATAATATTTTAGAAATCAAAATGCAATTAATTTCTACAATACCATCATCATTAATCTAATCTAGGTTATGTTATTAAATACATAAGGTAATTTATTAGCTCTAACCAAAAACACTAGACTAGAAAAGGTACAAATATTTTTCAACTAACCTAGTCAACCTTTAGGTGGTTAGTAACTTAAAGTTACTTATTTTTAGCCTTGATTGGGTAAAGGATAACATATTATGTTTCTCTATTTTTCTTCTTTTTCTCCTTTCCATTGTCCTTATCTTATTCATATTTTGGTAGCACATCTAAGTTTTTGTGTATGTGAGGGATAGATACAACTGATATAGAGTAACCTCTTCAAACATTTAAATTTTTTATAAGATAGAGGGATGTGTCCTTAAAAACCAATTACTTATTATCATAGTAATATTTGGTTTTATGTAGTGGATGTAAGCTCCTATAGGTGAAAGTCTGCAGTTACTATAGGCAACTTATAGGTGAAAACCTATAGTTGTTACAAGTAACCTATAAGTGGAAATCCTGTATCTTGGTAGTTGCTACAGGAAACCTATAGGTGAAATCTTGCAGTTGTTATGGGAAACCTATAGGTGGAAATATGTAGGTTGGTAGTTACTATGAGATGGAATCCACTTTTGCTATAGGCTTCTTTATAAGTTTTGTGACTAGGTAAGATTCCTAAAATATTATTTTGCCCTTCAAACATCTATTAAATAAGGTCACACAAGAATAATCTAATTAAAGAGAAAGTATAATTAATCCATAGCAAAACATGTACATATTAATGCACACATATAATTATTAATTAATTTATTTATTTACATGACTTATGGGTAGTTATAGGGATTCATATAGGAAAAATATATACAATTGGGTATGGATGAGGCTATAAATAGAATAGTTAGTGCCCTCATCACACCCCCTACTTAACCTCTTACTTGTCCTTGAGTAAGCCTTCTTTTCATTTTCAATCCACAATATTTCTTGAAATCTAAGGGCTCAGTACAACCCATCCCTTCAAAAATATAAAAACCCTTAGCATCATCTATGTTTTTCCACCTTTTATTTTCTACCTCTTTGTTAGCTGGCACATTCCCTTCCCAATCAGGGATTGGGAACCAAAATATGGGTGGGTGAAACATCAACCCGAACCAACTTATCCTTATTTTCTTGACAAGCTCAATGTTACATATATACTATATGTATTGTCTCTCTAAGGTTCTGAGGGGAATAAGGTTCTTTTCATTTTAGGGTATCTGAAAGCTCCACCCTTCTATGCAAACAAGAAACATAAATTTATTTTCCATCTCCCTTCATGAGGCTCAAGTAGTGGTACTAGAAATCTACTTTTTTGTTTGTAACCCATGCTTATGGAATATATACATTCATAAAATCAATCCATTCCTCTATTATATCTTTTGAATTAGCAAACTCACCCCTAATCATTAAGATAGCCTCTTTTTATTTTAGAGAATGATGAGCCATATGTTTCACCTCTTTAAATTAACTAATAATTTATTATTGATGATGTAATAAGCCCAATATGGTCATATGTCATTCAAATAGAGTTTTGTTTGAAATGAAAATTCATGGAAGTTGTTGATATAATGCCTAATGTGTAATATGTTAGTTTATAAAAAAAATTAAAAGAAGTGGAAGAAGATGATGGAGTGTTTGAAGAAGATATTTTGACTACCAACAAAGAGATTGGGAGAGAGAATGTATTACATGTCATAGATGGGGATGAGGAAAAAAATCAAGCAGATGTAGACATGTGTGATCAAGATTCTGATCTTGCTAGAAATGCAGATGATTATGATGATGTTTTGTCACCTTAACTAGCCTATCACCTTAACTTGTTAGCTTGTCACCTAAACATTGGCTATATGTATGGTGTAATTTATTATTGAATGTAATAAAGATTTTAGTATAGGTGTGCTTATTCACTATCATTTTACTAATAAATTTTTGAATGGAATCATAATTAATCTACTAGTACATTGTATACAAAACCTGAGATGTTCACTATTGATTTGAAGTGCATTTAAAGTTAGGTTCAATCATTCTTATTAGTTTTCTTAGTTTGGTTGAAATTAATTTTGTTTAGTTATAATATAATTTATTGTATGTCTTATATGTTTTTTAGATGCTAGACTTTTCTAACTTCTTTAGAACTACTAGATATGAATAGAAGCAAGTAAGGTCTAATGGTATCAAATAATAAAACAAGATACCTATGAAAGTAAACAAATCTTTAAAATCCTTGTAATAATTTGTAGTCATTTCTATGATATTTGGATAGCTTTAGTTTGTAATACAACTTCTAGCCTTCACGTGCATTAAATATGCTTGTGTGAAGGAAAAAATAATGAACTTCTATGATTTAATAATACATATAGATATCTTAACATTAGATGAACAAAATATTTGACCTATACTATTAAACAATTTGTGTGAAAAGACAAGTAGAATTCCCTATCATGTTCCCCCTTACCATTATTCTCCCCCTAATTTTAATACTATCATGCTATGTTTTACTACTTCAATTCTCACCCTTTGACATCAATGGTAAAGGTGTTGGTTAATTAACCCTATAACTTAAATTTCGTCATCAACTTGTAGTATGATAACTTTAAAAAATTGGAATTAGAACAAGAGGTCAATCATGAATTATAAGACCAAAATCCTTAAGGTATAAGGGTTCCATACTTAGGAAAAAAAATTAAAAATAACAACCCCTATGTTAGAACCTCCAAAATTTACCTAGTTTCATTATCATAACTAGCATGGATCCTAATGACTAAATCCCTAATTCCTATGCTTAAAGTCTCTCTACTTGACTAAGACTCCTCATTACAAACAAAGAAATGATCTCTTAGGTCTAATTGACACTAAAAACTAAAAATAAGAGACTACAAAATTAGAAAATTATTTAATATTTTCAATAAAATGATATCTAAAATATTGCATTCATAATATTCCCCTATATTCCCACCTAAAATACATAAAAAAAATCCAACACTGCACTACTACAACAATCAACATAGGAATACATGAGATGGTAGGACATATAGGTCAATGTAAAAATTCTTACCACAATATCGTAATAACCAAATATGAATATCATAGTGTGGTTGTGAGAACATGATAACAACTAAAGTAAACTATAGCCCTGTAAGGGGTAAATAGTGACACTATGGTATGATGGTGAACAATCACTCAATTGTTATAATTAACCTACCATCCTGTAAAAGTCCAAAGTGGTGTATATGGGGTGGCAATTGAGACTATTTGACCTATTATCTACAATAAGCAAAGTGAAAGTGTGTGGTATAATAGGGAGATTAATATTCTAACTCTACCATATTACTACCCCCATAGTGATCTCGATATGATAGATCAATATTATAGTATAAGATGTTAAAGTATTTAAATTATTAGTGGTAAATATTACACCTCTAAACATGCACCATTTGATTTCCCAAGATCATAGGCATGTACTCAAACCCAAAATATGGAAATATTATGAAATATTTTGCATGAATTGGCATTAATAGAGAGGTGATCAAGCTCATTAGTAAATATACTAGGATTCAATGCCATTTTTATAATCATTCACATACCTCAACATACCATAGGCAAAGGAGTTCAAGGAGGATTACTCTATAGCTATTATTTCACCAAGTAAGTTCATAGAAACCCTCTATAACAAGTGTATAAGGACTAAATTTTCTCAATTCTACAAGTATATAGTTAAATAAATCAAGTAGGAGTAAATTATTCATCATGCCACCAAAAGAAGTGAACTTACGAGTAAGAAGGAAGAATCCATAGCCTCTAAAATAAAAACAGAGAAGTATACAATATTCCATACTTGATGTGTCACCTAATTCAACCAATAATGGATTCAAACATGTGTTTAGAGATGTAGCTCATAGATGCAAAGACCCAATTATTCCTATCTTAGGGTGGGATTTGTTTTGGTAATTCTATGATAAGAGGGATGGTAAGATTCCAATTTTGAATCCTTGGGCCTTAGACTTGGCCAAACAATAGTCCCAAATGTATTCATAGATGTTGAGTTTATCAGAGCACTAGCACAACATTACCACCCAGCTATTAGGACTGTAAAAATGCCAGATGGCTCACCATCAGTGGTATTGATTAAATTAGTAATTATAGAATGTTTCATGTTGAATAAGTAATCCATCACCAAGATTGACCTGGATAAAAGTGAGGAAGACTATATGATATTTAAAAAAAACCTATAAGAGTGATGAACTTCCTCTACACATGAAAATAGATGCAAAGAATAAAAGGATACCTATCTCCCCTTCTAATAATGAGCCATTTGTCATGGAAGACTTTCAAGTCTATTAAAAAAGAACCTATTTTTATTTATGCCAAGTGTTTGGGATTGATGCTCAGGAGAAGATGTCAATCAGTCTCATGATGATGGCAATGAATATTCAAAACCCTAAAGTGAAAGTTGAGTATGACTTTGCTACTCTAATTGAGAAAAGGCTACATGATGGATTCTTACAAGTGAGAGAAAATCTAGCCCCTATTACTTTCAAAAATTATTCCTTGTTGTGTCATTTAATATTGTATCAAAAAATAGATAAATAGATTAAAAGGATGTGTTTGGGGATGATTGACCAATAAGGAAATAGGTTACCTATGCAACATTGGTATTACATCTGAGATAGCAGTTGTAGGAATAATGATTATGTGACATTACATCATTATTTTTTAGTAAGGGTCATGGCCACTCTTCGTCACATTTCACCTAGATTTCCCATTGAAATCAAATAATTATTAAGACCTTTAGCATTAAATCCAAAATAAGGACATACCCATAATTTTAGTGACTGGTTCTTTCTAGTAGACCAAATAGTGATAAGATTTTATGGTTGTCCTCAAGCCCCACATATTATACCTAAGTTTATTTCCCATTGAATTGTATTTTTGGAATTTATGTGGTAAATGCCATGGATGGAGCATGATGTTATGAAGAGGTAGAAAAAGGGGACATTCCTGCCTAACTTAACTATATGTGTGGTATTTTCCATTGGGTTTGATACTCTGGAAGAGCTACAAATTTATTTGAAGGTAAGGTATTCTTTGAAGTCACAAGGGGAAAAGGGTCTTTGACCTTGAAGGACAATAAACTTTATAAGTCAAACACTACTCACTAGAGTTGGGATTACCCATGAGGTTGATTATAAAAAAGATGTAACAAGAAATTATCTTACCCCTTATGAAATGTTTCAGAGGAAAATGAAATGGGAAATCATAAAAAGATTTGAGGAAGAGAAAAATAAGAGAGACACTAAATTCTTAGGTTTTTATGTGGAAGAAGGGGATCTTCTTAAGAAGATAAATTTGATAATTGATAACTTTTAATGGTTGTATGCTCAAATAGGAAATCAACTTGAGGGGAAACCTTTAAAACCCACCAAGTTTCCCATAAAGAGGCCAAGTGGTGTTGTGATTGTAGAACCCCTTCTAGACACTATTACTATATAATTATAATCACCTCAAAAATAACTAGAGCCTAAGAAGCAAAAGACATAGGAAGTACCCTACTTAGTGGCATATAAAGTAAGTGAAGAGGTGGGAGATATAGAGGAGGTAGCTGAATGTGATAATGAATTTGAAATATGATGATGAAGTGGATCAACCACTCCTTGAAATTGTAATTTATGCTCATAGACTAGAAGAAATGGTGGATGTACATACACATAATGATCATGAGATGTATGATGATGAAAGAGTGGTCCTTGCTCTTAGGTGTATTTAAGATGATGAATTTATCCAGACCCTTGAGTTTAAATATTTTTGGATCAAGGTGAAAATGAGAGAATTTGAGGAGAGACTCCATATTAATAAGATGGGTACTAAAGAGTCCCAACATGATCAAATTATTGCTCAAACCTTTGAGGAGCTCAAGATCAATGAAATCAATATCAACCCACATGAGGATATAAAATTGGTATTGGAGAGAAACATACTGATCATTCCTAGGATGGAGCTTAAAAATATATTCTTACTAGATCAATTAAGAATACAAGAATATCCCATGTTGATTTTTGAATTCAATTTAGATGAGGGAATGAGTGACATAGGTTACAATCCAAGAATTGAAACACTAGCCTTTTGGACAAATAAAAAAATAATATAAAAACCAAGATTGTTTGATTTTATACAAAAAATGAGAGGGAATGCCATGGTAAATACACTTTAGGACACATCAACATTATAGGCAACTGCTATAACAATACACTCAATAATGTTTACTAGGGTTGTGGTTAAAGGTATGGAGCTTAGATTGGTAGAATATGAGAAAGCATATATTGATCTAAATGATGAAATTAATAGGTTATTCATAAAAAAATTAAAATTGAAAGAGTAGTTGAAGGGAGCAGGTCCTTCCCAAAGTTTAGAATTAATAGTACACTAGCCCCCTACCTTCTAGACTGATACAGGTGCAATCACTATTGAACAAAAAAATGTGCTAAAACAAGAAATTAAGAAGTTAAAAAATGACTAATGAATAATAAAGGAAGGATCAAAGAGATAAACCCTTAGAATATTGGAAAATATCTTGAAGAATAAGGTTAAACTAATTGTGGATAAACTAGAATATGTGTATGAATGTTATGTCTCCTTGTCATAAGTAGTTGATCAAATGAATGATCATGTACCGATATTAGACCCCTTATTTAATAAATGGAAACCCATACATCACACCTTAATAACTTTGTGTATAATTTTAAAAAGGAGTGTTGAGGCCCCCATATCTTTAAAACCTACTGAGTAAATGGTCTAAATGGTCATAGATGAATTTCAATACATATTTGGAGAAGATCAAAAGTTCAGGGCAAGAATGGATTCATTTCACACACTAAAACAATGGTTTGTGCCTAAGATAATAAGTGATGATGATCAACTAAAAGTCTCAAAGGACTAGATAGATGAGTTTAACCAAATTTTTCCCAACTACCTCGCTCATTTATAGAAGGATGGTGAGATAAATCTTCACAGCCTTAATTTAACCTTGGATGGAATAATTATACTAGATGTTGGATACTCAAAATTCATCACAAGTGCCAGAGGGTTATTAGATAGAAAATGGAAGAGTCACTTGGTCAACACATAAAAAATCTAAGAGTACAAATGGCCTCATTATTACATAGTGTACCAATGGGAGCAAACATATCTCTATCCCCCAAAATAATAGGCCTTGCAGTGAAGTACCAAGCCTTGGAGATACTATCATGGAGAGAAGACCTTTTTATATTTGAATGATCACAAGTACCTTAAGATGACTAACAAACTTTGGTATCTTGTGAGTGATCTAGACTTCAAAATCTAATGATTTCTCTTCATTTCTCATCTTTCATTGCTTTTATGTAATACTATGTAAATAATGATAATTAAGAATTTTTTATTTATGTTAAAAGAGGGTAACTAAAAAGACACTTTTTGACATGTAACATTCTAAAGCTTGTTGACCTCCCTTACTCACCTGTAAAATGGAAACCAAGACCAAATGATAATCACCAATAGGGGAGTCAGTTAGGACAAAATTTTGAAACATATTGTAAAATATTTTTAAAGATCAATAGAATGAAGTTATAATTGGTGGCCAAATTCTAGTTTCAATTATCTATTAAACTGAATTAATGAATGTTATCTTGCTATCTTATGATCATTCTAGGTTTTTATGTTTTATTTCCCCAATAACCATTTATTAAATGTTGAACATAGATGTTTCTAATCCCTCAGAAATGGTCATTTTTTATGAATTTCTTCTAAAATCAAAATCCCATTCAATGTACAAAATATAAGATTTAAACTCATATTCCACTATTGTTCTATTGATTCAAGTTGTTGACTTATACATTATTATTTATTTGGACTTTAGGAAATGAGTAAAAAGACTTTAAGTAACAAATTAGATTATATAGATCATAATTCTGAAATTTTAATGACAAATTATGAGCACTTTTGTAGAGAAAATGTGTCTAATAATAATGAATATTTATAGCATCTTGGTTTGACAAACATGCAAGTTGTAAATCCACTAAGTAGTATATTATTTGTTTAAATGTGTTTAATGAAATTTTATAGGAAAGAGATTTATGTATATAAGACATAATATGATATTTTTTTGTTTTATAGGCAATAAAAAGAGTGAAAATAAAATATGGAGAAACAATAAAAAGAAAGAAAAGATATAGTGCCACCAACTTGTAGAATCCAATGCATTTGTGATTCAACAAATGCAGTTGGTGAAAACAATAGTTTTGATGATGTGTAGCCTAATATAGCACATGGTGATGTGCAACTTGATATATCACATGTTGAAGTTAAATGTTGTGATGATCCCTTAGCACAAAGTCTAAGAGACATTATTGAAAAACATGAGAGAAAAGGAATAATAAGTTTGTAGATGATTTATTCAAGATTAAAGGATGTGTTTGAAGTGAAATATGTGGATACAGGTACTGATATACCTACTCATGCCACACCTAATGTCACCAAAGATCATGAAGTTTTGGTTAATGAAAGTCATTAAGAGAGACTGCTTGCATCTGGTGTGCCTCAAAGTGCACTTGTTGCATATACAAATTTTGATGGAACTAGTGGATCAACAAGAAATATTGGTAGTGGTTTAATATAATATGCATTTGATTTTTTTCAAAAGATAAATATTGAGTCAAGATTTTTACAAATCTATAGAGAGGAATACAAAATAAGAAAATTAGAAAGCAAGAAGCCATTCTTGGTTGAGTTATTGAGAGATGGTGAACCTATTGGACCAAATGCTACAAGGTGGGCCTCCAAGTTGGGTGTAAGATGTAGGGCCCATGTGGATAGTTACAAATAAAATTTTGTAGATCAAGATCCATGAAGTGTGTATAATTTTATAAAAAAAAATGTAAAATACTTTTGAGACTACTGGTAACAAATCTCTAGAAAATATTACAAGCAAAAGATGGGACTTTTGATGAACAATTTTAGATACAATTATAGAATAATAATCATGGAGGGAAAAAAGAGGTTAGACTCCAATCTATCTCTCAAATAGTGGGAGGTATTGAAAGTAATTATGCATTTGAAACAATATTTGACAAATAGTAATAGAGGCAAGAGAGCAAGAGATAATGTGAGGGATGGATATACATTTGGCCAAGGTAGGTTGCAAGACAAAATGGATAAATTTGGAGTAAGTGTATGGATTTTTTGTTCAATTTACATTGTGTTATTTATTTTAATTTTTTATTAAATTGACTATATTTTTAAATTGACATTATATGTTAGGTGGAAAATAGTAACAAAGAAGCAGGGGCGGAAGATACTATCAATAATATGGTAGCACTAGATCCTAGTAAATATAAAAGTATGATGAAGTGGAAATATAGTTTATCAATAGAGATTTCATATCCATCTATTAGATGCCCAATAAGAGCCTCTCTAGATCATGTCAACTCAAATGAAGGGTACCAACATGTAATGAGTTGCATAAACGATCTCACTGAGAAAGTTTCACAGTTGGTTCCCTCCATTAAGCCTATAGTTTTTACATGGAATGATCATAATTTCATGGATTCAAATGAGGTAAGAGTCTCTATTAATCTCATTTCTTCTTGTTTGTCAATTTTATATACAAATTCCTCCTAATATGTAGATTGAAATCTGAGCTTAGAAGAATCCAACCCAATTTATTTATTATTGGAGTGATCCATAAAATGTTCTTTTGGACAAATTTATAGCGTGCATTCTTTACTTGAGTATTGAATGATTTGTATCATTTTTTGTGTGATGGTTAAACCACATGTAGAGAAATTTTATCAAAACAACACGAAAATTAAAATGTCTTGATGTCAATAGAGATACCAATATTGATAGTGATCATGATGAAATGGATAAGAATATGCAACACAGTCACAGTTGTGTTGAAGTTGAGGTAATATAATAGTTGTTGTCAGTTATATATCCCAATGTTTTATCAATATACATGCTTAAAATGTTTTGTTGGATAAAAATTTATAGATTTTTCTTTATTTAAGTTGTAAGTTAATCTATCCCAATATTTTTTCATTCTTCTTTTAGACAAAAATTTATAGCTTTTGCATTTTTTAAGTTGTAATTTAATCTATCCCAATGTTTTGTCATTCTTCATCTTTAAAATGTTATTTTGGACAAAAATTCATAGTTTTTGCATTATTTAATTGACTTATATTATTTTTTCATGTTGATTAGACCACATGTAGAGAAATTATATGAAATTATAATGAAAAGAAAAAGGCCCTATCAATAGAGTTCTCTACAAAGTTGCACAACTTCATGTCAATGTTGATAGTGATTATGTTGAGCTCAATGAGCATGTGCATGATATTCATAGTAGTAATGGTGTTAAACTTGAGATGAGTGATATTAAACCACATGAAAGTAACTACTATTCAAGTAATATTCAAGTAAGTAATGGTTTTTTTATTATGTAAATAAGGGTAATCATTACCTGTGTGATAGAAGCTAGTTAGAATAGTAGTGAAGTATAATTAGCTAGTATATATAGATGATAGAAATAAGGGAGAACATATAACTTACATATGGAATCTTAGATATTAGTTTATAATAGAGTGCATACATAGATTTCAAATAGATGGAAGTTAATTTTTATTTAATATATTAGGTGCATAGTTTCAGGTTTCCTATCTCTAAAATATTAGGTATGTAGGAATATCAAAGATTTTAGGTGTAATGTTGTTAAATAAAATAGGATAAATGCATAGGCCCTAGCTCTATAGTCACCAAATATTATGAAAAATACTATTGCATGTTCTCTTATAAAAGACCCTACAAATTCTCTAGTGAGATGTTCTAAAAAATGTTGTAGTTTCTCAAAATAGGTAGCCCATCCAACCCCAATGAAGATGGACTAGCTGTCTAGGTATCCTTGCAAATCCCTATGGTCTGAGGGTTCCCTTACTAATGAACCTTCCATTCTAGCTAGTTTATCTTCCTATCAAAAATTTTAAATAGATATCCCTTCAAAACACCTAAGTTTACCTTCAGATTACTACTTGTAGTGAAGCAAGTTTCTTCAATAATGATAGTTTTGGTTGCAAGATGTAGTAATGTCTTACATTTTTTTTTGAATGAGCTATGATCTTGAAGTGGGAAATAATGAAATTAATTTTTTTCCCAAATCAAATATGGGTATACTTATGTCATAATCAAGGGATTTTAATCCTTATGTGTAGATTATCATGTGATTGATTACCAGCATCATTCTTCCCCCACGCCCCCCCCCCCCCCCCCCACACATGAAGTGTCACTTATCCCCAAGTTATGTGGTATGTTTAGGATGCAAAAAGATAATATGGGGTCATAATGAGTGTTTTGAGTGATGAGTTAGAATAGCTCATGACAAGACTTGATGAATGATGTTTTAATGATTAACTATACTTTTTAAAATAATGCATGTTATATTAAAAAAATTAAGTAATTTTTTATGACTTAAAAATACACTATAATTTTATAATCATTTGATCCTAGGGTTGTGGCACATGAAATTTGTATGTGAGTGTTTGTCAAAATGGAATCTTAGCTTTTTATTTCCTCATGTAACTATTACCCTAGTAGTCATGATTTTGTTGTATTGTTATGTTGGGTAATTATGTGATCACAGTGTCTTATCATTTAATTATTCCCTTAACAACTTGGATGCAATCATGATGACCTATAAATAATTAGAGAAGTGGTCTTGTAGTGGTGTGAGAGACTATTTCCATCCTTCCATAAGGTGGTTACTTTAAATCTTTATTTATTATCAAAGTTAGATCCTTTATAATCATGAAGGAGGGTGGGTGATGACAACTATTATTATTGATCTCCAAGATATCAGCTTGTTGATGACTTGTTTCTCTTCTATCTAAATCCCAATAAATGAGAATGTTTGATGTGGATTCTTTATTTAGTGAAGTTTTAAATTGGAAATCAGATAGTTTATCAAACTTGGGACTTATGATTCGAAAAAGATCCAAGATCTCTCTTATTGGCAGAGTGAAATTATTTTTCATGAAGTGACTAAAAATTGAGAATGGTTCTTTTGTATCCTTGCAGTCATAAATTTTGGTTTGAAACACTCCAAATAGAGATTATAAGTGTATGCCTTTGTTGTAGCAGATACTTTGTTATTCAGGAGTATGGTCATTACTTAGCAATGTTTGAAGTTTCTACTCTAATCTTCCTTCATTCTTCCTTTAGTTTGTTTGGTGTCTTCTATGAATTTCTCAATAGCCCATAGCCAAAGCCATAGCTCATCGTTTATGAGGAATTAACCTACAACTACTAGAGAGGTGTATATAGGAGTTAGAATATACTTGTAGCAACTATAGGTTGAGCCTATAGCCACTACAAAGTTGTGTCCATCGATGAGGAAGGTGCGTGAAGCAACTACATAATAGCCCATAGCAACTAGATGAATGGCATTTGTTGTCCTTATAGCATCAACATATTCATGGCACATGACTGCTAACATATTGACACCTTCTATATCTAACATCCATTTTGTATCAAATAGTGGGAAGTTAATTTTTATTTAATATGTTAGGTGCATGGTTTTAGGTTTTCTATCATCATTTTCTAGTTTATTATAAATATTTATTGAATGTTTATTTGTGTGTTATCGAATGTTTTATATCTCAATATAATGAGTATTTTTTTGTTTTTGTAGAAATGTATTGATAAACTCTAAGAAGGGGATAAGTTTGGGGTGTTATATCTGTTTGATGATGTTATTGTGGGCATTGGGAAGATTCACTCACTATCTATTATACATGGAGTCAAATTAAAAATAACAGGAGATGAAAATGTAAATATTTTAAAGATCACAAATAACATAACCCTTGCTTATGAAGACAAAATAGATGGAGTTGTCTATCTAAAAGAGAATAAAGGAACCTTCACATGGTGGCCACTAAAATATTTTCAAAAAATGGCATAGTTAATGTTTATCATGTACTAGTTGTTAGACAGCTTGGCCCACTACTCTATGTAGTAGTTTGAATGTGTTGTTTAGGGATATTTATCATGGTGTATTTTCTAGAGTTAAAACTCTTAGACTTTGACATATATATATTATATATATATATATATATATATATATATATATATACATCTTATAGTTCATCACAATTGCATTATATTTTTTTATTGCAAATTAGTTTTTTTATCATGACGTTGAATCAATCTTTTTACCATTTTTTAGAGAAAGTAATAAAGTGGCTGATTTTTTTGCCAATATAGTGATTGATTAGTGTGAGGAGTAAAGGATGGCTAATGTTAATAAGAGCTAGGAAGATTGTTAGTCTTTTGATTAGATTAATTTTTAAATTAATAAATATCAACATTATATTGGTTTTTTTGAAAAAGTAATTTTAATGTTGATAATATAGTTTATTTAGGTTTTTAATTGAGAAATATCAATATTGGATTGTTATTTTAAAAATATATAAAAATGCGATTTTAATATTGATATTTTCATATATTCTTTAAATTATTATTTTTTAAATAAACTAATGATGTCTTCATATTTTTTAATATAGATCATTTTTATGATTTGAAATATTTTTTCAAAATATTAAAAATTCATGAGAAAGTGATTAGTTGTCAAGGCAATCATTCTTTGGCTTTTCCCAAGTGTGAAGGCTGATGTCATTTGAAGCTAGTGGAATGAACTTTTGGTAGTACTAAGATGTGGAGGATTAATTATTTGGATCATTTATGTCATCTCTTTTCTCATGTTTTATATATTTATGTCTTACAGTGGTTTTGGAGTGGCATTTCAACAAGATGGTTGATAGGCTTCTTGGTTTGGTGGTGTTTAAGTTTGGGATGTAAAAGAGATGGATAAATTTTGTTTAGAATCATTTGGTTGGCCATTGACTTTTGGCAAATCCAAAATTCATGAGACGTGATTTGCTACAATGGTCTTTAAGATGTGTATGTTGAATGTTTTTTGGAATCCTTCTCCTGAAATGGTGGCATATATCAAGTTAGTGTTGGGCATGGATTTTATAGCATAGAGTCATTGAGTTAGAGTCAATTCTAACTTGGTCTTTCTATCTGATTCTAATATTTTCTTGGTTATGATGGATAGAACCCAGGTTCAAGCAATGGTGGAATTTTTCATATGGCTAAAATATAGGTTTGAGTTGGTAGAGGCTTTAGCATATTTGTCTCTTGGAATATTTCCTCTTTTGTTGTTTTTAGAGAGATACTATTTGGGGTTTATACTATTGGAAATGTTTTGAGAGCTTGGGTTTTGATTCCTAGCTTTGGTTGATTTTTCCAAGGATGTGTAAGTACCCTATAGAGTAAAGTTGAAGTTGGAAGAAATGTAGGGATTCAATTTGCCTTATGTTGAAGATATTCTAAAACCTATTCCCATCTTGGTATAATGGAGTTCAATGAGGAATGATAAAGATAGGGTAAATGTAATTAAAATATTAGGTAAAGGAATGGTGAGAGGATCTTTCAAGACTCCACTCTCGTGGAAAGGCAATCATAAGGGGCATGGTGAGGTAGCTGGTAAAGTACAAAAAGACTATTTTTTGAGTTTGTGAGCAATCTGTAGGCATTCAGAAGGATAACAATATCTTGGATTTGAACTATTTAAGGTAAGCAAGAATCTAGTGGATTTGGGTGAAGCAATAGGTGGTTTGATTGAGGAGCCAAAGAAGAAGAAAATTTGCACAAATAAGGGGAAGATTGTGGAATTAGTAACTCTAGAATAGTTGGTTAGTTGGTTAGTTTGTTGGATTTTGGTTGTTAATAGTCATTAAATTAGTAAGATAGTAATATAAATATGTATGTATCTAAGGATGCTTTGGTAGTATTTTTTATTTTAATAGATTGGTCATATTCCTTGACATAAAATGATGTTGAGCTAGACTATTTTTTTATTGAATATTTTTTGTCGAAGGACATGGGACCCTTATAATTCCCAAGTATCAAACAAAAAAATATATGTTTATTTTTTTATTATACAATATATGGTATTTAATAAATTGTTCATATCATATAAATTAAAATTCACTACTAAATTAGTAGTAAATACAATGATTATGCAATTAATAAATAATGTATCAATATACTACCAATTGATAGAAATCAGTGAACAAAAACAATTAAATAAACTACCAAATGATGGCAATTAAAAATTTAAATGACTAAATTTACTACCAATTAATGGGAATTATTCAATTAAAATGATTAAATATACTACTAATTGACATCCATTAATAATTAAATTGACTAAATATACTACCAATTAACAGAAAGTAGTGAATATATATGACTACACATATGACTAGTTGATGGCAAAATAATGATTAAAATGACTAAATATACTACCAATGGATGGAACTTAGTTAATACAAATGACTAAATATACTACCAATAGAAGGAAATTAGTGAATTAAAATGACTAAATATACTACCAATTGATGGCAATTAATAATTATAATGACTGAACAAATGACTACCATGTCTAAATAAATGACCAATAAACAAAAATCAATGACTGAATTAATGACTAAATATACTATAAAATTGATCAACCAAAACAACCAATAAATGACTAAAAATGGTTTAGTCATAAATTTGGTCATGTTATAAATGATCAATAATAAACTATTAATGGTCACATGACCAAGCTTAGTCATTTATATGCAATTTTTAATAGTTTTTTAGTCATTTATTATTGTTTTTCTACTAGTAAAATGAAGGTGATAATCTCATAAAATAAGGGATGATTTTAAGTTAGACAAAAGTTGAGTTTGAATCATGTTTTAATAAAATAAAGGATGAAGATGTGAGGCATTAAGGGGCTCAAGTTCTGATTTCCTTTCAACTGATGATAATCGATAAGCTCCTGACCCATACTTAGGTGTTATGATATATAGTCCAATCCAATTGAAAACAAACTTACCCCACTTGCTTATTTCCATATTGGTTACATGCTAATTTTCCTTCAAGATGAGGTCATCAATATTGAATTCTTGTTCTTTTAGGTGCTTGTTATAATCACATGTTATTCATTCTTGATAGACATGGATATGGCTAATCATGTCCAAATGACACTTGTCAATCAGCCCAAGTTGGGTTAAACATTCTTAATGATAATCTCCCTTAAAAATGTTATCTTTTAGGGATATATGAAGAGAGTAAATTTGGAATTCAAGAGGTAAGATAGCCTCTACTCCAAAGATAAGAGTGAAAGGGGTATCACCCATAGGGGTTTGAATGTTAGTTCAATATTCCTATAAGGCAAAGGGAATGTGTAAATGCCAATCTTGACCAGATGCATTAACCATTTTAGGTAGCATTTTGATAGAAGCTTTAACCTTTTCATTAGCTTGTGGATGATAAGGTGAAGGGAAACTTAACTTAATACCAAATGTGTCATAAAGACCTACTTTTTTAGTTTTAAATGATTTTCCATTGTCGATGATGATTTTGTGAGGAACATCAAAGTGACAGATAATGTGATGGCTAATTAAGTCAATAATATTATCAATTTTGGTTGAAATGAGGGGAATAGACTCTACCCATTTGGTGAAATATTTTATCACAATTATTATATAATAATGTCACAATGAAAAATGAGGGTTAATTTCACCAATGAGATCTAATCCCCAATGCAGGAAGGGACAAAAATCTTTAGAGACTTGAAGACCATGACTAGGTGCATGATGAAAATTACCATGTTGTTGACATGTGACACACTTTTTTACATAATCACAATATTTTTGTTTAAGGGTAGGCAAATAGTATCCAAGGAAAAGGATACACTTAGCAACATCTATACCACTAAAGGTTCCTCCACAAATCCCATCATGCATTTTTATGATAGTGTGAGATATTTCATGACTATGTAGTCATTTAAAGAGGAGACCATCAAAGCCTCATTTATAAATAATTCTCCCTATTATGGTGTAATTATAGGTATTTCTTACAAACTCTATTCAAACATTTCTAGATAAATTGGAAGGAACAATGACTAGGTTTAGATATTCAAAGATTTACTTATATTAAATGTCAGATTGGGCCTCTTCCATGTGACAAATGAAAGGAGTGTCTAATTTGGTGTAAGAGGGATCTCTAATGTGATTTATAGTGACAAATAACTTAAATTCATAAGGTGTAGATGGGATTTGAGATGCAAGAGAAGACATGGTATTGGCAAACATGTTAGTAGAATGTAGAGTGGCTTGGATAAGGTAATGATATAATAATTTCAAAAGTACATCTACAAACTATTTTTATTATTTTAAGACATCATTTTAACATTGGTAATAACCATTTATTTGGTTGAACATGATTTAGGAGTCACCAAAAATGCTGATCAATTTAAATCCCAAAGAAAAGGTGTTTGGAGACCTATTACTAGGGCCTCATACTCAACTATGTTATTGGTCCAATAAAAATCAAGATTAAAGGATAAGCAAAGAAGTTCACCATCAAGGGGAATAATGATGATAATGGCTCACCCACCATATTTATGATTTGATACATTAAATAACATGGTCATTTAATAAGTGTAATCCTCTTGAGAGAGAGTTGTGATGGACTCATTAGGAAATTCAAGAGGAAAAGGTTGGTTGTCTGCTAAAGGTACTTCAACCAATTGATTAACAATGCCTTTCCCTTTAATTTAATTTTAATAGAGGAAATCGATATTAAACATAGCTAAAAGCATGATCCATTTATCCATATGCTAATTTTGATATGGATTAGAATGTATGTACTTGAGTGGGTTGGTATTAGTTATGATGAAGTATTTATGGTTAAGAAGGTAATGATAGAGTTTAGAAGCCATAAAGTCCAATGCAAGGCATACTTTATCAGTATGGGTGTACCAAGCTTCATAATCTACAAGAGTTTGACATATATATTATACTTCTTGCTCTTTATGCTTATCATCACAATGTTCGAGTATGGCCCCTAAGGAATGGTCGATGGTAGAAATGTAGAGGTAAAAGGGCTGGTCCTCTTTTGTAAGAAAAAGAAAAGGCAATGAAATAAGATACTCTTTAAGTGATTCAAAGGAATTTTGATAGTATTTGTTCCACTTAAAGGAGATATCCTTATTAATAATGTGATGGAAAGGTTGACATATATCAAATAGCTAAGAGATTGGATTAGATCTTCCCTTACAGAATGTAGACTTACTTGAGGTTAGTCTAAGGAGGCATGTCAAAGATTACATTGAAATTAGTGGGATCAACTTCTATTCTATGAAGAGAGACAATAAAGATAAGAAACTTTCGTAATAACACCCCAAAGATGCACTTTTTGGGGTTAAATCAAACATATAAATTGATAATACACTTGAAGATAACCTTAAAAATGGCTAAATTATCCTTATGACATTTAGACTTTCTAAATAGGTCATCTATATAGGCCTCCATATTTTTATGAATAATGTCATGGAACATTGTTATGTTTCATCATAATTCTTTAGACCAAAAGGCATGACCTTATAGCATAAGGTTCCCCATGGGGTGATAAAGGTAGTTTTATGTTTATCTTTATGGGAAATCAAGATTTGATTATAGCTCTAAGATCCATATATAAGTGATAACATCTGATGGTCAGCTGTAAGATCAACAAGATAGTCAATTCTTAGCAAAGGGAAGTCATCCTTTGATCAAATAAGGTTAAGATCATGAAATTCCAAGTAAATGTGAAGTCCCCCTATTACTTTGGTGACAAGAATGAAATTCAAAACCAATTAGGGATAGTTAATGTGTTGGATGAAATTGATGGATAAGAGGGACTAGAGATCTTTGCCCAGAATGGCTATATGAGGGTGCATCCTCTAAATATTTTTCCTAATGGAATAATCTTCAGCACGAAGATAGGTGAGAAGGGAATTGTCATCCTAAAATTGAGTAGTATTAATGTTAGGAGAGTCATCTTACACCATCTCAATATGAGTCAAAGGAATTAGAGGTGGATGGTTTAGGATAAGAGGATGTAGTGAAGGTGGAAAGTGGTCGATCAAGTCCCTCATAAATAAAATTAGTTTAGAAATTTGGATGACTAAAAGGAATAATGTTTCTAATATTATAATCATAGCTAGATTGTTGGTCAATATTCCCATACTATTGGGGAGTAGGGAATGCATCTCAGGTCAAAAGGCAATAATCCCCAAGTAAGAGACATTGGAATGTTGACTCCAATGGGTCCTTCATGGGGACTTGGGAAGAAGGTATGGATGAGCTAGTGGAAGCTTTGTTGATGGAAGAAGAAGGGGATTCATCCTTGGTTTGTGTAATCTTGGTTTATGGAAGGAGAAGAACATCATTGGGTTAGTAAGTCAAGTTACATGACTTGAAAGGACTAGGGTCAACTGGTATGGTGTGGATTTGACCCTCATACAACTTGATACACTGATGTAAAGTAGATAGCACACAACCCATGGCATAGATCCAAGGGCATCCAAGTAAAATGTTATATTAGAACTCACCTTTTACCATGTATAAGACATTAGGAATAATGCAAGGTCTTATATGAATATGGATGATAACTATCCCTAAAGTTATATCCATGGTATCATTGAAGGATAGGAGTACAACTATAGTTTTTAGAATGATATTCTCTAGAAGTTTTAATTGGTCATAAACATGAGATGAAATAATGTTAATGTTATTTCTACCATAAATCATAACCCTTTTGATATGGATTTGGTTGATGTAGCTGGTAATGAAAATAGGAGGATCTAGATCATTTAGATGAATAGGGCGTATCTCAAAATCCTTGAAGGTGACAAGGGTGGAAAGCTGAAAGGATCCAATAAAGGCTACTAAATTTTATGGAATTTAGGTTGAACCTCTATGGAATATAAGGATTCCATAATGGCTTGATGGTGATGGTGTGAGGTATTGATTAGCTCATATAAAGTCATCTTCACTAGTGTTTGGTGAAGTTGTTTTTGAACTACTCTTTATATTGACTATGAGGGGTTGGATTGGGGTGCACCCAAGATAGAAATCTTGAGCTTAGGTGAAGGTTTTTGGGTATGGTTGGGTGTTATAGTGGTGTAATAAGCATATGTCCATGGGATAGACACCTTTTCTTTCCATTTATCCTTTTGTTGGGCTTGTGATTAGGTGACCACATGAATGGTATGGATTTGAAAAAGAGTTGGACTAGTGGACTACATTGGTTCCTACTCACTCTTAGATGAGAGTTTGGGGATAAGTAGGTGTGGGGTAGATTATTTTGGATCTTTTCTTGGTGGTGGGATCATATGAGGTTCTTCCATAAACAAAGTCATCCTCATCACATAGTTTATGGACTAAGATTTGGAGAGCTTTATAATTCCTTTTATCATGCCCAGGCATCCTATGGTATGAGACAATAATATTGTCATTAAACTAATATGAATTATTAATAAGGGGATAAAATGGTTTTATAGGAGGTAAGACCAAGTAATAAGATTATATTAACCTTTGTAATATGGTAAAATATGATTCTAGCAAAGGTATCAATGGAGTGGAGGTTTTAGCTTTGATAGTTTGGGTGGAAGCCTTATTAGGGGTAGGATTGTCAATTGGAGCCTTGGGTGGTGTAATGTTATTTGTGGGTGGTTTAGAAGTATATGGTTTGGAGGTAGATGGTTTTTAAGTATAAGGCTTGGTTGTAGAATATTTATAAGTAGAAGGCTTGGTTGTAGATGGTTTAGAGGTAGAAGGCATGGAAAGAATAGGTAGAGGTGTAGATAAAAGTAAAGGTGTAGCTAGAAGTGGAGGTTGGGTTTGGGACTTATTTCATATATGTGGTTTCTTAATCAAGGTGGAGGAGTGAGGTCCAAATATGGAAGAAGGATGTGATCATAAAATGGAAGGCAAAGTGGAAATGGGTGGTAAGGGTTTAGATTTTGGAATCCTAGTTGGTTTAAATTTATTTATTGGTTTGACTTGAGGTTTCTTTGGTGGGTTTGGTGGTGTAAAATATAACTTTAATGGAGGATGTGTATAATTATAAGTTGGGATCACACCTAGATTGATGGGTTTTATAATGGAAGGTATTTTGGTTGATTTGGAGGGAGTTGGGTTGGATGGTTTATCTATGGTTTAAGAGATGGAGGTTTTAAGTAGGGTAATGTTAGTTTAACTAATGGAATTTTAAGTTTAGGTAGACAAGGGTAAGGTTTATTACTCATTATTAGTCTGATAATAAAGACCAAGGTGATGCCAAAATGTGGCCTGATCAAGATTTGGTTGGGATATAAACTCTAAGCTTTGGACCAACCTATAAAAGGGCTTATATATGGGCTTAATTCCTTTAGTGTTGGACTCAAAAGATAAAACAAGAGTGAAAAACATGTTCTCATTTTAATCTATTAATGGTTCTAAGGCCTCAGTGGATGGTTCTTCTATGGAAGGGGTAGGTGAAGTAATATCTTCTTTAGTAATGTTTTCTAAACGAAGGGTGGATAGCTATATCATGGAAGAAAAAGGGATGGAAATAATAGTTTCCTCCTTTCCCAAAGGAGATGTTGGTGATTAAACTAACTTAATAAGTGGTGAAGGGATGAAAATTGCTTCCTTTGTCTCATTTTTCAAAGGAATAATAGGTAATTCCACTACCTCAATAAGTAGATAAGGAATGGTAGTTTGGGACATGGGTTCACTAACTATTAGTTCACTAAGAATAATATTAACTATGTGAACCTCATGCTTGTGAGAATATTATGAATTATTATGTTCATTGTTCATGAAATGTGGATGGTTGGGGAATGGATGTCTAAAAATTTCAAGTGATTGATTGGGGGGTGCATTCAGATTGCCCATCACAAGATCCCCCTTGTCAATCAAATCTTGGACAATATTTTTGAATGTCTACCATATACTAACATCATGTCTAATGACCCAATGGAAGGCACAATTTTTTTTCCTTATACCAAATAGGTATAGGGTGAGAGGAATCAAATTTTTGAGGTGGTTTAATAAGAGGAATCTCGATGATAGAGGCTTTTAACAACTTTTACAAAACTAAAGCATATGACTCCTCTAGTGCAGTATATTATTTTTAGACATAACAATTTTGAGTTTAGGCATGTTGTTTGGAAGAGGTGGAAGAATTTGGTTGGTTGACATCCAGGAAAGGAACCATTTTAAGCAGAACTATGTTTGTGGTTTCTTTAGCTTTGGTGTTGGTGTTGGTATGGTTGGTGGTTTTGGAGGAAGAAACTTTGTTTGATTTTAAACTATCTTCAATTTATGTTTTCCCTCATCACTAACTCTAATATATAATTTATTAGCCATGGTGAATGCCTCATAAAAGGTTCAAAAAGTCTAAACCTCTAAGGTTGATGATATATGCTTAGCACAATCCCAAGAGAAAATCTCAATCAACTCAGGTTGAGGCAAGAGAAAGATATTTGGTTAAACAACCCTCTCCAATGGGACACAAAGTTGTCAATTAACTCATCCTCAAATTACCTAGTGGAATAGAGGTCGATGATATGAACTTTCTTAGAAAAATTTATAGAGAAAATGCCTAAGAAATTTTGGGCTAGTTGGGCAAAAGAGAAGAGAGAGTGCTTGGTAATAACACTATACCAATATAATGCATGACCAACTAAGGACATGGGGTAAGTGTAGAGAAAGAGAGAATCATGGTAAGCAATTAAATAACATGAATGTCTAAATTCTCTAAGATTTTTTTGGGGATCTTCTTTTCTTTGAAACTTAGTAAATTTTGGAAGATCCCACTATGCGAGGTATGGTCATATTAGGATGGATGGGTGGATTGGCTCATTGAAAATTTGGTCATATGACAAAATTTTATGGGCACCAGAAATAGATGACTCTAGATTGGTCATATTATCCATCAACATATTGATAAGATAAGTTTTTGGTTATGTATCCCCATAATTGTAAGCTATATTTTGTTGGGGTTATGAAGGTGCCACATATGGGTAGCTAGTAGATGGTTGGGAGGATGCCATGTATTGGTAAGTTGGCATGGAAGGTTGGGAAGATACCACATATTGGTAGGTGGGCATGGAAGGTTGGGAAGATACCACCTATTGGTAGGTGGGCATGTAAGGTTTGGAAGGAGGTGGAGACATGCACCCTCGAGGGTTTGGTACATACCCCAGGTTTGGTGGAATAGACATTGGCTAGGTAAGAGGCATGGTTGGATTGGTAGGTTGAGGGTGTGTGATGACCTTAGTGCTAATAGGTGGGAGTGTAAAAGGTATGAAAACTACCAAATTTTGGAAAGGGGTGAAATTTTGTGGGTTGGAAATGACAATTGGTAGGGTATTAACACTAGTAGAAGGTACTCCAATGATAAGTGGTATATAGGTTACTAAAGGTTAGGTTATTTCAACATTGGAAGGGTTGTTGGTTTGGGTAGAAGGTATTTGTGTATTAGTTGGTGGAATGGATTGATTTTGGGTGGTGGTTTTGTAGGGTTGTTGGTGGAGGAAGAGGCTTGGATCACCAAAGGTTTGGTGGAGATAGTGGAAATAGAGTTGCTACCCATAAGATAAGGTGGCATGCCATTGGGTGGCTCAATGAAAGGAATTGAAGAAGAGGTACAATAAGCCATGGTAGTGAGGTAGTGTTAGAGAGCTATGGGATTGTTATCAAAAAGGGTGGTGAAATCCATAGATCTTTAGGTAATTGTCTAAAGCATACTAGGAGTTCTAAAGTGATGGGGGTAATTTTTTGCATCCAAGATGTACTCCATGAATGAGGAAAAAGAGGATGGGTGGTTAGGATTGGATCTTGGTTTTTTTGGTTTCTAAGTTGTCTTGTCAAAACCATGCAAATAAAGATGAAATAAGTGTGAAAGTGATCTCACACACTCAAAAGAGAAGAAAACAAAATAAAATATTCAAGGAAAATATGCATATACTAAGAATACATCTAAGTCCTAGAATATTTTTTTATCTCTCTTTTGATTTATGCCTTAATTTTTAAGAAATTATGAGACTCAACTTGGGCTTGTAGAATAGGAACTAGAAGAGGAAGTCTAAAAATGGTTCTAGGTTATTAAATGATCTCAAAAATTTGTATTAGAATTTAGTATGTGGCTTAATATTTAGGCCTACCCACTCACTTCACACACCACAATAATAAGGGTGTTGGGTTCTTAGCCAAAATATACCAAATTGCTAGAGATTATACTCAGCCAATAAATTGAGTTTTGGTTTCTCCCCTTGGTAGTGAAATCCAAGTGGGATAGCCAAGGGAAAGGTTTACCCTTAGGTCATGAAATCCTAGTTGGGCCTTATGTTAGTGTTTTATGCTTTATTTGAATGCATGGTTTGGTATTGTGTGTGTGATAAGAACTGACTTGCTATGATTAATTTCACCATTTATATTAAACTATGTGAACTAAACAAACATGTAAGCAATGGATTCAAGTTATTTTTAAAGCCAGAGTAAAATTTTGATTTATTTTAAATGAGTATAAGAATAAATAATATGTAACTAAATGTGGTATGAATATGCAAGTCCTAATCCTAGGATGAGTCCTTTTTTTTTTAGAAAATGAAGGAAAAATAAAAAATTTAACCTTTTCTAAGGATGCAAAGAAAGGGTAAAACTTGATTTTGGAAAAGAAGAAATTAAAACTATATTTTTAATACAAAAAAGAAAGAAAGAACATTTAATTTTTAGAAATGAAATTTACAAATGGATGAAAATATAACTAATGTAACTAAATGTCCTAAACAACTATGAACCCTAGAAAATCTCAAGGTTCCCACCAAGTGTGCTAGAATGTTTCACTATTTTTCATGTTTATTTTATTTTTTAAAAGAGATTAAAACTTAAATAAGGGTGAGGTAAGAGGAACATGGATGTTCTGTGCTTCGTAATCTTGTCAATTATAAATACTCCTCTTTAGCTCAAGAGGATGACCTATAGATAAGAAAGCAACTAGAAAAGGGTGGATTAGTAATATAGATGGGTGGATTGCCTAGCGTGAGCTAGATCCAAGAAGCACTAAAATTCCTTGGAGGTTGTCAATCCACTCTTTTAGATAATTAAGTTATGATAAATGGAAATAAGTGCTTGCATGAAATGAAAGGAAGTATTAAAAATCAATGCAAGAGATGCTTTTGAAGATAAATGAAGAAAGTTTACTAAAATAATAATAACTTGATAAAAAATAATACTAAAATGTTCAAATGTGATTCAAAAAATAACTTAAACTTCTATGATGTAACAAAAACTTACAAATTAGAATTTGGATAAAGGCTGATAGGTCAAATTTTCTTGCTATTTTAATAAAAATAAAACACATAGTAACCGGTGATGGTTAAGGCAACCATCACTAGTCGAGGTATGACTAATGTTAGAGATAATCAGTGTTAGTTCTTATAAGTCCTCTTTTGGACAAAAATGGTCATTGGGTTGGTTATTGAAATGCATGTATGGATTGGTTTGGGTTGAGTGTTGGTCATGAGAGTAAAGTGGATTCTCACAAGTGTCAAACTTAGGAGCTGGATGGTCAAGTGATTGGGAATTTTTTTGTGGGTGATTTGGTGGGAGGTAAAGTGCTTAGAGTTATAGAACTCTAACACAAGGAATGGAATGTTGGGAGATGAAATAGATATAATCAATAAAATAATTGAAACTAACTACTAAACTTTATAAAATTATAGATACTTATATTTGGATATTTTACGTCTAGAAGAGTGCTAAAGTTGTGTGCAAGCTACTTGGGATCTTAGAGAAATACAGATAGAGTAAGAGTAATTTGGCTCTTCATGATGATTTGTTGAAGATATTTAATGTCTTTGGTCTATTTCCTATTTGACTAGGAGCTTTTATTCTCATAAGAGTTTGCATTTCTCATGAAAAAGATAAATTCAACTTCCCTCAAGTAAGGCTTATGGGTGAAATTAAGTAACCATCACTAGTCCTAGTCAACTGGAATCGATTGAAGTGTGACTGGTGATGGTCAAGGGATAAGTGGTAAAAATGGATAAAATTATCCATTTAGACTCATATTTGGTGGTTAAGACATTGGGAAGTGGTTCAAGGTTATTAAAGTTAGCATAAGGATGCATGAAGAAGTCTAGGAGGTTAGGGCATTAAATTCCTAGGTGGAAATTAGTCCTAAGGCTATGTATTGATCAATTATACATGGGTTTGTTTGAGGAGGTGTAAATAGGCCTTATGTAATTAATTAACTTAATAAAATTATTTAAAAGGGGGTAACTGAGTTTGTTAAAGGATTTTAATAATTAATCCTAACCCAAGGGGGCCAAATAGGCCAAGGGGTGATTTTTGAAGACTCAAATTGTGCAATTTTCTAGTGTCTACAATTCTTCGAGGAGAATTATGAAACGTTTCCTAAAGACCAAATTATCCTTTAGGAGGATTTTTCATAAAAAGTTGTTGAAAGTGTGATTTCCAACTGAAATTGTCTGAATGAAAATTGTCAAAGAGAAAGTTCCCAAAGACCAAAATGTTATTGAAGACTAAAATGTTCCAAAGAAAAGCTATCAAATAAGAGGCATTAAATAAAAGTATCCAAATACTATATTATTGACACAATTTTTTTGATGAAAAAGTTCTCAAAATAAATCTCCCAACAAAAATTATCGACCAAAATCTCCCAAAGACTAAAATGTTCTTAATGCTAAATAAGTGAGATAAAATAATGAAATATGAATACTTATCATACATTTTAAGTTTATATAGTTTTCATTAATAGATTTGTTATGAAAATTCATTCTAAATAAATGGGTTGTAATAGGAAAAAAATGTAACAATGGTGATTTAATAAAAAAATCCTCAAATTTCCATAGATAATGAAATATGCTAAACATGCATGTATAATGATATAATAAATGAGCCTTCTAAAAATAAAGGGGTCACTACTTGTCCATAAAAAAATGCAAGGTAGGGTGTGTTGAATACACCTGAATCTGTCTGTGATTTTTTGAAATTAATTGAACCCTTGCTATGAGAATTTTGACAGAGACCTAGATAAACACAATAGGTTTAATTTTAATTTCTGAATTTATAAACAATAATAAATGAATCCTAGGCATTGCTCTACTTCCAACCAGGCATCCATAGCCCTGACAAAGATACCTATAGTTATGATATAAGCATTGATCTACTACCTACTAGGAATCTATAGGCTTGATATATATTAATTGAATCACCCTTCCTACATATGTTTATATATTCTTAGAACATGGATGGAGAAGGGTTGAGAATCATCATTAATTGGGTGTATGGATAAGAAAATGTATTTTTCATCAATATGTCCCTATCAACATGTATCCATCTCAATGATTTGTTCTCTCTCATCCAATTTTTAGTATGTAATAGTGTAGGTGATCTTTAGAAATGAAAAATCTTTCTAAAATTTGCAGGAGTATATCAGAGTGACTTCCAAAAGCCCTGTAAACTTATTCAATCTACACAAAACTTAATTTGAGTAATAACACATACCTTAATTCTAAAACCTCAAACACTACAATAAAAAATCTTGGTAGATCCCATTTGTGTACTTCTTTAGTCATCCCCTTTCTTATGGTAGGTCTTTCATAATTCCAACATATGAAATTGATTGAATTATTTTGTAGTTTTAAGAAAACTAATCTAGAAAGCATAACAACTGACTATGAAATCAAATGTTAAAAACATGAAAATAATCTAAGAAAACAAGAAATATATCTAAGGAAACTAATGACAAAAAGCATATAAATATATTATAGAAAAAGGAAACCTAATCTACTCCTAATTTTATACTTGAAATCATAGTCATCCAAAAGCACTCCAATTAGATCAGACATGAAATAATGTTTCAAAAAAATTTAATTGACTACAAAAATGAGGTCATTACCTTGGAGATCCTTCAAATGAAAATCATTATTACCTAAGATCTCAAATATTTGGTATAGACCAATCCATAAAGGAGTGAACTTATCATGTTTCCCTTTCTTTTCATGTGCCTTTTCCCATAAAATCACTAAGTCTAAAATACTAAAAGCCTTGATTTTAGATCTTTTTTCAAACCATGTTTTGATAATGTCTTGGTGCTTGTTAAAAATATGTAGTTAGTTTTTTTGTGCATCCTCCATATAAAATATGTTGAGTAGTGTGGACTAGATTCTTTCATTGTCTCCTATATACTCTTTCACAAACTGATACATTAGTAGTTTGAGAGTGATTGGAAAGACTAGTTTTTGCCCATATACTATCAAAAAAGGTGAAACCTTGAGTCCTTGTTTGTGCCTTGTTTTATCTACCCATTATAGGCATCTTTGAAAAGAGTAGGCTAATATTATCTCATTCTCAATATATTGTGAGCTATAGTGTTTCTATAAGGATGTCCATTGCCTATATTTTGATGAAAGTTATCCAAGATGTCTACAGTTTCTTCTCTTAAGACACATCTCAAATAGATACCTTCATAATTCTATCAGTACTAAACTCCATTTTCTATCAGGTAATGTGATGATTTGAGCCTAAGGGCTCAACTTTGTTCTTTATTAATATCAAGGGGAAACATAAATATGAGTAAGTAGTAGATGATGTGGGCATACCAATCACCACCAACTACATGTGTTTTATTGACCTAATCAATTTGAATGTATGGATCTATCTCAGACATGATCTAGATGCCTCTTTGTCCATGAACCATATTAGCTAGTTTGCTTTCAAGATCAAAATCATATAGTCTTATGTTTCATTTAACTCTTTTTTCTCTTAATTCATTTTGTCCAAGTGTGAGATTGATAGTTGAATATAGAATTATGGCATATATCTTATTCATTACATTGATCAAGGCATATATCTATTTTTCTATCATTTAATAATTTAACTCTATATATTTTAGATTAGTACTCATGAATTCAATTGGGTGTTCATTATTGTTAAATTTTATGTGTTTTAAATCAAAATAATATAGAAATAAATATGTCATGAAATTAGAGATGATTATAATTAGGGAGTGAACAATGGTAGTTTTGATATCCTAAAAATCCTTATTAGATTTAGTTATCCATTCTATTTTGGCACCCTAATTCAACATGGCATTTAGTGGCTTGACAATCTCTGTAAATATAGAAATGAATTTTCACACAATTGATTTTACCAAAGAAACACTTTAGTTATTTATTAGTATTATAAGGTGTTATCTTGGAAATTGTCTCAATTTATTTTTGGTCAATGGAAATCCCATCTTTGTTAATGATAAGACCCAACAATTTTCATTCAGTAACTCTAAATATGTTATTATTTGGATTCAATGATACTTCATATCTTCTACATATATTAAACACCTTATGTAGATGATCTACATGAATAACTCTCTTCTTTGAAATCATCATGAGCTCATCCACATAGATGATGATGCACTTACAAAAAAAGTACCTAAAAATAACAATACATAGCCCATTTAAAGGTTGATCCTACATTAATTAGGCCAAAATGCATCCTTTTATATGCAAAAGTGCCCCACTTTATGGTAAAAGTGGTCTTCATTCTATCTTTTGCTTCCACTAGTACTTGATTATAGCCTGAAATCCATCTAGGAAGGACATCATCTCAGACCCACTAATAATCTAGATTACTCCATCCAAAGAAGGCAAAGGATGGTTATCTTTATCTGATGCTCTACTCAAGTTCTTAAAATCAACACATAGCATAATTTCTCCTTTATTCTTCTTGATAGGCACTAGGTTAGTGACCCAAGCAGAATGCCTAATTGGAAATACAATCTTAGGGTCCACTAGATTTTTAAATTCTATTTGAATAAGGGGCTCAAAAATTGGATTCACTAGCCTTTGACACTACCTAAATGTGAGTACCCTTGGGTCAAAGATTTTTAGGTCTTCTTAGTTCTAAATAATAACATCCATATACTCTTTAAATAGATATTTCAACCTCTATTTCTTAGGTTGAAATAAAATCAGGTCAATATTTACATACTGAGGATGTTCCTTAGTGCCCAAGTTCTCTTTGATGAAATCAAATTGATTTATCTTTTATTGTTTCTACTTTTTATCTTGTAGATATACATCAAAATCTCTTTCTAAAAATACCACTCTCATAGGTATTTTATTCTTTTTTATTTATAAAATGTAATAAAGTCCCATGTTTTCCATGTTCATATGTGCAAAGTCTCTCTCATCTATTATTTGATCTTCAAAGGCTCTAGAATTATTCATGAACTATATGATATACTAATCATCATCAAACACATAAAATTTATCCACATTATCTAGGACTGAGGGGTAGGTAACTAATTCCATGGAAAACTTTTTCATTTTAGATTCTTGTTGTAGTGCCAAGTTGGTAGCTAAATCTACAAGTGAATCTGATGTCAAGTTTTATTTTCTTGGAATGGTTTTAATATTTAATGCTTCGAATGACTCAATTAGATCCTAGGATCTGTGTTTAAACTTTTTAAATTAAGCCTAGATTACCCCAATATATATTTTAGGTTGAAACATTTGGTGAACCCAATTCATGTGAATGCAACATCTTTTTGATTCCTAGAGTTTCAGTTTATTATTTGGAATTTTGTAATTTTTGATGTATAAGTAATGGAAAATAGTAATAAAAAAATCATTTTCAAATGGAATATAAAGAAGCATTGATAACTCATCTTAATAATAAGGGCTTAATATATGCATTTTTTAATGTTACAAGAGATGAAATTAGTAATCATGATAAGGCTAAGGTTTCCTCACTTGGTGATGGTGAATTCTTAGAGGGTGCTATAGCTAATTCCATAGAAATAAATCTACCTAAATATAATAGAGGCATGATTTATGTCTTCCAATCTTTATTTCTTTAGACTACTATTGATACATATACCATGAGGTTACTTAATGATTCAACTCAAATATAAGTTTTAATGCATATATCTAACTAACCTTTAGGACACCTCCTTTGGTGACTTATCTAATATCTAACCTAAAAGACCAAAAGTTTCAAGCTCTTGTCCAAGCTATTAAAATTTTACAAACTAAGGTTACATACATTGAACAAAATTATATGAACTCTCCTTATGATATTTATTCACAAGAGGTGTTGTATTATCTTATTCCACCAGAGATATCTTTCCACCCCTTTCCATCTAGTTATGTTGCTCCTAAGTTCACATATTATTATGGAAAGGGTGATCAATAAATTCATTGACCTTTTTATGTGATGTGCTTTGATTATGAATCCAATGATAAAATGTGGACCAAATTATTTCCAAGGAGCTTAAAAGACTATTATTTAATATGGTTCGATGATTTATCAACTCAATTAGTAAATTCCTTCAAGCCCCTTATGGACTAGTTTTTATCACACTTATCTATTAATATTACCAAAAAAATTTCCTATGCCCAAATTACAAATATCAAATAATAAACCAATGAAACTATTAATGAGTATGTCTTAAGATACAAGATAATGTTAGATAAAATGACCGATCCTATGGTAGATAAAGAACTTAAAGACATCTTGAAGAAAAGTTTGCTTTCTTAATTACATGATTCTATTATTTTCCAAAAAATAAAATATTTTTATGACTTATGCCACATTGTTCATGATCATGAAATGAAACTTATCTCATTGAATAAAGTTAAGTATTTAGTAAATACATTGACTACATATACGTCTAATACCAAGTTTACTATAAAACCAATTTATAAGGTCAAACCTCCTAAGCTTAACAAATAAACAACTACCATGGTTAATGTAGTATCATAGGAACCTAATAATTTTTATTATACAATTCACCATGGAGACAATTTTCACACTTACCTAAGTCTCTTTCTTCATTAATCCCATGGTTTGTAGAGTGTCATCTTATATCTCTCCCTCATCATATGGAGGTTGATATGAGTAGACCTCTACCTAAAGGGTATACTATGAATGATTATTGTTGACACTTGGATTTTCACCCTTGAGGAGATACCTAAATATTCTCATCCAAGTGGCACCATGGAGACAATTATCTTTCCTTGGGTGACAATATCTAGAAATGAATCTCTAGATAAGGGGTTATCTCCCCTTGATGCACCTTTAAAGCTCTCTCTCTCTCTAACTTAACAATTTGGATATGAAAAGGGATTATGAGAAACAAATAAAATAATGAAAGGGTGATGCACCAATGTATAATGTCCTCTAAATTGACTAAAACAACTACTTAAAGACAAACAAGGTATTTATCACACAAGAATCGTAACTTAGGATTCATATTATTACATTAATGTTTCATATGCTAATTTCAAGAAGGTATACGATTCTTAGGAAGGAAATGAATGATTTCAAAGAGAGATACAATCATGGACCACTTCTAGGATATTTGTACACTTAGAAAAGAATACTAGCAAAGACTTACAATAACCTCCTTTCTGCAAGTTGGTAGACCATCAAGAGTACAAGCTAGAAAAGATAATCTTTCACTAGACTAGACCAACAAGATTCAAGTCATTACTCAATATTACATCATATGAGTGGCAACAACACTTGTATATTTCTTCAAGAGTTATTCAAGTACAAATATGGCTAGAGTTTTCCCAATAACCAGTGGAGGATACTCTAATGAGCCAAGAGAATTCACATTTATAGCTTTGAGAATAAGAATAAGTAAAGAAAGTCTAAGGGCCACTTGGACATGTGTCAACTTAAGAGAATCATTTACATTTGCATATAAAAGAGGTATGGGGTGAGTCATGCCATGTTAGGAGGTCTAATTATTTGAAACCAATCATGAGAATGGTGAAAATTGGCATAAGACCTTCAAAATTGACACAAGAAATGGTTTCTATTAAAAATTATCTATGAGCATTCAAAATTAAAAATAGAGGAGCTAATATATAGAACTATTAAGGGAAATGGGCTTATGGTGATAGTTAGAAAATGCTTTTCCTAACTACTAGGCATCCTTTGGACACCTGTGTTTTTTGATTTAATGGAAGTTCTTTGATTTGGTCAGCTATCAATAATGACTTGAACCATCAACCTATCCATTTTGCTTACTTTATTTGCACCAAAAGCTCAAGATTCAACATTTGTTACCTCCATGTTTTCTCTCATGTTCCCACTAAATCTTTTGACATCAATGGATATTTTTCATAGTTTTAAAGTGACATTTGTGAGGCCTTCACCTTCTTTATTAATTTGGAACACTTTCATCAAACTTAATCTTCTTTTAGACCTTTTTCAAGTGCTCTTTAACTATGGAAAGTGCCCTCCAAATTATGAAAAGTGACCTTTCAAGACCTCTGCATGGGACACTTTTGCTTGCACTATATTTTTTAGGGAAATTATTTGGGGCACTTGGCTTCAAATGTGTCCTTCAAAAATATTTGTCTCAGCCACTTTTGTCAAAAGAAATCCTTTAGCATTTTTACTTTTGACCATTTCTGTAGATAATCTTTTCAAAAAAATTCATTTGGACTTTTTCTTTTGTCATTTTCTCTTGAGAGAATTCATTCGACTCTTTACATTAGGGCTTTTCCTTTGTGATTTTTACCTAAAAAAATCCTTTAGCTCCTTTTTTTGCATTAATTTCTTTGAGCTATTGAATAAACTTTTAGATTTTGAAAAATGAACATTTGTTTATTTGAATGTTCCTTCGAGTTTCTTGAAGTGGACTTTTAGAAATCTGGAATGACCCTTTAACAATTTGAAAGAGACTTTTCTTGAAAGGAAACATACCCTTTGAGGAAATCAAAAAGTACCATTAGCTTTTCTATTATGACCACTTCAAATTCTTGCAAATGACCCTTCAACAATTTGAAAAATACCCCTTCAAAAAAATTGAAATGCCCTTTAAAAAAGTTTCAAGGGACATTTTTTTGAAAAAAGTATCCTTTAAAAAGAATGAAGTGGAACATTTCCTATAGAAGCACCCTTCAAAACATGTAAATTGCCCTTCAAAAAAGTTGAAAATGATCCCTTCACCTAAAAAATTCCCTTGGAGAAATTGTTTAGATAATTTTCTCAAAGGAATTAGTATTCATCTTTAGAAAATTTATCTTGAACAAATTATCCAAAAGGATTTGGCACTTTCACCAAATGAAAATTCTAAAAAAATAACAATTTAGTCAAAAACAAAAGATCCAAAAGGATTACTTGCAAAGGCTTAGAAAAAGACCAAAACCAAACTTTCTAAAATAGTTATACTTGTACATTTTTTGTGAGCTTTGTATAGAACACTTCTTTTGAATGAATCCTGCATACTAGACCTAGCCAAAGGTATAGACTTAGGCAACTAAGTTTTTAAATAAAGGTGCCCAATTTTGGCCTAAAGGGCCAAAATTTGGTCAACAAATTGGTGACTCATGGGGGTAGTATGCCTACTATACAAGCCAGACTAGTAGTCAAATTAATCCATTGGGTATGGAGTCATCTAAGGACACTCAAATAAGGAAACATTGGCCATGACTCAAAACCTAATCAACAAGACAACCATTGACTACCTCAAACACATAAAGGAAAGAGACACATAACAAAGACTAAATCAAACACACATGTGCTACTTATCACATAGAGAAAGAAGACATAATAGAAAAGAAATAAATACGTAAATATATCTTTCTCATACCTCCCTTCTTGGATCAAAAGGGAAGTAACTTAGATCTCCTTCCTCACTAGATGAGTGAGGATGCCCAACATGCTTCTTCTTAGATGGAAGGTAAGATAACTCTTATTTATTTTTTAATCATTTTTATTGTACATTGTCCAATGGAGTCATCTCCCATACATTCTCAAAATAGGAAAGGTTATCTTCAACATTGAAGCAAGCTTTAAACCATTGTTTCATCATCTTGTCATGACAAGTTGGTGTGTTTAGGCATGGAACAACTTGTTGGAATTCAATCTCTCTTTAAAGGATTCCATTATCCTTCTTAATGGTTATAATGTCTTAAAACTCTCCAATTCGAATTATATCATAGCCATTTGAAGGTGTTTCTTTATTGAATACTTCATGAATATTGTTGGAGGTGGCTACATAGGTGGATGCTAGAGACAAGTTCCTAGTTATTTTCAAAAGGGATAAAATCATCATAGATTGGTCTATTATGATCTAGGCTCTCTCCATGATTTTGATCTTAAACATGTATTTGATTTCTCTCATCTTGAGATCTCTTGTCTAAGAGCTTGGTATTTTCCTCCTCCTCATATTCTTGGACCATCTACATGTAAATTTGCCACATGTCCTCCTTTTGATCCACATCTTCTTAATTATCATGATTGATCAACTCCAAGTTATTTATAGGTTCTTTGAGAGCTTCAAATTTGTCACATATGCTTTCAAATCTTTCACATAGGTCATCATATTTTGGTTTTCTTGGATCATGAAAATGAGATACAAAAAAGGCCATTTCTTCTTCTTCTTTAGAGTCCAAGAGAACTTGTTCCATGGCATCTTTTCTAACACAAGGACAATATTATTTCATGTCCTCACAACCTGAATTCTCCTCACCATCACTCAGCCCTTCTTCATCCTCAATCCAATCTGATATTTCAATCTCATCCTCCCTCTTAGTGACATCAACCTTGGGCACTTCAAAAATAGGGTGCTTGGCCAAAGGGGATTCCCAAGTAGCAAGATAATTCTCAACATTAGGAGGGAAAATTTGATTAGTTAGAAGGGAAGGAAGTATGGTTTTAATAGCTTCTTAAGGAAGGGTGGGAGGGATTTTAATGGTACCAAATGTCTCTTCCCTAACAAATTCTCCACTTAATCATGATTTATTTCTTCCTTCATGAGCTACCATCACATTTTTCCATCTAGGGAAGTTGGGCTCAAGGATAGATTCATGGGATTGAGAGGTTGATGAAGGGGTGAAAGATATGTCTTGAAAACCTATAGTTTCCTTGGCATTGGTACTTTGAATACAATTTAGATAAGTGGGTTTAGATAGTTTACCTTTAGTTATCATGATAGCTTTCATCCACATCTGACTTGCCAACTCAATTTCTCTTTCAAGGTGAGCTTCAAAACTTAGTTTTTCTTCTTCACAATATTCCCCAACTGTGCCAACATATTCCATCATGATATATTCCTTCCCTTGGCCACTTTATTGAATGGGTTTCCAAGAGGAAATTTTTTGGGGAAAGGACAAAGAATTTGGGATACCTTGAGGTTGCCAAGATAGAGGTTGTTCATAAGTTCTCAAATTTTATTATAGGTGGAATATCAAACCAAATTTATTGAGCATATCATTAGAAAAATATGGCCAACTAGCTTTCTTAATAGGGATCCATTCCTTTTTCACTTTCTCCAAAGCTTCCCTCACACTCTTGACACAAACTCTAGGGATAATTTGACCATAACCACACCTAGTGTCAAGGTCTAACATATATTCTTGGTAACCAAGTAGAATTCTTTTGAAACTAGAAATGTAATGGTTTGGAGGAGAGTTAGGTGGATAGATGAAGCACAAACTTAATAGGTTTGGTCATTGGTAGCATATGATTGATGAGGATCATGATAAGGCTAGATAAAAACTTGTTCATAATCAAGAGGAAGAGGCAAAGCTAGACATAATTCCTTAACTGGTGTTAAAACAAGCTCAAACTCATAAATCTCCATGAATCACTTCACAAAAGAGTATGGAATAAGAAAAAACTTCAATTAGTATATTTGGGTTGCTCAACTAGCAAATATGTACATGGAGTCACCATTGATGTTTATTATAATTTCCTCCAAAGGTTGATGTCTTGAGGAGAACACCAAAACTCCTCAAGTAATAGACTCAATAGTCCTACTGGGCATGCCAAAAAATGTTGACACTTGGATTCACACCCTTGAGGAGATGCCTAAATCTCCTCATCCAAGTGTCACCATTTTGACATTTCTCTTTCTATGGGTGACAATATTGAGAAATGAATCTCTAGATAAGGGGATAGCTCCCCTTGATGCACCTTTAAAGCTCTCTATCTAATTTAACAATTTAGATATGAAAATAAATTAAGAGAAATAACTAAAATAATTAAAGGGTGATGCACCAATGTATAATTTCCTCTCAATTGATTAAAACCACTACTTAGAGACAAAAAAGGTGCTTCTCACACAAGAATCATAACTTAGGATTCATTGTTACATCAATGTTTCATATGCTAGATTCAAGAAGGTATATGATTCTTGGGAAGGGAATGAATGATTCCAAAGAGGGATAAAATCATAGACCACTTATAGGATATTTATAGACTTAGAAAAAAATACTAGAAAAGAACTGAAATAATCTCCTTTTCATAAGTTGGTAGATCATCAAGCGTACAAGATAGAAAAGATAATCCTTCACTAGACTAGACCAACAAGATTCAAGTCATTACTAAATATTGTATCATATGAGTGGCAACAACACTTGTATATTTCTTCAAGAGTTCTTCAAGTACAAATATGGCTAGATATTTCCTAATAACTACTAGAGGCTTTTAAAATGAGCCAAGAGAATGCATATTTATAGCTTTGAGAGTAATAATAAGCAAATAAAGTCCAAGCATCACTTGGGCATGTGTCACCTTGATAGAATAAGTTACATTTGCATGTGAAAGAGGTGTGGGGTGATTCATACCATGTCAATAAGTCTAATTATTCAAAACCAATCATAAGAATGGTGGAAAGTGTCATAAGACCTTAAAATTTGACATAAGAAATGGTTTTATTGAAAATCATCTATGAGCATTTGAAACTAAAAATAGAGTTGACACATAGCACTGCTAAGGGAAATTAGACTTATGGCGATAGATAGAAAATGCTTATCCTAACTACCAGCCATCCTTTGGACACCTATGTTTATTGATTTCATGGAATATCTTTTATTTGGTTAGCTATAAATAATGACTCAAATCCTCAATCTATTTTTATTTCTTTGTCTGCACCAGATGCTTAGGATTCAACCATTTGTTACCTCCACATTTGCTCTCATGTTCTTTCCAAGTCTGTTGACATCAACGGCTATTTTACATAGTTTGAAATTTATGTTTGTGGGCCTTGTAGCTTCCTTATTCATTAAAAACACTTTCCTTAGACTTATGATTCTTTCATACCTTTGCCAAGTGATCTTTAACTATGGAAAGTGCCCTCTAAATTATGAAAAGTGCCATTTTAGGACCTGTACATGAGACACTTTTTCTTGCAAGATATCTTTTGGGGAAAATTATTTGGTGCACTTGGCTTTAAAGATGTCCTTTGGAAAGATTTGTCTCAGCCTACTTTTCTTAAAATAAATCCTTCAGGATTTTTACTTTTGACCATTTCTATGGACAATTTTCTCAAACAAATTCATTTGGACTTTTTATTTCTGCATTTTCTCTCGAGAAAAATCATTTGTCTCTTTGCATCAAGTCTTTTCCTTCAAGATGTTTCTCAAAACAAATCCTTTATCTCCTTTTTTGCATTAATTTATTTGAGCTGTAGAATAACCTTTTGGATTTTTAAAAAGGATCGTTTGGTTCTTTGAAATGTTCTTTCGAGTTTCTTGAAGTGGACCTTCAAAACTCTAGAATGACCCTTCAATAATTTGAAATAGAAATTTTTTTGAAAGGGAAACATACCCTTTGGGAAAATCAAAAAGTAACATTGACTTTCCTATTATGACCCCTTCAACTTATTACAAATGAATCTTTCGTAATTTGAAAAAGACCCCTTCGAAAAAATTGAAGTGCCCTTCAAAAAAATTTCAAGGGACATTTTTTGAAAAAAGTATCCTTTGAAAAGAATGAATTTGACTATTTCCTATAGAAGTACCCTTTGGAGCTTGTAAACTTCCCTTCGAAAAAGTTTAAAATGATACCTTAGCCTAAAAGTCTCCTTTGGGGAAATTTTTTGGATAATTTTCCTAAAGGAGTTAGTCTTCATCTTTGAGAAATTTGTCTCAGACAAATTATCTGAAAGAATTCAGCACTTTGGTTGAAAGAAAAGTCTAAAAAAATAAAATTTTAGTCAAAAATAAAAGACCTAAAAGAATTACTATGAAAATGCTTAGAAAAAGACCAAAACCAAACTTTATAAAAGAATTAGATTTGTACATTTGTTATGGGCTTTGTATAGAACACTTCTTTTGAATGAAACCTGTATACTAGACCTAGCCAAAGGTATAGACTTAGGTGGCTAAAGTTTCAAATAGGGGTGCCCAATTTTGGCCTGAACGGCCAAAATTAGGTAAAAAATTACTATGACTATCACTAATGCCTTGACAATTATAAGAACATTTTTTTTACCTTGAATCATAAGATCCAAGAACTCATTTATGACTACAAGATTACATTTCATGATCCTCCAAAGAAATTAGGTTCACCACCTAATGATCACCATAAATAGATTTTTTTTTTAATATTTAGTAAGATCATTCAAAGAAGGATCCAAAATTGAAAATGCCATATAATACACATCCTCTTCCATCACATTATGGGCACCCATTGGATGGTATTATTGGTACTTATACACAACATACACATCATATGGTTAAGAGTCATTTAATTACTTTTGATGATAATGAGATTAGGGATGATGATTCAAATCTTGATTCCTTATTCATTCAATCATACCTCAATCACTAGCCTATATGTAGTCTTATGATTGATAATGGTGTAAGTGAAAACATTTATAACATGACATTAATTATGCATTTGGGTTATACAAATCATGATTTGCGTCCTTCAACTAGATTAGCTAAAATATTTTATGGGACCTCAAAATATCTTCTTAGTGATATTGACTTACCTTTACAAGTGGGTCTCGCACATGTGGTTACTACCTTATTAGTTATACCTTCCATGGGTGTCTTTGATATGTTATTAGGATGACTTTGGAAACATACACTTTGAGAATTACCTTTTACAATACATGGGTATGTTAAATACATTCATGTCAATCAAGTAATTATAGTTTATTGAATTTCATATGAATATATTCTTCAGTATGATAAATTAATACCTATGTAGATAATTATAAAACCTCCTAAGTTTAATCTTTCACAAAAGCATAAGCAATAGGCAATCCCCTTTACTAGGTGTCCAGTACTTGAGAGACCATTGAATCAGACATCCATAGTGGGTTCCATGGAATCCTCCTCTAATACGCACCATATTCATATATCTAATCACCTAAACATATTCATATTATTGCTATTCCAAATAAACCATAGATCACTAAATAATGTGTTTCACAAACCCCTAATCCTAATATTTATTCATGAACATAGAGTCCTATTAAACATATGTAGAGCATGACAGATTATATCATGACATATATTATACCTATACATGATCCTTGGAAGTGTCACTGGTTTATTATACTATCCCAGTGGAGAGTTACCTATGATCACCCATTTGATGAGATAATATGATAGTTATATATTTGCACATATTACAAAAAAACCAAAAAAAAAAAAAAAATCCTAAAGTATGTTCAACACTAACATGCCCTAATAGTTCCTTAGTATATATGTTGTTGGTTCCATTCTAGTAGATGGTATATCACTTATTTATATATATGCACTTTTTTCACACATTATTTTAGTGTGATAAAATCATACACATATACATGATCTATGCACTTTTAGATGTTAGTCCTTCCCTCTACTCATGTCATGTGGACATTAGGGGCATCCACTTATTTGATCATGATACATATAGGTTATATTATTCTATACTCATTTTGCATTGTCTTGTTTGAGTTTATGTACTTAGACATTAGTTTATTCATATTTATATCTTTTGAAGTGTACTTGATAAATTAGTTGCTAAACATTTTTTACTAATAGATATGATTCTTGGGCTAGTATGTTATGTTTATGCCAGTCACTTATGTCTTCATTCATGTACTTCTTCTAGTGTCTTGACTTGATATTTACCTACTTATCTTGAACATTTGAATTTGATCTATTATTCACATCCACATGCCTTTGTTTGCCTCTTTAACATTTTAATGCATCATTATTTATTGTATATTGACATTTGAATATGTCATTCTTACTTTTGTATTCATTTGACTAAGTCATGTCCCTTTGATTGTCTGGCATCTGAACATGCCCATTATTTGATGTCTTCTTAGACCATTGTATTTTGATTTTATTTTAGGTACTCTTGTATGTGTGATTTCTTAATGATCTTATACTATTACTATTTAAACATTTCCATAATATACATCATGCATATAAGGATTTGATGTGATCATATTCTTTGTGCTTAAATGATATATCTATCTAGACATATGTTCCCTCTATTTGATACATAGTACATTCATAATTTAAATGTTTATCTTATCATATTTATGTAAGGTAAATGACATTTTCTACTTCCCCTCACCTCAAAAGAGGGGATTGTTAGTAGGGGAATGCCATAGAGGTATGACTTCCCATTACTTCATAGATTCAGATTGTAGTGGGGGCAATGTTTTCCACATTTGTCACTATTAAATATTTAGTAGGGGTATATTTTGAAAACATGCTATCCACTACTATTCTATATTAATCAAACCATAATTAAATGGGGGCATGTTTTATAAACATGTCCTCCATAATGACACTTACACCAATTCCCATATTCAGATGGTAATGGGGGTATGTTTTAAAAACATGATCTCCACACTTACACTAGTTCTTAGATTCATATTATAGTGGGGACATTTTTGGAAGCATGTTCTCCACACTTACACCATTTTTTAGTTTTATATTATAGTGGGGGAATGTTTTGGAAAAATGTTCTTCACACTTAAATAATTTGAAATTAACCAAATTGCATAGTGATATTATTTAAATACACATTTGTGGTAGAATTTTATACATTTTTACCATTATTATACATATTTTTAGAGTAAGACATATATAATTTGAATATGATATGCAAATTGCACCTTAATTTTAAAATAAAACTAGTTTTAGATTTCAAAACACTTATATGGACTATCATCACCTACCAAGTTAGACTTTTATAGACTATATTGAGCTAATCTATTATATAATTTGGTTAAATTTGTGGTATGGTTGATGTTATTAAATAACTAAATATTCTAATTTTATAGGTTGTACTTGATTAAATCATCTAAATTCACTAGGTTTATATTTTGAATTGACCTAGTTCACTCAAACTCATCAGGCTATATGTATGCTTGGGTTGTAAAATTGAGTTATTCTCAACTACTAGGTGTCAAATCACATCTTATCCAAGGTTGGGGTCATGTGTCCTAAAATATATTTATCTCTTTATATATATGCACTTTCCATATTTTATATTCATACCAATATTAGTTCTAATATTCATATTGATATATCTTTTCAAATCAAATTGCCAAAATACAAGACAATTGCATTGATACACATGTGTAATCTTAAACCTTGATCTCTTTTAATTTAAATAATTTCAATTTCATATTATTTTCACTCATTATAAACTATAACATGATCTTGATTGTAGGTTAATCACTAGCAAAGCACTCAAGCTAGACTCAAGAAAATACAATGTGTTTTATAGACACCTAAGTATGCATTTATTTTCCTTTAAATTATAAATTTTGTTACTAGATTAAATGGGGGAAATGTAAAAATTATATTTGAATTATATATCACCATAGTCTTGTACACATGAAAAATACACATCATGGATGTATATTCATCTTCTAGACCCCTCCCACTAGTAAACATCTCACATACAATACATCTATGTGCTTAATTACTTATCTTTTAGTCTAACCAATATTATTATGATGACTTAGACCTTATATCTTACCTAGAATTTTATAAACATGCTTATGTTCCATATCTACAAGTTATGGATCTACACCTATTTTCCAACTATTTGGACACTTACCTTCTAGTTAGACACCTATATCGACATAAGTGTTCTATCCCAATGCAAGTGTCCAATGACCTAAAGTCATCCAATTTGCAAATGAAACATATTTATATTTTAGGCCTAAGTTTTTTAATTTGAAATATTATCCAAATTTATTAGCATAAATATCAGATCAATCCTCATTCATTCCACACCTAGCATATATTGAAAAGCACTCAGTCAAGAACTCAAGTAAACAAAGCTTCCATATTTTCTCCTAATTCTAGTTTATACATATGGATAACATATATATAGGTTTGAATTACTAAAAGAGAATTTTACGAGCCATATTTTCTATGTTACAAGCTATGTCATTATATGTACTTGATTATCACATATTGTTTGATACATAAAAAAGCCAACACATAGGAGAGAATTACAAAAGTCCAAGGTCCTCTTCATAGTATTAGTTATGTAGTCAGTGCTCAATAATAATTAAATTAGCCCATTAAAGACAAGATCCAAAGTCTCAAATATAAAATTTTAGTCAACTTTCATGATTTTATTCATAGTTGGATATTACATTTTATAATGTATGGTTCTCCTAAAAAAAAGGAGATAACATTAATCTCTTATCTCTTACATATCTTATTTTATCTCTCCTTTATTCTCTCTATATCTCCCAGAAACTCTCCCACACACCTATCTATGTGAGATGCAACTCACTTTATTGATTTACACACATTAATATTATTTGTCCCACTTATTATTTACCCATACACACACCCTAATAATCTATTGTGGAACACCTAATCACCCATGTGAGGACTAATTCCTCAATAATTAATAGATGGATCTTTGGGGTAGCTTGACATTATGTGCCCACTAACCCATTTTTCACACTACTAGTATGAAAATGAAGAACTATGGTTTTCTCATTTGATAAGGAGTGACAGTCCATGAACAAGTTCTAAATGCACTAGAGTAAAGGTGACACAAAACCCATAAACATCCAAGTGGTTTCATCTATTTTTAATAGGTATTTAGTAATAAACACTTGCTTCTTATCCAAATAACAATGTCGATGCAACCATCCCATGTCAATGAAAGTATCCTCATCTACAAATATATAATTTAAAACATTAGGTAACTTATCTAGAATCTAAATATATTCTACTTCCTACCTATTCTAGATCTAGATATGTATTTTCATCAGATTTAACCAATTATATTGTGTTTATTATCATTATAATATATATAATAGTTGTACTTTCTATATTTATCATATTTTAACATAATAAATTCATTATGTATTTTATCTAAGTTTTATAATTAATTATTCTTCTTTAGATATAGTATAACATCATTATGCCCTAGTTTATCTCTACCGCTTTAACCCTATATTCCCCTAAACTTGATTTTAGGTTTAAATACTTCTTTTATCAAGAAATGGATTGGACTTCTAAAGTATCCTAGATAAGTATTGGCAATTTTTCAGCACCTATAAAATTTATTGCTGATGTGTCATTTGAGATGCTACCAAATAGGTGTATTTGTTCCTATGTTATCTTTTCATATTAAAATTCAAATTATAATATTTTCATTAATCAAATCATATCTTAAACATTTGAATAAATGTTAAATGTTGTATTTGTTTCATGTGTATCAACTATACAGTGTGGATGGAAGGTTATCTTGAGTTTGTGTTAAAAACCATTCATCCTTTCCTAAGAGTTTCATGTTGTAATTATTTAAATTTATAATTTGTATCATGAATGCAAAATTCACTCACATACCCATGTAAAAGTGGGGTCATTATGTAGACACATAAATTTGACTCAAGATGCTTATTTTAAATTTACCTTATTTGTAAAACTTATACTTTTTCCCAGTTTCTAAAACTACTTTGACCATAAAATAAGTCTACACTTAGTCCATTGAGCCTAAAACCACCTCAACACTCACCAAAAAGGTGTTTTTTTATTCATTTGGGCTATTTTTCACTTATTACCCAACCCTAAATAAAATAAATTCATAATCATTTCTTAGACACACACATTTATATATTGTGGGCTCATAAGTGTGTTTTCATGAATCACACACCTTTACTCTTTCTTTTCTAAATTACTATAGTCAAATAGTGTGCATAGGTTATCTTAGGTTAGCATATATATACAATATCTAACTAAAACAATAATAAAATAATAAAAATAAATTAAGGGAAGAAGAATAAAAAATAATTTTATAGGTGATTAAAATCAAATCACATAAGTATGAGTGAGTGTTTTCTAGATTAGGGCTAGGTAAGCACAAGCATCAGTTTCTTTTTTGGATTTTTGAAAAAAAATCATGTGACATTATAATTCTCTTTACTATTAGAAGATTAATGAAATATTCTATAATGCTTCTCATTTTGTCACCGAAATTACAGTTAAGGTTCGTATCCATTTTGGGTGCATATTTCCACCATCACATCTTGACTAATATCACCTGATCATGAAATAAAATCATATAAACCTAAACCTTATATCTTTTCCTTAATAATTTAAAAATTATTAATTAAACTTAATTACTATTTCATACATTTTATTTTATCTTAAGTAATTATAATTGAATATTTATGTCACAATTTATCATAAATCCATTTATCCATATTAGAGAAGCTTGTAATTGGATCTAAGGATATTAATCAACTTGAAACATTAATGAATGAGAGAGAACTAAGTAGATAAAACTAAAATTTTATAAAGAGAATCAATTATGAGAAATAAGTAATAAAAATGTCTACCACGATAATTTATCATAATAAATTACAAGGAAAATATTAATTTTTTTATGTGCGAAGAAATCACACTTTTTAATACTTAAATAAAATAAAAATAAAAATTAAATTATGTATAATAAATAATTAAAAATAATGAAAACTTATTAGTAAATGTGATATGAATTTTCATCTAATAATTTAAAAAGTATAAATTTGTTTGTTTTACAAATTTAATAAAATTAACAAAATTTATAAGATTTTGTACTATAATTTATTAATGAGTATAATGTTATCATTTGATTATTTAAAATATAGACTTGTTCATTTATAAATTTAATAAAATTATATGATGAAATTATCTAGATCATTTATATTTAATATTATTTTAATATAAGTGAATGTATTTCAATTAAATTAAACATAAATACCCATTAAACTTTATTTGGGATATATATCAACATTTAATCATGAGTGAACATATAGGTTTTAGGTTTATTTGATTTTACTTCACAATTTGGTGGGAACTTTTATAATATTACATTGAAAATGCATGTTTAGAAGTGACATGAAATTAACCTAGAAAAATTACTTGAACTATACATACTTACACTCTAGCCAATCTAAACTAAATTATAAATGGCTATAAATATCATATTAGAATGACATAGCTTTGATGCCATATTAGGGAAAACAAATCTTATCATTTTAACAATGTCAAGAAAGGGAAATACCAATAAATTCAACATAGACACCTTCCACATAAAGTATTTAGACAATTGAAATAGATAATAAAGAAATCATTGTAGTAAACTAAATATAATATCCAATGTATATTTACGACCATCAATAGTTTCCATAGAACAAGATCTCATAAGAGACTATGTCTCCCCCAACTATGGATAACTAACTCTAAGCTCCATTAAAATAAGAAAATAGAGATTCCTTAAATAGGAAAATAAATAGGTGAGTGTGATATGATTAGTGGTGAAGTTAAACATGGGATCATTCCCAAATTTATATGTAACCCTTCTAGCACATGTGAGGATAGATACCAATGTTAAATATCCACTAAAAAATGTTGTGCACATATTAAATCTCACCTTGGTAACATCACTTCCTATGTGGACTTCACAATAAGTGTGAACATAAACACACCAATGTCCCCATGAAGATGAACTAAGGTTATGCAGCAAAAGATAATATGTCTTAAGTTTATAAGTATGAGTCTTATAAATTAGGCTTGATGAGGGCTCACATACAATGATAGAGAAAAAATAATAATAAAATTATTAAAGATGATTTTTGAATCTTATGAAGCCTCCAAATGAATGAATCCAAAGTAGATTATATGAATATATTTTTGTAAATAAGAGTGATTATAAATTTGTGCTCTAACCATAATGTATGGATAAAATACACCAAATTTTGTTTTCTCATAAACTATTCTGAATTTTGTTCCACCAAAGATTGTTGGCTCAAGGACAATGTTCTAAGTTTTGATACTACCAAATAATGTTTGCTCAAATACAATGTTCTAAAGTTTGATACCAAAAAATATGGATTATATATAATTTTATAAATTTTTATACCAGTCTTTGTATCTACATATTATATAATAATAGACATAAGTTACATAGCATACTCGAGCAATTATGAAAAAATAAGTAGTACACAACACCCCCTTATAATGTTGACTAGGAAGTGAAAATAAAGCAACCATCAAGATATAATATATATTTTTCAATATGATAGGTGTGAAAAAAAGCAAAACAAAACCAATAAAGTGAGAGTGCCCAATATATTGCATGAAGGACTCAAAAACTATTTATATCTCTAAAAAACATGTAAGGTAAAAAAACTCCTAATAGACTCATATCCAATTCATAACTAAACATAATAGCTAAAACCTTATCACAGTTTACTTTTAAATCATAAAATTTGGTCTCAAAAACATGTTAGATGAGCTAAAAAGGATCATTTTCCTTCTTATTAGGTCTTTTTTACCCATTGAATTCTCTGCATTTGCACAAAACATGATCTAAATAGATTTCCAAATAAGCTCATAGTGACCTATTCAAGTGAAACAAAATTCAAATTTTAATTATTATAGCACAATGAATGCATGATATACACCAAAAAAACACTCAAACAAAACATGGTATAAATATCTTCAACAAAATTCCTCTTTATGTAAAGTTTCAATAACTATAAAAATCCAACCAAATGAAGAAACTAGATATAAAAAACAATAGATGGTACATGTAAATGAACTTCTCATAAAATAAAAATTCCTCCATGAAAATCACCCTATGTTCTAAATTTTGAAACCTACCAAAAAATGTTTGCTAAAAAAACCTGCTTGATCTGAATTTTGAAACTACCAAAGAGGAATGTCTAGAAAAAAATATTTTTGATGAATTTTTAAACCACATATGAGAGTAATGGCTCATAACTATTGCTCTAAATTTTAAAACCATCCATAAAGAATGATGTCTCTATATGCACCTAGATTTTACATGGTGTAACACTCCTGATAAAAATCTGATGATGATGATGATGATGTAATGATTTCTTATTTTATGCTCCATAGGGAAATCTCTAGCTCCTTTCCCTCTTTATATTTACCTAATACTACCTTCACCCATTTTAATCCCCTTCATTTTACTTTTATATTTTTTTAATCTTGTTTTAAAAACTTCCCATACATGACGAAACTACCACTCTAGGTGACAAAATTACCTCCCTTTATTATGAAACTTCCCTTTTAATTACACAACCGATGTGATGATTTTGTAATAAAGGTGGAAGTTAAATAATTAAGAAGTGGGTTTACATTAAAATATGGGTGGTTATAAAAATATATGCAGTGATTTTATCTCCAAGAGTAGTGGTTTTGAAATCACCCCTACATAAATCAATGGTTATATCCAGTTGTAATTGTCTTCTAAAAGTAGCTCCTAAGAATCATTATTGATGTGTTTTACATGATTTTTTTCACATTTATTATTTAATATGTCCTAATTATATATATAATAAATCCTAGATCACTCCCTCTTCTACTTTTAATAATTTTAAGTTCCTCCTATGTTCAACTCCTAGTTGAACTTAGTTAAACTCCCTCATGCAAACTTCCAACATGTTTAATACAAAAAGGCCATTTTTGTATTGATTTAAACATTAAAAATTATCATTAGAATTTTTTATATTGAAGCTTTTATAGCCACAATCCTACTACAATTTCCATAAGTTATATCCTTTATAGTTTTGTGTTAACTACATTTTCATAGGTGAAGAAGTGTTATTGGTCTAGTAACTCATTTTTTACAAACCAAAGAATTAATCAGCCTCGATTCAACTATTATCCATTTATGGTTGTGTCTCCTCTCATTCCATATTTTTTCTAGAGATTTTTCATCATATAGCTAGATAATCCATAGAGTTAACACAAGGATAAAAGGATCTAACAACTGAGTATTCTTTCATTAACATACTACATGCATTCTATCTAATCTATGCCTTGGTTAGGTTGGAGTTTATTTTGATTTCTGTATTATTTATTTTATATATTATATTAGTGTATTTATTATTTCATTATATTAGTTCTATTATTCATAAAAGATCAAATTTTGATAGGGAGACAAGTTTATTTATTTTCATTATCTTTGCTACCAAAAAGAAAGAGTAGTTAGTTTTGATTGTGTTTGCATTTAAATAGATTTATTTTTCTCTCCATTATAAAACCATTAAATAAAAAATACATAGGAATGTATTAGTGATATTTCAAAACATTTATGTCTAGAATTGTGAAATATAAAAGAATTTTTCTTGTATTCAAAACAATAAACTAGACAATCATAAGAGTTTAGACAATCTTAGGCACATGAATAGAGATAGCATAATTATGATTTTGTTTGTTTTTGTTAATTATAAGTGATGTTGTTCCTTTTTAAAAATGTAAAATCATAATTTATAATTTTTGTCTCTCTTTTATCTAACCATTTGAAAATCTTGTTCACAACAAATTATGAAAGTTGAAAGGTTAGTTTAGCTTATTTTTAGACAAAGAAAGTAAAAAAAGGTGTTATGACATTGTTGTTTTAGACTAGATTCCTTTTTTCATTGATTTTAATATTTATAAGACATAATTTTCATATTTAATCCATCTAAAATAATTAAAATAAAAAATACAAAACCATCACTACCTAGTTTACATCTAGACAAAGTTAAGAAAAATCAACACCCTATATAATAGTATAGGTTTGTTTTCTCTCCTTTGCATGCACTTTGAATTATTAGAAAAGGAAAAAAAGATTTTTAATTTCTAATTTACTTTAAATTTGGTCTTTCCTTTGATTTCAAAACTTTAATTTCAGAAATCAAACATTTACTTTTATAAACTTGAGAAAACATGAAAACAAGCCATTAAAAAAAAAAGATAAAAAATAATAGTGTCATAAAGCCTTGTCAACACAAACAAACATATATATTTCATTGTAATCCTTTAAAATATGTGAAATTACCCATGATCCATCCAATCCTTTCATATTCATGTGAGTATCCCATACAAATCTGTGCTTCAACATCATAACATGCATACTCAACAAGTCATTGTCTAAACAAGTTCATATGATTATACCTTATATTTTTGTCTAATATACTTTGAATGACCCTTACCATGACACCAAGTATCATCCATCATAGTTTATTCCCTAGGGTAGAGCACCTATCCCCATATTTGGCATATTGTCCACTATTAATACTGATCTGAGACATGAGGTTTTCTTGTTCCAACCCAATTCCTCATCTTATTGTTGACTCCTTGACTACTTTGGATGACCAAGAAGGAATTATTTATCCACCCATTTTTGTCTTTATTTATAATATATTTCATCACTATAACATTATCCAAACCTAGTTTTCAATTCATACCTCTTTATTCTCCTTAGGCCTAACATCATCCTATATCAATCACATTTTGTGGATGATATTAACTAGTTGTATCCAACTTGATAGAGTAGATATTTTCCCATGAGTCATTCATCTTGATATCCAACATTTCCCTATTCCTAGCATCGACTAGGAGCTTCACCTTCTTATGATCTCATAAACTAAATGACCTTAGAGTTATGTTTAGACATAGTTTGATTCTCTTAACAAGCATCATGATGTTGCTTAGGTATTTTGGTTTCATCATGAGAACCCATTACCATCACCTATTATGAATCCCGTTTTCCCTAACAACCAACTCTATCCATATCATCCATTACATTGGCTACCTTGGCCTAACCTCAAGGAGTCCAGTACATAGTTTAGCATCGATTATTCACAAGTACACAAATTGGTGAACTTGACATGAAGGACTTCATTCTTTATATATCTATTTTTTCCTTTTCTCCTTTCCCTTTTCCATCTTCCCTCCTAATTCTGTTTATTCTATAGGTATTCATATAACCCCATAATATCTATCGATAGGAATTAGGTGGATCTATTGGCTTATAAGGCCATAGGAGAAACCAACTCAATTATAGTGATCCTTCATTGATGAGTTAGAAAAACATGACCTTCGATGGTATTTTATGTGATTTTAGAGTTTTATAAGATAATATCGAAGCAAAAAATGATGTTTTAAAGGAATGATAAGATTTACATTTACACTAAAATAGAGTCATTAATATAAATCTTCCTAACCTAGTATGTGTAATAAATACATTAAGTATAAAGAAAATAAGGGACAAAGAGAGTGTATCTTAGTGTAGTCATATAAAATGTGAAAATGGGTAACTTGAGTGTGGCTTGTGATACCTAACCCATAGGTCCCTTTTTCTTTTTCTCATGACTCTCCTAGGCCCTTTTCACTAAGTCCCAATCATCTATATCCTTTTAGACTAGATTTTAGCTCAATCAAAGTGCTTTTCCCATGACAAATAAATCCCTTGAGGTATCGTACCTATAAGAAAATATCACCCAACTTGGAATATAGTGTCAAACCCTAGGGTGTCCATTTTTAGCGCTCCTATCTAAGTGCATGTTTACCTCTAATGATTAGTTTCTTCTAGTTCCTATCATCCTTTTTATTAGCCAAATGGGAGTACATTCAACCTATGACCAATAGATCCCTATAAAATCCCATTCAAAGTTTATTTAGAAGGGGTGGGTAATTATTACAAAGCAAGAAAGAATACAATAAAAAACACTAAGGTAATCTTCCCTATTCTCTACATACAACCAATTAATACTACTACAAGTTTATTCAAATCCTTGTACTAGTCCCTAGCCACCTCAAACACATCTAGTTTATAATTTTTCATCTTCATACACACATTTGTACAAATCACATCAAGTGGGAGCACTGCATATGGCTTGATCCTTCTTTAGAGTATTGGTATGTAAATAGTGTGCCCACACAAGGGGTGTAGATACACATTTAGTGCATCTTACACATACTAACCCCCATTTTTTCTAAAGTTTATTAAATCACAATTGATTCTAGGGTTTGAAGACTAAATTATCTCTATAGGGAGTTCCATCGATATCCAAAAGTCAAAATTTCATAGGTAGGCTCACATGGACACAATGAACAAAACCTAGAAAGTTTGGGTCTCCTAGACAATAGAAGTAGAAGAAGAGTATAGTGTTGAAACCTAAGGTGTCTTATTTTAGATATCTTGTCCAATCATAAAATTAAAGCTATATCTTAATTTGTGATATTGTCCTAGTCTAGCATAGTGAATTCTAGACCCTGCAAAAACCATCTCAATCAATTTTTAGCTAATACTTATTTTCTATCCCTTATTATTATTTTTATAAAGATTAAAATTATAGTCAAATTATAAAAATCAATATCTTAATTATTTCCATATTATTTATTAGTTTAATTAACTTAGACCCTTGACTAAATTAGGAATAATAATTGTTGATGCTTATATTTGCACCCTTGAGGAGATGCTCAACTCTTCTCATCTAAGTAGTAAAATGGAATCATTTCTCTTTTCATGGGTGATAATTTCATTGAGATGAATCTATAGATTAGGGGCTAAATCCCCTTGATGCACGTTTAAATCTCTCTCTAATCTATAAATTGTGTATGAAAAGGGTTAAGAAAAACAACTAAGAAAATAAAATGGTGATGCACTAATGAACAATGTCCTCCCAATTGACTGAAACCAATACTTAGAAACAAATAAGGTGTTTCTTACATAATATTCACAACTCAAGATTTATTAATGCATCAATTCTTCATATGATATATTCAAGAAGGTATATGATTCTTACAAAGGGTGACAAATGATTCCAAAGAGAGATACAATCACAAACTACTTATATGATATCTCAACAATTAAGAAAGAATAATAGCAAAGATCTACAAAAATCTCCTTTCTACAAATTGGTATATCATCAAGAGTACAAGCTAGGAAAAATCAATCTTTCACTATACTAGACCAACAAGATTCAAGTCATTACTCTATGTTAAAACATGTGAGTGGTAACAATAATTGCATATTTATTCAAGAGTTCTTTAAGTAAAAATCTAGCTAGAGTTTTTCTAATAACCAATAGAGGCTCTAAAATAAGCTAAGAGAATGCATATATATAGCCTTGAGAGGTAGAGCAATCAAAGGAATTCCAAGGGTCACTTGTAAATGTGTCATCTTAAAAGAATCAGTTACATTTGAATTGGAGAGAAGTGGGCAAGCTATGCCATGTCACAAAATGGATTAGTTATAATGAGTTACAATTGAACCAAAAGCATAATTACATTTGTTACAACTAAACCAAAACCTCAAATACATTTTTCCATTTGTTATCTCTTTTTTCCTTTAGGTTCTTGTTGAGCATTTTGATACCAATGGCTATTTCTCCTAGTTTGAAATTGATATGTTGCAAGCCATCACTCCTTCAAGCTTTTTCTTTGGAATTTTTGTCTCAACCCTTTTATTTATTTTGTATGGACAAGTTTTTTAAAAGAATTCATTCCTTTAGAATTTTTGTTTGGACCTTCAAAATGTTCCTTCAAGTTTCTTAAAGATGACCTTTAGATTTGGAATGACCCTTTCAGATTCCTTCAAATGACCCTTCAGCAATTTGAAAAGACCCCTTCAAAAAAGTTACAAGTGTCCTTCAACTTTTGAAAATGACCTTCAAAAAGGAAAAAATAGCCTTCAATTTTTTTAAATGGTCCACCTTCTTATCGAAAAAATCTTTCAATTTTTTGAAAATGTCCCTTTAGGAAAGTTGAAATGCCCTTTGGAATTTTTTGAAAAGTACCTTTCAGCCTTCTTGTAAATGCCTTTCAGAAAAAATACGAATTACCTTTCCTAAAAATGTAAATGGCCTTCAAAAAAATTAAAATGGACAATTTTCTTGACAAAAGATACCCTTTAGAAAAATGAAACATACCCTTGAGAAAATTTCAAAGTGTCCTATTAGGTTAAAATATATATTTCATAAGAATTACAAAGTACCTTCAAAAAAATTATGTGAATAATTTGTCTAAAATAATTTAGCACTTGGTCTTCAAGAGATTTGTCTCAGACAAAATTCTCAAAAGAATTCATTACTTGGCTGAATGAAAAGTATAAAATAAATACACTTAAGGAAAAAGATTTAGACAAATTTTTTGAAAGAATTCTGATACTTAAATAAAAACCCAAAAACAAGACTTCCAAAAGAATAGACACTTAGCAAAAGACCAGAACAAACTTTCTAAAAGAATAGACTTGTACATTTATTGTAGCTTTTTCAAAGAACACTTATTCTAAAGAAAATATAAGTACTGGACTTGGCCAAAGATATAGACTTAGATGATTTTGTGCAAATAGGGGTGCCCAATTTTGGCTTGAAAAGCCAAAATTTGGTCAACAAAATGGTGACTCACAGGGGTAGTATGTCTACTATGCTAACCAAACCAGTAGCCTTATCCAACTCAAAGCTAATGGAGTTAATGTATTTTTGAAGATGAATAACAAGAATTATGCTAAAAATAAAGCACAAGGAAACACACCACACAACAACAACAATACCAAGTATAAATAACACAAAAAAAGACAAAGACAAACTCACACATGTACATAAGCACTTAAGGAACACAAAGAAAATGAGAAACTATGTACAAAAGAAAAAGAGAACTTTAGTGACAATGATTGAGATATATCCCATTGACGAGGATATGCAGCTCCTCTCCATCCAAATTTGAGATTTGGAAAGCATTATGTTGTTTGCACTATGTGATCACATATGGGCCACTCCACAAAGCATCAAACTTTGTGTGCTTTCTAGGTTTGGCGCTATCTTCATCCAATTTTAGGACAATGTCTCCTTCTCTAAAACTCATTACCATGGACTTCTTGTCAAAATACTTCTTTTTTTGCTCTTGGTGACTTGTCATGGTTTGCATAGCTTGATCTTTTATCTCCTCAAGCTCCATCAACTCACATAGCCCGACTTCTATAATCTCATTCTCTATCAATTTTAGTTGATAGATGAGGTCTAAAGTTGGCAACTTGAGTGAGATAGGAAGCCTAGCCTCCCTTCCATACACAAGTGTGTATGATGAGTTCCCAATTGCTCTCTTTTTAGTGATCTTATTATCCCAAAGGGTTGTCTTTAACTTGGTTTGCCAATTCCTTTGATTCTCTTCCATTGTACTCTTTATGATCTTGATCAAATTCTTGTTTGTGGACTTAGCTAGTCCATTTCCCTGGGGATAGTATTTGGATAAGGTGATGAGATAGATATAATGCTTCAAAGCCCATTAACTTATTCTTGCTCCTAGAAAGGCTAATGCATTATCTAAGATGATTATTAAAGGATCTCCAAACTTGGATACTATATCTTCATAAAATTCTAAGACTGATCTTTCATTTACCTCCTTAAGAGCTACAACCTTTACCCATCTTTTAAAGTAGTTAGTGGTAGTTAACATCCATTTATGACCAACACTAGAAGAAAGATTGATTAGACCTATAAAGTCCAAACCCCATTACATGAAGGGTTACTCAACCTAAATTGGATGAAGAGGAAAGGTATCTATCTTTTGTTTTCCATCAAAAAGAGCACACTTTGGAATTTCCTTACCTAATCATGAGTGTCCTTAAACAAGCTAGAGAAAAAGTAACCAGCCCTCATAATCTTAGTAGTTGTGGTTCTTGGAGCAAAGTGACCACCAACAAGTCCATCATAAAACTCCTGTAACACTTTGTAAATATAATCCAAATCAATACACCTTAAAATCATTCCTAAAAATTCCTTTATAAATAACACTCCATCAACAAGTAAGGAAATGGATTATAGCCTAAAGTACCTTCTCTTGGCCCTATTAAGACCTAGTGGACACTCACCAGTTTAAAGGAAATGGGTCGTGTCCTATGTCTAACTTATCATATATGAAGGTAGAAATCCTATAGGGTCATCATGGAGTGATAAAACAACCTCCATTTGTTCTTTTACGTTTGAATCAAGATGGTCACATAGTCCTTTTCCCTTCACTAGCTTGGTTGTTTTGATCTCCACATCATACTCCACCACTTTGGTGATCTAACCTACCTTTTTCTCATTGAAATCTCTACTCAATAGAAATTATTTTAGACTAGAATGAGGCACATAAATTTGAATATTTTTATTATATAGCAGATGCCTAAATTTATTTAAACTCCTTATGATTGAAAGCACTTGTTTCTCAACATATGTGTACCTTATCTCATAGCCTTCAAAACCTTAAATAAAGAAGGCAATAGGTTGTTAAAAAATTTCATAATTATCTTGAGTAAACATTGTAGATATTACCTCTTCATTCCCAAAAGTTTACAAATTCAATTCCTTGGATAAGTTTGGAATTGCAAGAGTAGAATCTTAGGCAATGTCTTGCTTGATCTCCTCAAAACATTCTTTCCTTCTTCTTATCTAAGTGAATATCTCATCCTTCCTTAGCATGGAGGTTAAGGGCATGACCAAGTTATAAAAATTAAGAATAAAACTCCTAATGAAATTTATCTTTCCAAAGAAAAGTTTCAAACCTTTCTTATTCTTAGGCAAAGATAATGCCAGGATGGCACTTACCCTTTCAAGATTGATAGATAGACCTTTTTTAGAAATAATATGGCTTAAGATTTTTCCTTCATAAATTTTAAAAAACACACTTATTTGGGTTTATAGAGATCACAAACTCTCTACACCTCTAAAAAATCTATCTTAGGTAATTCAAATGATCTTTTGCTTCCTTGGAGAAAACTATCACATTATCAAGATATACCAATGCAATGTCATTGATTAATACTTGAAAATTCATATCCATTACACATTGGAAATTAGCTCCAACATTTGAAAATCCAAATTTATTCTTCCTATAGGCATATATTTCCACATTTGGTGATGAAGGTTGTTTTATATTGGTCACTTTCTTTCACAAAAATATGAATGTGCCTAGAATAACCATCTAGGAGGGAAAACATCTCACTACCTACCACAACTTGTAGAATTTTCTCCATGGAAGGGAGGGTATAATGTTCTCTCAAATACACCATATTCAAGTCATTGAAATCCACACACAACCTGATCTCCCCATTCTTCTTCTAATAGGGACTAAGTTGGCCAACCAAGAAAAATGCTTGATGGGAAAGATGATTTTGGACTCAATCAATTTGGTGAGTTCTTTCCTCGTGAGAGGTTCAATATTGGGATTGATTGGAATTTGTATTTACTTGATGGGTTTTGAATTTTCATCTATTTTTATGGTGTTTTGAGCTAATATTGGGTCACATTTCTTCAAATCACTATACTCTCATGGAAAAATATCACTAAACTCATTGCATAGTTTAATGAAATCATGCCTCTCTTGAATAGTGCATAATTTCCAAAGTGAAAGTAGCTTATTTTTAAATATTTATACCCTTTAATATTTCTCTTGATTATTGTACATACCTACATTTTCCTTCTTGAGCTGGTCATCCTCATTGAAAATGCTCTCAAGAGTCACTAAGCCTTTAGAAAGCTTGTTGGACTTTAATTAGATAATCTGCCCTCCATATTATTGTTGTAGTTTAGACTAATTCTTGGAAGAAAAATCAGCCTATTCTTATATAAAAATTTATATTTAATGTTCACTATCAAAGACCTGCCAATTGGTGACAATATATGGTATGGATGGTCTCACAATCACCTTTAGATGGGGTTAGTTTTTATCTTCCTTTATACCATTTAGAAAATCAAATTGAGTGCCTATAGATTCCAAACTATCAAAATGCTTATTATATTCCCTTGGAATAAATATAATTTTAAAATCCATGAAATATTATATAATATCCCAAACTCTATGCTTATAGGATTTGAGCAAGGATTTTTTGGTCAAATTCTGCCCTCTAACTTGATTCACAACAAGCTCACTATCATCAAAACTTGAAATTGCTTGACACTTATTTTATTTACCCATTCAAGGCCATGGATAAGGTCATCATACTCTACCATATTACAATTGCATGATAATTGAAATCTGAAGGCTAAAAAATACCTTTCTTTTGAAGATGAAACTATCATATCTCCCCCATCTTGCTTGTAGACCCATCAAAGAAGAGATACCACAAGCCATTCACATCCTCACTTGGATTCACGAAATTAGGCATGAAATATCCCTTATAATTCATAAAACATACTCCAAGACTAGATTATTCAATAAAATTGTAAGGGTCAAGCTCATAGTTGTCATCTCCCTACTCATCTAGGAGCAAATCAGAAACTCCCTCGAGGGAAGATGATGAAGATTGTTCAATGTGAATTTCCTCTTGATCAATGATGGCATAGTTAATATTTAACACCTTAGGTGAATATGGTTCTAAGTGATTTTTATGGATAGGTTCTGACTCAATATTCACCTTAGTGCCATATTTTGACCTAAACACCATATAGGACCAAATGGCTACCAAATATCCACCTATCTTGGATGTAAAGTCCCTTGACAAGAAAAGAGAAAAATAAGGAGGTATATATACTACTACCACATCATGGAGAATTTAAAAATTAGGACAAGTATGAAGGATCAAATTTAAACCTTTCACTACCCTGCAAAGTCTTGGCTGGTGATCCATCTAATTGCAAAACTCCTTTGGTCATTGGCTCATACTTGATGCCTAGCTTATCTACTATACATTTTGGCATAATTGATGTGCTTTATCCACTACCAATGATGAAAGTATGAAACAAAAAATAACCAATAATTATGTATAGGTAAAATTTAGGAGTCTTCTCATCTTTCTTCACTTGACCATCCATAGATTGAGTTCTATTTACTAGAATGGCATTATCATTTCTAGATGGCCCAGCCTGTTTGCCTAATCCATACAATTCTTTTTGAAGTATATCTTTCTACCCTGGTAATATTAGAGAATCCCAAAATGAGATATTCATATGGAGCTTCTTCATCTAGTCTCCCACATTGATGGAAGGATTACTGACCTTGGGGTTCTCTTTATAAACATTTTCGCTTTACGATGTAGCTTGTGGAGGTAAAGTTGCAGTAGCTATCCTAAAATCTGGAATCCTCTAACTTTATTATAGTTTATGAACTATGTTAGACCCACTTACCATTGGAGATGTTGTAGGAGTCATAATAGGTCCTTGATTATCTTCTTGAGCTTCATCGATAGCCCTCCTTTTGGACCTAGTATTAGAGGTAACACTAGTATTATGATTGCTTGTATTCCCCATGTAATTAATGGCACAAAATCTACCCTTAAAATGATTCATGAGAGTGGAATCAGAATAAATGTATATGATTTCCATCCCAAATTACATTGGCATCTCAAAATTTGAAAACTGAGATGTGTGATTACCTTGTGTAGTCATGCCTTCATTTTGCATCTCATTGGCATAAGCAACTTGTTCTTGACCATGTTCGAAAGGTGGATAGTTGGGTTGTTCTTGGACCAAATTTTTTTTAATGGGGATAAGGTATTTAGAGGATGAGGAGAATTGGGATTATATCTTTAATAAGGCTTGACATGGGTACTTTGGCCTTGTCCTTGATTATTTCCTTAAAAAGAAGTTCTATTTATTTGTCTAAACTGATTGTAGGATTGATATGGCCTATAACCTTGGGCTTGTTACTTTTTTAGAGAAACCAATTTATTAGTAAAATTTTGTAGAAAATTTTTGACTTCATGTATTTCATTGGTAGGGGCAATGGCAAATTTTTCTTGACTAGGCAAATGAGCTAAAGTGGGCAATGCAATTTGACTAGGAGAATACAAATTAGGAAATAATGGTATTAGAGGTATAGGAGCTATCTTTCCCACTTAGACAAAATAATTCTTATCATTTATGGATATTTCATAGGTAGCAATCAATTTTTTTCCACCCATGGATTGAATCTTCATGACAATGTCACTATTTAATGCTTTCAAGTAGTACAAAAATGCATAGTTTGTGATTGGCCTCACAAGAATTAGGATTTTTTCCTACATTTTTTGGAACCTAGTATTAAAATCTTGAATGAATTAATGTGGTGCCCTATTTATTATGGTCAATTTCCTAGCTAGAGATAGGTTATCTCTCTTTTCCCCAAACCTATCAATAAATAGGGTCCCCAACTCATCCCATGAGCCAATAGAATTTATAGGTAGGGTCCCATACCAATCCAAGACTTTCCTTTGAAGGACAAGGACTAAAAACTAGTAGTTACATTTTATTGGGTAATACTATGGATATTACAAAAGTTTACTATATTTTGAATGTGTTTGATAGTAGTAATTAGACCATCTCCACTAAATGATGGGGCACTTTTGAGGGTTGCTCCTAGAATTTGATCATATTGGGAAAGATGCAAGGGAGATGCCCCATTGAAAGGCACAAAAGGTTGTCTTATAGCCATTTTGGAATGACCACTATGGATGTTAAGAAAGGAATGTAACACAAACTTGGAAGATTTAAACACAAAATCTCTTTTATAAGTATGAGTGTTAACAAACATGAACTTTTTGGTGGAATATGGAGGTAGTTCCAAAAATTCAAAGGGTACACCTTTAGAAACAGACCTAGTGGTCACCTTGGCATGGAAAATAGGATTGATCATCAACCAATGACTTATATTATTCAATAGAGTCATTAGGTACTGAATGTAGATGTTTCTTTTCTCTTCAATAATGCCAAGATTCAAAAAAATCTTAAACAATATTCTATGACTTAGAGGTCCCATTCGACATGTAAAAAACTATTGATGCTTGGATTTGTACCCTTGAGGAGATACTCAGCTCTTCTCATCTAAGCAAAAAAATAGAATAATCTCTCTTGCTATGGGTGACAATTTTATTGAGATGAATCTCTATATTAGGGGTTAGCTCCCCTTGATGCACCTTTAAAGCTCTCTCTAATTTATCAATTGTGTATGAGAAGAGTTAAGGGAAAAAACTAAGAAAACAAAATGGTGATGCAATAATGAATAATGTCCTCCTAATTGACTACAACCACTACTTAGAAATAAACAAGGTGTTTCTCACACAAGATTCACAACTCATGATTTATTAATTCATCAATGCTTCATATGCTATATTCAAGAAGGTATATGATTCTTAGAAAGGGTGAAAATGATTCCAAAGAGAGATACAATCACAAACTACTTCTATGATATCTCAAAACATAAGAAATAATACTAGTAAAGACCTTTAATAATCTCCTTTCTAGAAATTTGTAGACCATCAAGAGTACAAGCTAGGAAAAGATAATCTTTCACTAGACTAAACCAAAAAGATTTGACTCATTACTCAATCTTATAGCATGTGAGTGGAAAAAACCCTTATATATTTATTCATGAGTTCTTTGAGTACAAATCTAGTTAGAGTATTTCCAATAACTAGTGCAGGATCTAAAATAAGCCAAGAAAATGCATGTGTATAGCCTTGAGAGGTAAAACAATCAAAGGAAGTCCAAGGGTCACTTGGACATGTGTCATCTTGAAATAATTAGTTATATTTTCATGGGGGATAAGTGGATGAGCTATGTCATGTCATGAAATGGATTAGTTACAATGAGTTACAACTAAACCAAAAGCATTAGTTATATTTACTACAACTAAACTAAAACCTCAGTTACATTTTGTCATTTGTTATCTCTTTTTGCATTCAAGTTCCCACTGAGCCTTTTGACACCAATGACTATTTCCTATAGTTTGAAATTGATGTGTTATAGGTGATCACTCCTTTTAGAATTTTCTTTGAACTTTTTATCTCAACCCTTTTGAGTCCTTTGTATTGAATAAGTTTTCTAAGAGAATTCATTCCTTCAGACTTTCTATTTGGCCATTCAAAATGTTCCTTTGGGTTTCTTGAAGATGACATTCATCTTTGGAATGACCCTTTTGGCTTCTTTCAAATTACCCTTTGGAAATTTGAAAATACCCCTTTATAAAAGTTAAAAGTGTGCTTCAGCTTTTGAAAATGACCTTTCAAAAGGAAAAAATACCATGTGGATTTTTTGAAATGGTCCACCTTCCCACCAAAACAATCTTTCAAACTTTTTGAAAATATCCCTTTAGGAAAGTTGAAATGTATTTCAAACTTTTTGAAAAGTTCATTTTGGCCTTCTTGCAAATGCCTTTCAAAAAAAATGTAAAGTACCTTTCGAGAAAATGAAAATAGCCTTTAAAAAAGTTAAAATGGATAATTTTCCTGATAAAAGATACCCTTCAAAAAAATGAAACATACCCTTTAGAAAAGTTGAAAGTTTCATTTTCATCTTGAAAGATATCTTTCAAAAAAATTGTAAAGTACCTTCAGAAAAATGTCATGGATAATTTGTTTGAAAGAATTCAACACTTTATCTTTGGGAGATTTGTTTCAAATAAATTGTCTGAAAGAATTCGTTACTTGGCTAAATGAAAAATTCAAAATAAATACACTTAAGGAAAAATATTCAAATAAAAAGTCTAAAATAATTTTGATACTTAAACAAAAACCTAAAAATAAGACTTATAAAAAAATGGACACTTAGTAAAAGACCAAAACAAAGTTTTAAAAGAATAGACTTGTACATTTGTTACAGCTTTGTCAAAGAACACTTCTTTTGAGGAAAAGCTAAGTATTGGACTCGCCAAAGATATAGACTTAGATGATTTTTTGCAAATAGGGGTGCCCAATTTTGGCTTGAAGGGCTAAAATTTGGTTGATAATAATCCAATATTCTTAAAATTATTAAATCATTTGGTGAACTTGACTTACTTCAAACATGCATAAAAACCTTAGAAACCCTAAGGTAAATTTCATATTGGTTTTTCCTTATTTTTTTGATTTTTTACTGGCATAATAAAATCAAGAATTATGATTAGATTTTAAAATTAATTTTTTTTGAAACCCTAGTTGCCCATCCATACTAGGTCCTGGTATTTTCCCAATAGTTTTCTATATTTTTTTGTTTATTTACCTACATAATAAAATTATGAAATAGTATTAAATTTTAAAATTTTATAGTAATTTTAAAATAATTCTTTCAAACCCTAGTTACCCATATCAGGGCTTGATATTTTCCCAATATTTTTCCTATATTTTTTTTTTTTACTTGATTAATAAAATAAAAAATTTGCATCAAATTTTAAAATTCCTTAGTAAATTTTAAAAATAATTACATTAAAAACCCTAGTTACATGTAATATCTCTTGTTTTCTTCTTGAGATATCACCTTACATGTTTGTGAGCTTCATATCCTTTTTTTGCACTTTCTGGTTTGATATTTTTAGGACTTTGCATTTCCTATTTTTAGTGCTTTCCTTCCATATAACCTTGCTTATTACAAACTATTATAAAAAATTCAATCAATTTTCAATTTGTTTTCCTACCTTAATAATGGCCCAATACATGGGTTTTGATGAAATTGATAAAAGGGAACTTCAAGAACTTTTAAGTAAACACCTTGACATACAAGATGACATGCTTAAAATACTTCAAGAGGAACAACAAAAAGTGAACAATGTTCAATATTCTCAAACCATAAATAAATTAGTTACAAATGACACTATAAGGACAACTATGTCTCAACAACCCCCCATAGAATCCCAACCTTCCTTTATGCTACCAGCTGTAATTAGTACATCTTTGTCTCTTGATGTGTTAGCCCCTATGCAAGAGATAAGATATTTTCAATCCAAGGTGCTACATCTTGAGCAAGGTGCCTCTAGAACTATGCATGTTTTAGATTTTATTGCTCTACTACATACACCATTAGCATGCCACATTGATTTTACACCATTTACACAAGGTTTTGTTCAATCCAGGCTTACTCTATATGATGGAAAGGGTGATCTAGAGACACATTTGAGAGATTTTCATGTAACATGCTTGGACTATGTGCCAAATTATTAGCTACTTACTAAGCTATTTTTAATGAGTCTAAAGGATTATGCTTTACAATAGTTTTATAGTCTACGAAATTAGTCAGTCAATGCATTCAATGCTTTAGCTAACATGTTCCTAGCTCATTTTAGCATCAACATTAGTGATAAGGTTTCATATGCCCAAGTTGCACAAAACAAATAAAGGTCAAATGAGCATCTCATAGATTATGTTCTTTGATATAAGACTATCTTGGCTAAGATGACTAGCCCCATGGTTGATCAATATTTACAAGATCTATTTAAAAAGAGTCTTCTATTAGCTTTGCATGAGTTAATAATATTCAAATGGTTCTCTTCCTTCACTAAGTTATGTCATACACTAAAGGAAAGGGAAGTCAAGATAATTTCAATAGGCAAAATCAAGTACACAAGTATATTAGAAAGAACAAATAAGAGTAATAACAAAGTCCCATACAAATTTAGGGTTAATGATAACAAAAGTCAAAATTAGCCTACATTAAATGCAAATTTAGAGCCCCCTCAACATGTGGTTTTATCAACAGCTCCTTGGTGAACCTTTAACAATCTACTAGTTGCTCCATCTAGAGTTTTACAATAGATTATAGAATGTAATATCATATCTCTCCCTCCTATTCAATAAGTTGATCCAATAAAGCCTCTTCCACAAGGATATGATCAACATGTATTTTGTAAATTTATAGGGAACTAGACCATATAATAAACAAATGCATTAGTGTGAGACTCAAGATACAAGACTTGATAGATGGAAACATTATTGATCTTGGTACTTCAGTTGAGCCTCCTCAGGCAAAGCAAACATGGGATAAAGCTTTGAAAATATTTTCATATCTTTACCCAAAACATTATAAATAAGATACAAGGGATACATTAGCTATTTACCATGCATACCATGCACATCCCCCACCAAATACATATAAATCACCTTCAATTGAGTCACATCCTTTGAACAACATGATTGGTATATACAATTCTAGAGTTCTAGCTATATTTTCCATCTCCTTCTCAGAGTAGGAGATAGTTGAGGATGATTCAGATTAGCATGCACTCTTTATCATAGCTTAGATTCATAATCATCCTATTCATAGTGTTCTCATACACAATAGATCTAGTGTGAACATGTGCACTATGACATAACTAAAACATTTGGGATATTTAGAGAAAAATATTACCCTAATAGACATAGTTATTAGTGGATTTAGTGGGAACATATAGAGTTCATTGGGTGGGATTATACTTCCTCTATAGTTTGGTCCAACACATGTGGCCACACCATTTACTATTGTTCCTAGTGTAGGAATTTTTGAAATGTTACTTTGTCAACCATGGATGTAGAAACTTTGAGCAGTACCTTCTACAGTTCATAGATGCATGAAATTCATTTGAGCTAATCAAGTTGTCATAGGTGGTGGAGTTTCATATGAGTTACCACTCCTTACTTTATTTCCATCTTCTACTTTGTAGTCACCAATTTTAGTTCAACCACAAATTTCAATTTTTCCACCAATTTTAGTTCTTCCTCAAGTTTAGATTCATATATATTCGATGCCTTCCTCACCAATATATAAATTTCATGCATTTCCATGGAGGCCTATTTTAGAGCAACCACAGTTTCAAGATTTTAGATAGATTTTAGCTATAGTATTCACACCTAGGGTAGTATCATTAAGATATCATTTTTATACATATAGAGCACATGTTTAGAGAGCTTATCCTAATACCATATGGGTCTTTAAGATCCCTATATTTGTATCCACTTATCAAAGTTATAGGGGGACCCCATAGTTGGTTTTTACTTTAAAGATTTTAAAGCATTTTTAGTATACACAAATTTTAGAGATATAGTCTCAACCCTTTCATCATGCTTCATGATCATTCATGATCCCTCTCCTCGATACAAGACACCATGATAAGGAGTCTCCCATGAGACTCATCATTTAGTATCATACATTCTTAGCCTTTCTTGTACATAGTCTCCTTTTTATTGATTGTACATAATTTATTTTGTAAAATCCAAAAACATTAAAATATTTCTAAAATACAAAAACATTCAAATATTTTTAAAACATTAAAAACATTTCAACTGTATGCATTATCCTTGCTTTAAATTTCTACTACCATGTTAAACTTACATTTGCTATTCTATGCTATTGTTTTTCAATTTATCTACATTACCATGATACACTTGATCTTCTTTGAGTGTGTGCAATGACATCTATATCCTTGATTGCTTCTCTCTACCGATTGAGGGGGTATCCTACTTCTACATTCAAGACACACATTGATATACATACCCACTAGGGGCATCTTCCAGATGACTAAACCATCCAAGTTATTTCATTACTATACCACACACTATAGTTATCATGATGATGTAAATTATTTAGTCACTTACATAGATTACTTTATCAACATTCACTAGTATATAGTACTTGTGTATTTCTTAGCATATACTTAGTTTAGTACTCTATGTCTTTCATACTTTCACTTCTTGATTTGATTAGTTAGATGTGATTGTATTTATAGTATTTACATTCTTTCCTTTCTTGATTTACATATCTATATGTGATTGCATTTTTTAGTTCCTATTTTACCTCCTATATGTACCTTATGACATTTTCTAATGTCCTTTGATTGTATTATTCTATGTCCCTATGGCCCTTGTGTCAACCTTGCTTGTTTCAATTGTATGTGTATGCAGCATTTAAATGTGCCTTGTATTCATGATTTCTAATTTTAGTGACATGCACCCATGTCCCTTATTTGATTGGACCCTTAAGCACTCTTGTATGCTTCTTAGTTTGTGTGTTTGTTGCTTGATTACTTTTCAATTTCTTACAATGCCATGATCCACATCATGCATTATCTTGATTTCATGGATTCCATGAAGGACATCATGCTCCATCCCTCATTGCCAAATAATAAATAATAACTAACCAAACCTCTAGTTTTAATTATGTAAATTTTACATGATATTACATTATTTTATCTATCTAGGCATACCCCTGTTGATCTAACAATCTTTCATTACAAACCATGCTCTATCTTGAGATATCTTGTCAATTATCATTTCTCTATCATGTATTTTTTTAGTATAACACACTTATAGGCCTCTTTCTTTTGAGGGTAGTCATTGTAGGGTTTTCATTCCTACTCTCAGAAGAGGGGATAACAAGTAGGAGTTTTGTCATAGAGATCAGAGCACCTATTGATCAAAAAATAAGTTTTCAAAATACCCAAAATAGTAACCAAAATTCAAACGAGGGAGAATAGACCAAAAAGATAGTGAAACTTATAAAACAATCATCAAAATCAGCCCAAGATAATAGCACCAAGATTGGACTATAGCATCAGATAACAAGGTGTCCATTTTTGGTGTTCTTGTCCAAATAGTAAAAAAAATATTTTTGAGATAGAAGTAGAAAGGTAAGCTTAGCTATAGTTTTGCACATACATACTAGTTTAGATTTAGTACTTTTAGTATATTTTTTCTTAGAGAATCTAGATATAGGGGGCATCATGCACAGAATGATGGATCTCACTTCTAGTTTTAGATTCAATAATTGGTATAACTTCCAGATCATAATCCATGTTTCAAACATCAGTGATTGGGGGTAATGTGCATGGCACGTTTGACTTATTTTCTTTCCAAGTTCATTATGTTACCTAGGTATTCTTAATAGTTTCATGACTTACTCCATCTGTAGGTGGTTGGCATCATTTCTAAGTGGCTTTCACATAACCCTATAGCCCAATTTTGGAGTTGCCTTCATACAAGCCTAGTATCCACTATTTTTTTGAGTTGGCTAAGAGTGGCCTAGCTTCTAGCATACATTCAACTATCCATGCCACATTGTCAAATTATAGGACACTCATGGGCTTTAGGATCCATCTTATATGACACATATTTCATACCAATATTAGTTCATAGCTTCACTTCATGGGGAAATGATGGATCAAAAGGACTAGATAGGTTTTGTATTCTTTAGCCACCTACTCAGAGGGATTAGACACATAGTCAAGACATTGATTAACAAACACATTATTACATAGCTTCACTTAGTGGGTGAAAATGGAGTAGCTTCACTTAGTGGGTGATAATGGAGCTAAAGAGCTAGATTTTACATTATTATCCACTCTCATAGAATAGATCACTCATTTCCATTCATGATATTACTCTTGGTACAACATCATTTAGCACACACCCAACATATATAGCATCATCTAACGTCACTCAACATCATATTAAGTTTAGTATTAGTTCACATACATGGTGAGGTGTATTCATTCCTTTCTCTTCCTCTCTCTCTTACCAAACTTTATACATTCTTATTTTTGATATAACATATCTAGTAAGAACTAATATACTCTTTGTTTTTTCTTACATATTTACACTTCATAATGTGCACTCTCTATGCATACCCAACAGAACACAGCTTCATGAGCTTCACCCTTATAGGGAAGTTTAGGTACACTTTCTATTTTTTATTTATCCTAATATTTCACTTTTCTTGCTCTCATGACCCTCTTAGGCATATTTTCACTGATTCTTAGTCATTTGTAGCCTTCCAAACCTAATTATAGCTTAGCAAAATTACTTTTCCCATGAAAAATCCATCTCCCTAGGTCCCATACCCTCAAGACAATAGACCCAACTTGGGCTATAATGTTAGACCTTAGGGTGTCTATTTTTGGTGCTCCTATCCAAGTGAATTTTTACCTCCAATGATTATTTCTTTTGGTTCCTATCCTCCTTGTCGTCCCAATGCGATTACATTCAACCCATGACCAATAGATCCATATAAAATCCCATTCAAAGTTTATTTATAAGGGGTGGAAAATTATTACAAAGCAACAAGAATAATAAAAAAATCACTAAGGCAATCTCCTCTATTCTCTACATATAGCTAGTCAATACTACTACAAGCTTATTCAAATCCATACACCAATCTCTAGCCACCTCAATAAAATCCATACACCAATCCCTAGCCACCTCAAGAACATCTAGTTTAGCATTTTACATCTTCATAAAAACTATTGCATAAAGCACATCAAGTGGGAGAACTACATATGGATTGATTCCTCTTTAGATTATTGGTATGTATGCAACATGCCCACACAAGGGGTGTGGATACATCTCCAGTACATTTTACACACACTAACCCCCCCCCCCCCCTATTTTCCAAATTTGATAAAATCACAATGAAGTCTAGGGTTTGAAGACTAAATCAGCTCTATAGGGAGTTATATAGTCATTCAGTAGTCAAAATTTCATAAGCAAGCTCATACGAACACATTAAATAAAACTCAAAAAGTTTAGGTCTCCTAGACAATAGTAGTAGAAGAGGACTATAATGCTAGACCCTAAGGTGTCCTATTTTGATGCTCTTATCCAATCATAAAATGAAGGCTAGATCTTAATTTATGACACTATCCCAATCTTACACAATGAATTCTAGACCTTGCAATAGCCATCTCAGTCAGTTTCTAGCTAAGTCTTATTTTTTCTCCCTTATTACTATTTTTAGAAAGATTTAATTATAGTCAAACTATACAATTTAGTAGTTTAATTATTTCCACTTTATTTACTAGTTTAGTTAACTTAGACCCTTAACTAAATTAGGAATAATACTCTAATATTCCTAAAATTATTAAATCACTTATTTAATGTTTTGATCTAGATTATGGGAGTGGTCAAGAATCATCACAAGGATATGTTAGAAATCTATATTTCATTCATTTTGTGTTCTAAGTGTTTTTGACCTTTGAATAGTTGATTTGATCTAGGATATTAACATTGATGTTTATCTATATGGTCACTTCATGTTTGAGTAGATATTCCATACAAGGCACTAGGATTAAACTCAAACACTATCGTCAATACAATTATCCCAAACTGATGTAACTATCTACAAAACTAAAGGCACCAAATCTAGAATCTAGAAATTGATACATAAATATCTTCCTACCTACTTTATATTTATACCAGATCTAGACCTACATTAACATTAGAATCACCTAAGTACTCTCTTTTATTTCATTTTTATATCTAGCATAGTTTTAGTTTTCATTAATAGCTTATCTCAATTTTATAAATTCAACATATGGTACATCTAAATTTAGCACATTAATTTCCTACCACATATCTAATATTCACCCTTGTGCCCTATCATTTCTATATCCTTAACCCTATTTTCCCAACTAGGATTCCATAATCTAAATTAAGGTTAAATAAACACCAATATAGGCTACCAATTCTACAATTACTCTCATATCAAAACCCATACCAACAGTGGGGTCTCCAAACAAGAAATTTGAGAGGTATATGAAATTGTGAGTAACCACCCTAGCTTCAACACTATGATCCTTACTAAGAGAGGTGAATTCACTCCTCATATGGACACAAAGCCATTTATTAGCTTTAAAAATCTTAGATGTAGAAAGCATATCCAAATATGATCATTACCTAAGAAGGATCCACCACTTTGATGATGATTTAAACTTTATGTAAGACATCATATACCTTTCTATAAGGATTTAAAATTCCTCCAATCCACTGGTATAAGCCACAAACACTACTCCTAGGGATACCACACCAAACCAACCTCTTCATATAATGCCATATCATGCATCTAACCATCTTTCATAGAAGGTCCTTAGGCCTAGCACCATCAATCCAACCAACTCATCAACACATTGGTAGGTCATATTCATGACATAGAACACAAATAACAAGCTCGAGGTTGAGGGATAGGTCCAAATTTCCCTACATAGTTCATCCCTCTTCTCTCATATAAATAACAACTCATCCAACACCACAACAATGAGCCTCTATTCTCCCACCATAATAAGAAATTATAATCCCACAAAACTGATGTCTCTCACCAACCCCTTGGAGATATCCTCACTCATAAGATCTCTAACTCTGACATCTCTAAATCCCATTCATCTTATTAGGAACCTATTCAAATGCCATGAGGAACTATATACACTTACACTCAACCTTCATAAAATGATGTGGTAGCCAGTAATACGTTATTATTTACACTTTTTAGTTACATATAATCCCCATATAGACAAGCTATGTCCCACCTTATGTAGTATTAGGCTATGTACAAACCACCTATACCCCATTGCAACAAATATCCACACTACCTACATCTAACAATCTTCCTCATTAATTTCATACATATTCAAAATCCACTTAACTAGATAACTAGTTTTCTACATACTCCACTTCACCTTATCAGGCTTCTTCTATTCCTTCTAGTGGTTACCAAATTAACCCCTAGTGACCCCACCTTTTTAATTTAGTCCTAATGAGGAAATAATTGACTTTAACAAAATGGGGACTTATGCTCAGTATTTCAAATAACCTCTTGACTCCAACATATGGGGGATTAGTCTTCCATGTCCCCTACTAAGCCTTCCCAAGTTTAAAGGGGATGGGGATCCCAATGCACACATTAGTACCTATACTATGGACATTATAAAACTCCTACCTTAGGATGGGATGATTTTAAAATTCTTCCCCAAAAACTTAGAAGGGATAACATTCTATTAGTATTAATGCCTACTTGAGGGTTCTATACATTCTTTTTTATAACTCATGGCTAAGATTGTCAAAGGAGATATGAAAAAACTCCTAAAGACTGGAATATGATAATTTTTACACATCAAGAAATACCAAAACAAGTTCACTATTGATTTCATCATAAGATGGCAACAAGTCTTATCTTCCTCTCCTAATATGCCCAACATGGATTAATGGAAATTGTGTGATCTCTTCTTCCATTCCCTTAAAAAGGAGATGAGAGAGGATGCCTAAATGATATCATATTCATCTTATGAATAATGCCTTGAGAGTGCCTTGTGGATTGGCCAAACAACTATTGATAGTGGTTGGCAGACTTATAGGACCAATGGGTGAATTATCACCCCAAGCCAAAATAATGAGTAATTTTAAAGTAAAATTATAAATAATAAAAACAACCAAGGCCCCAAGTTCCTAAATAAAAATAGGAATGCCACTACTGGTGACTTCATTGACCAAATCAAGAAGCCAAAACCTATGAAAAATAATCAATATTAGCTTTTAAGCAACATCACTATCACCAACAATGCGATGGTTAGAAACCAAAATCCCTCTTTTTCCATCCATGGGGTCAAGTTTAAATTACCACAACCATAAAACATGTAACACCAAAACCATAATCAAATTCAATACCAACCAGTCAAGTAATACCGCCAATTTAAGAACCAAACCTATTACCAATGAAACAATCAATAAGGGTTTAGGTAACTGGGGCAGAACATGAGACTTAGAGATTATGATCCAAATGTTTATTGCATCTTTCATTGAGTTATTAGTCACTACAGTTGTAAATTTAGAGAATATAAAAAATTTATATAAATAATCCTAGAAGATCAAAGGCAAACATTTGTAGACATGTTCTTAGGGAATGATAATATAATATCCTAGGCTTTTTCAAATAGTACTATCACCCCTCAAAACTAGACTCTCCAAATATACCAAAACCCTTACCCTAACCACCAAACATGCATTACCCAAAGTCAACAATAGGGTGGCCCACAAAAACATCCTATTAAGAATAACCAATCCGTGATGGTATGTACTCATGATGTCAAAGACGCTACCTCTGAGACTACAAACACTGATGTAGCTCATCATTTGGGAGTGCTAGGTAAAATTAAGATTATAAGGGTCATACAACTAGAATTTTAAAAGGATTAAAACACTATCAAACACACTAGAGATTATTAACCTATGGCCTTTTTCCCTCAAACATTTTATAAATAGAGTCTACTTCTAAACCTATGCAGAACTATGATTTAATATCCAATTTAATAAAAACATTTTCCCACATTTATTTCCTATATGTTCTCAATAACTCCCATGCTCATAGGTTAGCCTTACTCAATGCCTTAGGATTGGTGCAATTATCTAGTGTTATTCCTCCACAAGTTCATATCGACCACATTGATCTATACATATTTATGCCTAGTCAAGAATCTCGGGATGATAATTATTTCTATGATATATAAAGCCTTGTTCCTAACTCTGATATGGCAAGGAGGGAGATTTAACCTTATTTTTAAGGTATATATTTATAATAATTATGTGAAGAGAGATAAGGTTGACGATGGAGCGATATTTAACACCATCCCCTTTTCCTTCCTACAAAAACTTGGTTATGACAAAACTAATTATTCTATAATGTGTAACATCTTACAAGACTATAGAAAAATTAAATATACTTCCATATGGACCATTGTTATCCAATCACTTTGGACCCAAAGATGGTGCTAATTGAGTTCTAAGTCATATACAAAAACACCAACTACAACATGATCTTAGGAAGGCCTTGGATACATAGGATGAATGTTATCCCTTCAACCTTATTTTAGTAGATGTGATTATTTTTCCTAGGAAGGGTTTTCATAGCCCAAGGGTATCTTAAAAACTTTGACATGTTATAAGATACCATGCATAAGCAACCCAAGTTACACATTTATTACCATCTACCTACCAATGGGGTCATGAAACCCCCATAGTTGGTTGATGTTACTAGATCCAAAAAAACAAAAGTGATCATACTAAATAAGGGTATATAAATAACGTAGGCCCTACTAAAGGATGAATCTAAAGAAAAAGAAATAATAGTATCCAAAAAGATCACTGGCCCATAACTAACAACTAGTTCAATAATCTCCACCATGTTTAAAATCAAGATTATCAACCTCTTGGAGAAAAACACTCCCCTTATCCTCACATTCAACCCATAATGGATGGGGAATACAATTTATATATATCTTAGATCTAGTATCCCCAAGAGGGGTTAGCTATCCTACCATACCTTTGCATTATATAAATTGATAAGAACAAGTAAATACACCTTTTCAACAACCATCCAAATAATTATCAATAATACCACCAAACATCAACAATGTAGAAGCAAGCTACCATTTTCACTCTACTTTGGTCATTTATAAATTACTTCAAATCATGATTTTGGATCATACTATGAAAGGACCATACCAACTTTCCAAAGTCCCTGATCCATTGGGTCTACTCCGTCTAGATATGCCAATTTTTCTACTTTGATTTGCACCTATGTTTCTCATCACACTCCAAGTTTTCCAATGGGTAATTAGACTATTCCTTCCCTCAAGATTGTGTAAGTGTTTAGAATAAAAATTCATACCATGTTAATAGATAAGATAGAGATTAACATAAGAACCCATGATTACCCATGGATTCCTAAAGGAGAGGTTCTTTGTCCCTCTTGAATAAATAAGACCCTATAAAATCACTCATTAGATTCTTACAGACTTTCTTAGATATAATAATTGGTCATCACAAATTACCTACCACATCCACATAAGTAGAAATTGCTAACCGGTTTCACCCATGTCCTACCCATAGTAATGGAACATACATAACTATACTCATGCACCTCCTATGCCAAATTGAGATCATAATTATGTTGGCATACTCCCCATGCAAAAATAAAACCCTAATTATGCTTGTATACTTCCCACCCCATAGAAAATGTCAAGAAAATAACCTTTTGAATGTCTATATGTACTTAGCTACCTTGACTCATAACTTAAGAAATAATATTTTGAGTTCCTAAAATTTATTCACTTAATTTGTTCACAACACAAGGTTTAACCATCTAAACCTTCACAATCCCTTATATTTACCATGTAAATGGGATGGAATCATCTTCTAAAACCTCAATACCATGGACCTAAAGATGGACTACTCAATATTTTTTGATATCCATATGGTGAGGATATCAAAAGACCAAGAAAATTCACCCGATAATTATCCTCCTCCTATACATGACTAGTGGGTCCTTCACTATGATGGAGCCAAGTGCCACTTAGGCAATGGGCTCTTATTTCATCATCAAATACAATATTGACTGAGGAGTCATTCTCATCTCTCCTAAAGGGTGAGTTATGCCTTTTGGATTCAAATTAGACTTTGAGTGTATAAATAATGGAGCTGAGTATGAGACTCTATTTCTTGGCATGCTCATTAAATTTGTTTTAGGAATTAAAAAATTAAGGATCTAAGGAAACTCATATGTATTTGAGAACCAAGTTTTTGAAGTTTATCATATTAAGGCCAAACACCTTTAGTTGTACAATACCACTATATGAGAGATCACCAATGAATATAACTTTGTTTTTATAAAATCAGTCCCTAGGGAAATCAAATAGCTTTCTAACTCCATGGCTACCTCATATTCACACTTTGTCCCCCATCTAGAAATACCATAGAACTATCATTTCATAGTTTCATTCAGGATAGAGCATCTTGTGTATAAGACTCCTAACAACTAAACCATCACTCACATCATATGGGAAAATGACCCCTTGGTTCTTTATCTAGATAAGAATAATGAGGTCATTTTTGAATTATTATCACAAGATCCTATGATGACCTCCCATAATTATAACATAATAGGGGGTTATCACCTACCCATTATCCCACCTAGGCCCTTGGAATTGAATATTATAATTCTTATTATCTCATTGAGGATTACCTATCATCTGATGATGAACACATTATCTTCAGTACATATGATAAATATACCAATCTTTTCCTAACCCCTAAATTTTTTTAAGAGGAAAACACCTCCCTCATAAAATAAATAATTGACATTAATAATGAGATAGAAGAGAATCCAATACTTCTAAAGCTAGGATCTTCACTCTTTGAGCAAGAAGTGGAGGGACATAAGTATCTCCTCATAGAACTCTCAAAATCTTTCACTTTCTCCCATGATGAAATGGTAATAATTAATCTTGATGTAGTCATCCATAACCTTGTTACAACACTTGACATGAAACCTATCAAGTAAAATCTTAGGCCTATCAAGCCTAAGGTCACGTTGATGGTTAAAGAAGAAACTCATCAAGATTTTAAAGGTCAGATTCATTAAGCCATTCTATTACTCCAAATGGATTTCCAACATTTTCCCCATCCTCAAAAAGAATGATAAAATGATAATCTATATAAACTTTTGAGACATTAATAAATAATGTATGAAGGATGACTTCCCTCTCTAATCTATTGACATCATTATTGAAACTAACATTAGGTATGATTTTTTATCACTCATTATGATTTTTCTAAGTACAACCAAATTCAAATTTATTATGAGGAGAAAATAAATACCTCACTTAATACACCTTTGGGGACATTTTGTTATGTTATGATGCCCTTTGGTCTAAAAAACATAGGGCAACATATCAAAGGGCTATGACCCACATATTTCACAATCTCACTCATGAGATTAGATGATATTTTAGTAAAATTAAGGTGATGTGTAGACCATTTATAGGTGTTACGCACCATATTAACATACTTAATTGAATATGACATTACTCTCAACACTAATAAATGTGTGTTTGGAGTCACTGGTAGAAAAATACTAAGGCATATTATCTCCTAGTGTTGAATTTATATTGACCCTAATAAAATATGATCAATCTTATAAATTCTCCCTCCTATAGATGAATCATGCATTAAAATTTTTTTAGGTAAGTCGAGACCCATTTGATGATTCATTCCTAATTTTGCTTGTGTCATTCACCCCATCAATAACCTACTCAAAAATACAAATGGCCTAATTAGAAAAATTATTGTTAGGATTAATTCAAGACAATAAATTACTTCTTTATGTCTCCCCTTAAACTCATGGTGCCTAAGTTGGATAAGCCCCTGATACTTTATATTAGATCAACTAAGGTGTCCCTCACCTACATGTTGGCTTAGGATGATGACACTGATAAATAATGTGTCATTTATTTCATATTCAAACCCTTTTTGATTATGATACACGATATACTCAAGTAGAGAAGGAATGCTTAGCAATAATATTTATGACCAAATTATTAAAACATTAACTTTTCAATCAAGAAACAAGAGTTATTATGATATCTCATGACCTACAAAGATTTCAAACCTAGACTACTCTCTATAGGAAGGTTGGGTGCTTCATTACACTCTTAAGTAAGTTAAATTTAACTTATGTCAACCAAAATTCCCTTAAAGGATAAATCATTAATGATTGGTTGGATGACTTGCCCTTTGAATTTAATGACTTCATCGATACCAATTTCCCTAATTAGATGATATGATGTGTATAAATTCTCACTATAAGATCCTCTCTTTGGTACATAGATATCAATTACCTAATTGATCATAACTATCCTAGAGGTGCCAACTCAAAAAATAGGTCTTCACGTCATCACATCCAAGTATGTTATTTTATATATAATACTTTATCACAAGGCCTTTGAAGGCATTTTTTTATGATGTGTTAACTAAGAAGAGTAAAAAAGAGTCATATTTCATTGTAATAGTGGCATTTATGGTGGACACTTTAGTGTCCATGTGACTACTTGAAGAATCCATAATATAGGATACTTATATCCCACTCTAGACCATAATGATGTTGTATATGTACATAAATGTGAAAAATGTCAATGTTTTTCACACATAATACATGTTTGCACTAGGGCATTGTATCCCATCATCACTTCATGGCCCTTTTCCACTTAAAATTAGATTTACTAGATAATATCTCCCATGATTATTTGGATGGTCATCACTTTATTATCATAGAAACTAAGTATTTCTCCAAGTGGGTATAGGAAATTCCACTAACAACTATCCCTAGATCAGCCATCATAAAGTTTATTCTAAATCAAATCATCTATTGATTTGGGGTCCCACAAGTCATCATTACTAATAATGGGTCCCCTTTAAAATTATTTAACTATGTAATAAATTCACCATATCATACCACTCAACCTTCCTAAACTATCCACAAGCCAACAATCAAGCTAAAACTACTAACAAAACCCTAAAGTCAACTTTGGTCAAAACTACTAGAAATTCTAAATGAGATTGGCATTTACAACTTTATCCAGCACTATGGGATTTGATAAAAACTATTAAGAAACCCATAAGGGAAACTCCTTATTCACTCATGTTTATATCTAAATCCATTATACCCATAGAAGTATAAATGCCCAGCCTTTGTGTTTCCCTTTAGGGCCTTTTTGATCAAGAATATAGAGAGGCATGGCTAACCCAATTAGAACTCTTAGAAAAACATCATATTACTACCACAAATAATGAAATTTCTTATGTTAATTATATGGGTAGAGAATAAAATAAAAACATCCATGTAGGAGAGCTTATCATTAGTATTGATAGTCAAATTGGAAAGAAGAAAGGAGAAGGTCATAAGCTCAAACCTAACTAGCTAGGACCCTACCTAGTGATAGAAGACTTCAATAATAGATCCTATCAGTTATACACTCTAGAGGGTAAATATTTTAGTGATTATATGAATTTATTTCACCTAAAATTCTTATATATCTACTACTTTCATATCATGTTCTCATTTGCATTGCATTTTCATAGGTTTCATGTTCTCCTACATATCAGATGGGTTATTGGGTAATTATTTGGTTTTTTGCTCATATAGTGTAGAAAATTTCAAAATATTGCATATCACATCATCCCAATCTTATATTTTTATATCACCCCATATAATTCATTATTAGGATCAACATTTTACATTGGTCTTTGCCTTAGTTATTACGATAATATTACACATCTTTTCTTAACATCTTCTTACACAACTTAGAAGAATGCTAGCCTATAGTTTAGTTTAGAGGCATGTCCATGATAGATTCCCCCCTTATAGTGAATTATAAAAATATAAAATTAGCATGCTTAAAAATAGGTAACTTTATTCTCCTATCTTTCTCCTTGATGATGAGCTCTTGCATCTTACTAGTTGCATAGGGCCAAGATTTGGGGGTGAAACCCTTGCAGATAAAAAGATAAAGCAAACACTTTCATGAAAATAAAAATGATTATGCAAATACAAAGGTCAAATTTAATATATCACTCCCTTTTACTAACCTTTGGTGATGATCCCTTGTATCTTATTGGTTATGTGGGGTTAGCATTTGGGAGAGATTCCCCATTACTCATCCACATATAGGCTTTGGTGATGAGTCTATGTGTCTTTTTAGTCACATGAGAGTAGGTATAGGGGGTCATAAATATAAGTAGAATTTAAATGTAAAATAAATATCAAATAAATAAGTGTCTAAGGAGGAATTTCCTCAAAATATTGCATAAAATTTTATGTTTATAAAGGGTAGCCTTTTCCTATTTACTAGTTATGTTAGGGCTAGTTATCTCTAGATGAAGGCAATAAAAATAGTGTTTTATAAGTCTATAAAGAAGTATATTTTCTCTTTTGATTATAAGGATTAGGTTATCTTTATTTTTCCTATGAATTTTTGATTTATGGTTCTCATTATTTATCCCCTTACATTTATCCTATTTCCCCTTTCATTCCTTGTTGCAAATTAAAAGCCATATGTTGTGTAAATAAAATGACTAGGTAGTCATGTACAAAATATATATTAGTGTAGTTATGATTACATATACTTATCCATCACATTACATCATTTTCATTTTTTTTCCCTAAATATACATAAATATTTCCCATAACATAATATCAAAAGTGAAGAGATACATTTACATCATCACATGCCTATCCATCTAGAGTGTATCAACTGAAAGGAAAAGTATGAAAATTAAATTCACATCACTTGAATGACAAGTCAATGATAAGTAAGCCAAACACACACACACATACACAAGCCAAACACACACACACACACACACACACACACACACACACACACACACACACACACACACACACACACACACACACACACACACACACACACACACACACACACACACACACACACACACACACACACACACACACACACACACACACACACACACACACACACACACACACACACACACACACACACACACACACACACACACACACAAACACACACACACAATGACTATCAAGTTTATACAAAAAGGATGTCTAATAAAAGTCCCTAATAGAATGTCAATGTGCCTCATGTCATCTAAAAAAGAATCAAAGTATATAATGAAATAACATATACATCTATAGTATATCTGACAAGTCTATCCTTTTCTTGTGAGAGGGTCTTAATGCAAAATAATGTTGAGGAATCTCACTCTAATGGTGCCTCCTACTAGAGCCTCCCTCAAAATTTTCCTCACCTCTCTTATTTTAAAACCAACATGATGACCCCTACTGACACCTTCTCAAATTGTCCTCTTTATCTTGTGGTTGGATCCTTGTCCACCTCCCCCACCCACCATAGTATCTAATAGGACCTATGCCCCCATTTCTCTATCTAGTAGGGTGTTGTTATTCATCGTAAGTGTTGTTACCATTACAAAATCATGGTACAATGGGGAAAATACATTTTTATGCTGACCAATAGCTATGGGGAGTCTATGAATGACCAAAATCTAGTCTCAAGATAGACCTATGCTTAGCTAAAAAATATTTATTAAGTTATACCTGATCATCTACCTCTAACCACCCACATTATCCATGATCACAAAGTATAAGAGTTGATATTAGATCTAGAAGATATAAAAATCTAGTATGCATAAAATCAACTAGGAAACTAAAATAATCAAAGTAAAGGCTATAATCATAAATATGTAAATAAAAATTCTACCTAGGTCTCCCTCATGCCACTCAAGGTCAAAATCATCCTCCATAACCTCCTTCTCATCTATGTCTAGGTCCTCTTACATTTCAACATACATTAGAGCCTCACCATCTCTATCTCCTGAGTGATGCTATTATAGAGGGTCCTCATAAGTGGGGTCCTACTACTATGGAGGTGGAGGTGTTTATGGTGAATCCATTTATTTTTGATTAACTATAAGCTGGCCTCATCTTCTCACAACAAGCTATGGGGGAGGTATTTTTGCCACTCTTGGCTAAGTTGGTCAGATAATTAACACCCCTCTCATATGTGAGTGACATACCAGTCATCATAGTCTAATTACCCTTGACTCATGTATGCCTCTATAAACAACTTAAGGAATGGAAAAAATTCCTACATATGGCATACCAAATTACTAGGGCACCTTATCTACATGGTGTACCTCAACCTTTAAAATCTAGTCCCAAACTGGAGTGGCCCCAATAGCTTGTACAAGATAAGCCCCCTCATTTTTCCATTACCCATCCATGTCTTAGTAAGTTAGGGAAACTAGATCAATCATTTTCATAGTCCCAATTGCATAGGGAAAAAAACAAAAAGGTAACACACCTATCCATCTAGTATCCCTAATATCCTTAGGTGATCTAATTAGTACTTCTCTATGGTAAGTGATGATCTAATCATAGATTCAACCCATAAAAATTATCATGTGCATTATCAAGAGATTCCCTAGATAGGCCACATGGTAAATATCCCTATAGATCTAACCTATTAACTTTTTACTCTAGGATTAATGTGTCCCTCTCTCCTCAATACATCAAAAAATCAATGACTAGATAAATAAAAATCTATCATTACCCTTATCTCCCACTATCTGAGAGGTAAGTATACAAATAATAGCTTTACATGGGTTTGGGATCACTAATACCTCTAACTAGGAAATCCTCACATGACACTTCACATCAACATCAGGTGAGTTAGCATATTCAAAGTTCTTGACCTAACTCTTAGCCTTATAGTCACTATCAATAGGATATATAGAAACTATTGACCCATAATTGGTAGAATTATAATCCATTAAACATAAATTATAGTGATCATTAACTCCTTAAGATCTTATAGGAACATAAACATGTTTAGATCAGGGTCTTAATAGGCTAGAATATCACATAACAATCTATTAAATGCTAGGACAATCCCTACATGTGTTATCTATAAAAATTTGAAAGGCTAATTTGGATTATTTATAGAGGTTAAGTGCATGGATTTGGGGTATAATTTTTTGGATATTTATTGTAAGATGTATGCATTATAGATATTATGTGTATGTGTAATGTCTAGAATGTATACGTGTTATTTAAAACTAGGCTTGGGGATACTGAAGATAAATGTGTACATGTTATAACATGTACACATTATGTTTAGTATAAGTTTACATTTATATTCCTTATAATTTAAATTTATTTTAGTAAATATAAGAAATTAGGGTCATTCTACATCTGCTAAAGCTGGTCTCATAGCTACATGCCTTACAATGTAGGAGATAGTTCTTCAAAATCTAATCTATTTACTGCTTAAGAATTTTTAGTGTGTCAACATTTAACTTAGGGATTTTAGGGTATAAATTTTATGATTGATTTCCATTTTTAGCAAACATATAGTCATTTTTACGTTTGTGTGCCTTATGGAATACTTTATGGCATTTATAGGAGTCTTAGGTTTGTCAAAATTGAAGTTTACAAACCACTCACTTTGAATTAAACCTAAAGTGGTAAGATTTGGAAAATATAAGTCAAATTGATGAATTGTACACAAAAAATAAACAATTTATGTTAATTTAATTTAATCATCATCACTAATCATTCCTAATCACTCTTTTATATATAATCATACCTAATCATTCTGTCATTGACCCCCACCATACCTCATCATATCTAATCATTCATTTATCATCCATAATCACTCCATTCACCCTCACCATCCCTCATCATCCCTAATCACCACATCATTGTCCACCATCATCCATAAACTCCTTCCTTATCCCTAATCATCCCTTATCACTCCCTCATTGTCTCGCAAGATCCCTCATCATCTCTAATCACTCGTTCATTGACCTTGACCATCACTCACCATATCTAATCACTGCTTCATCATCCCCCATCATCCTATAAACACTAATTTATGGATTATATAACACCTCAATCTTAGATACTTGGAAAACTCAAAACTTGGTTGATATTTTTAGTTTTGGACCTTTCCCACTTTCTTAAGTCTCATATTTTCTCTATCTTATAACCTTTGCCTATCTCTTATTATTATTAGTCTTATGTTGATGACCCAAAACCTATATCTTTCTAAAAAAATTAAAAACCTACTTAACTCCCACCTATACAATTTATAAGCATGTGCCTACTTTATTTTTCCATGGACACTAGCATTCAAGGCATGCACCTACATCAATGCTAGTATCCTACTCTGATGCAAGTGTTTATTACCATAAAGCCATCTAATTTTAAAATTAAATGTATCCCAATGGTTAGCCTAAGTGATTTGATGTGATTTACTTATCTAAAGGGATTGATATAAATACAATATCAACCCTCATTCAATCTACACCTAGCAAACCTAGAAAAGACTTAAGGTAACTTATCAAAGTATTCAATCAAGCACTCAATAAATCCAAGCTTTCCTATTTTTTCATATCATTCATATGGATAACATATACATGGGTATAAAGTATCAAAATAACATCCCAATATATATATTTACCAAGGTACATGCTAGGTCATTATTTTACTTACTTTACACATATTTCATGATTCACAAATAAGCTAAAATGTAGAGAAAAACTACATCAATTTGATTTCATCTTTAAAATATTGGATATGTAGGTAGTGCTCATTGAAAAAGGGATATTTAGGGTGAGATAGACACCATTTGTCTAATAACCCATTTTTATTTAGGGTCACTATGAAGATGAAGAACTAAGGTTTTGTAAAGTCATGAAGAGTAACAGTCCATGACCTAGATCTGAAAGAACTAGAGCAAAGGTGATGAAAAAGCTAGAAGCATCTAGGTGGTCACATCATTTTCTAATAGGTATTTTTTAGGTGACACTTTTTTTAGGTTTAGATAATAGTGATGATGTAACCATCCAGGCTGATGCTAGTGTTTATGGCTCTAGAGGCATCCAAACTATAATCTGGTAATTGTTCCAAAATCATATTCTAGTCTACTCCCTACCTATTCTAGATATTGAAATTCATTAACATTATAAATATCCAAGTACATTACTTATTTTTCATTTCCATATCTAGCATAATTGTACTTAGTATTTTTATCTTATCTCAGTTTAATGAATTCATCATATGTTTATATCAGAGTTTAGTACCCAGTTGGCTTGTTTTAGAGATAATATATTAATGTTACACCTTGTTTTAATATTAGAGATGAACCCTTTTATTTATATTCAAATAAATATATAAACTAAAATAGTGTAAACATTCCTAAGTGTGGGACTTATATAAAGAATGTATCTCTAAAAAAGGTCAAGTTCTTAATTGATCTTACCATTTGGACCTAAACTAATTCTAACTCTACTTCATATATTAGAAAAGGAATAATAATAAATAAAATAAAATAAAAATAGGTGATGAACTAAAGGTAATATTTTCTCCTAGTATCTCTTAACTAGACAACAAAACCTCTCAAAAATTGATAATCACTATACAACATTCACTTGGGTTTCTATCTCCCATTAGTATTTTGTATGAAGGTGAAAGATCTAAACAAATCTAGGAGGGATCACAATGAACTTACATAAGGCTTAAATGTAAAATCCAAAACTAATCTCTTCCTAAATATAATAACACAGAACATACAACCTATAAAAGAAGGTTTTTGTACTGGGAGTGAGTAAAATGGACAACAATTCAAAGAAAAGAAGATTTTCATAAGCAAATATCAATAGTTCATCAACTACATGACAAAAGAAATATGTTTAAAGGGATAAAATTTATTTCTTGATTTATTTCAAGGCATAAAAATTAATAAAATTGTAGTAACTCATAGAGTACTAACAACATTTTTAGTAGCAAGACTGGAAGAGAAAATCTCAACATAGTTACTAAGATAAAATCATTAGTTTTATGATCAAATTTTGGCAAAGTCCTTGTGTCTCAAATATTCCCACCTTTTAGAAATAAAAACTAGGTTTATATAGACAATTTTAGACTTAGGGGCATTCAATACACCTAGCTTCATATGGTTTGGCGAATCATATTTGAGACTCCCATTCCAAGTCTCTCCTTACTACCAATCTCTAGTAGATCTTCCACCATTACTCAAATTAGCTCAAAAGTGCCATTCTCTTATCTTAGAATCTATTTATAGATGAATTTTTTTTGGGATTAATCTCAATGATGCTTCAAGTAGCATCTCTTTCAATCTTTCCTAGGTCACTTAGTCTCTCACTTCCAGTTGTTACTTTATAGACTTGCCACATCTCATATCTTTCAGGGTTGAGACTCAAGTGATTGGCTCTAATGGATTCCTAACATGACCTTATAATTTTCTTGTGATAACCTTATTAAATATGCATATCCTTTTAGGTATCTGATTATGTCCTTGTTAACTCCATTGACATCCAACTACTATGGTGGTTATACATAAAACTCTAGTGTGTGCAACTCTCTATGGAATCTCTTAAACCTACCAAGTGGAAACTAGGGATGCTAGAGGGATGATTACATTCAATCCATTGGTTATATACCTATTTAACACATGGTAAATCATATTAAGTAAATAATTATGAAGATTAATAATGATAAATGGTTGGGTTCAAAGTTGGGATTCACATATTCCAAGGAAAATGTTCTCTTTTTCTCAAAAAACAAATTTTTAGGGAGACTTCAGCCACTTCTCAGCGAGTCATCCAATTACCTTCATTAATGTGTGCTCTAAAAGTTCATTCTTTGGCTCATCTTCACTTTGTAGCTTGACATGTAACTTTTTTCCAAATCTGATTTACATTTAAAGAATAATCTTAGATAGGGGCCACTCACTTTAGAAGTGTTGACTCAGATGTCATTTGTCATTGTGAATACTTCCTTTGCTATTGTCCCATGTGTTAAGACATCATTTCTCATTATGATCCTAAATGGGATAGGTTTGATTTCTTCATGACAAGAAGGCACCCATTAATTTAAATTCATTATATTACTGATATCCATTAAGGACATGTGGTAGTCATTCAATTTTTCCATCCTCATGCACTTTAACTCATCTTTAGGTCTTCATCTCTTTTTTTTGATGAGCAATTATGCAAAAATCATGAGAACCACTCATGCAAAACAATGAGTCCTCCCTCTTCACATATTTTGGCACCACACATTTTATTTTCATGTTTTTTGGTATAATTACTATTACATTCATTATTCTCATTTTCATGCCAAAATTGCAACAACATTTCATGCAAAAAATAAGAAGACAAAATTTTAAAGTCATTCATGAAAAAAGTGTGAATACCAAACTTTTATGTAGGAATGAAGTCTTTGATTTCTTATTGTTGGACTTAGACTCTTGTTAAAATTTGACTTGGTTAATATTAATATTTTATACAATTTAACTATGACTCAAAACTTTCAACTAATTTATGACTTGGGCCCTCAAGATGAAAATGGATATCCTAGAAGCAAGGTGACTTGAGAGTCAATATTATGGTGACATCTATGGTATACTTAAATATTAAGCACAAACCTAGTGGCCTTTGAAGTAATCCATTGGGCATGGAGTCATTAACACTCTAATAAGAGATTCCCCATTTTTATTTAAATCCCCTTATGCAAGCATGACTTTACTCAAATGCAATTACCCTTGCTTCTTCATGATTGCATGATCATCATTGTGAACAACTTTTTGAATAAATCATGTCGTGTAAGAGTCATAGTTTTGGTTATCTATGTGTACTTCTAGATAATAAAATATTTTAGGAACAAACCACTATTAAAAGACTTAACTCTAAATATTGAAATGATTCTTCATCATGATGATACACTTTCTTATTACCTTTAAACCATAGAAGAAATAAAACCAAAGAAAATAAAATAAAATAAAATGAAAATGAAAATGAAAACAAACTATAGGTGTGTCAAAAGGCACTTAAAGGACTAGAAATAACTACACTACTATGTACAAAGTTTGAAAACCTTCTTGACCTCAAAACAAAGTTTGGGGTGTATCCCATTGATTGGGATAGGGAAAATTTATTCATTCATATTTGAGAGATGAAAATAATTGGTATTATTGTGGCCATTGATTAGGTATGGCTCACTCTAGAGAGCATCAAACTTGGTATGTCTTCCCTATTTTTCCCTATCCTCAACCCACTTTAGGAATATGTATCCTTAGAATTTTTTGGAAACTACCTTCTTGTTGAAATTTATCTTGAATTGTGTTTGGTGTGACTCTAAACTTTTCATTAATTTTTACCTCACTTCTTTTAATTCCATGAACTAAGATAGTTTGACTATAAAGGAATCATCTTCAAGTAACTCTAGCTACTGTGCAAGTTCTAATGATGGAAAATCAAGTGATATGGGCATTTTTGCTTCCTTTACATATACATGCATGAAATGGGTATTTCATTTTTCTCTCTTAGGTGTTATTTTGTCTACCCATAAGGCTATCCTTAACATTTCATGTCATGTTATTTTATTCTCCTCCATTATTATCTTAAAGATATGAATCAAGTTTTTTTTGGTAAACTCAGCCAAGAAATTACCTTAGGGGCATTAGTTTGATGAAATTCTCAAATAGATGCCCTATTAGACTACCCATTCAGTTATCCTTATGCCTACAAAAGCTTTGGCATTATCAGAGACTATTGTAGTATGTAATCTAAATCTAGTAACAAGACCTTCATAAAAGACTAACACAAAAGTCTCATTTGAGTCCTTGAGTGTCATTTATTCTATCCATATGGTGAAGTAATTAGTAGTTGTCAACACCTAATTATGTCTAATGCTTGAGGGAATATTAATCATTCTAATAAAATCAATACCCCACTAAATGAAGTCTGACCAACTTTTATAGGATACAAGGTAAGGGTAGCTAGCCTTTATTTTCCCACAAAATAAGCACACTTATTACAAATCCTTATCCATTTATGAGAATCATTAAACAAATTTTTTGAATAATATCCCACTCTCATAGCATTAAAAGTAGTGGTCCTTGGTGAATAGTGACCTAATGATAACCCATAATTAAATTCTTAAAGGATCTTTTCAACTCCATCTAGTTCTACACATATCAAGAGGACTCCACTAATGTCTTTTATGAATAACACATCACTAGAAAACACATACATAATGGTCTATAATCTGAAATACCCCCTCTCATTCTTATCTAGCCCTTATGGATATTATCCTACTTGGAGAAATGTCTTCATGCTTTGAGTCTAACTACTCAATGTTTGATAATTATTTGATTGGTCTTCTTTCATCACATAAACCTCCTTATTATCTCCTAGGTCCACTATAAGTTGTTCACATACATACTTCCATCTCACTAACTTAGTGAATTTGATATCTACATCATACTCCATTACCTTAGTGATACAACCAACTCACTTTTCATTAAGATATTTACTCAAAATAAACTCCATGACACTAGGATGTGAAACCATTAACTAATGTTTGTTATTTGAAATCAAGTTTCTAAATTTATTAAGTGACCTAATGACTAAAAGTACATTCTTATGAGCAAAGTTATATCTTATTTCATAATCCTTGAGGCTTTGGCTAAATAAATCTATAGGATACTCCAATTGGTTATCATTCTATTACACTAGTATATATATAAGATGCTTTTAGCTCCACCAAAGGCATAAAGGATAACATTTTTATCATAATCAAGGTTCATCAGAGTTGGAGCTTGTACAATGGCTTGATTAAGGGCCTCAAAGTTGCTCTTACATTCCTTAGACTAGTTGAAATCAAGATCCTTATTCAACATAGATGTAAGGGGTTTGACCAAAGTTACAAAGTTTTATATTAATCTCATAAAATTTATATTTCCCTAATAAAATTTGGATATCTTTCTTATGTCATGGAAGAAAGAGAGATAGGATAGCTTCCAATCTTTCTTAATCAATAGGAAACCCTCTTTTAGAGATAACATGGCCTAAGAACTTACCTTCATAAATATAAAAGACACATTTGTTTGGATGGAGAGACACTAAAAACTATCTACACCTGTCAAAACTCTACTCAATATGGCTCAAGTATCATTGTCATGCTTGAAAAACACAATAACATCATCCAAGTCAACTAGGACTATTCCATTCACTACTCCTTAGATGTCCATTTTAATTTCCCTTTGGAAATGTGAACCAACATTGGTCAACCCAAAAATATTTTTTATATAATCAAAAGTCCTCCACCTGTAGTGAATTTTGTCTTGTATTGATCTAATTCTTTCACTTGGATCTAATTCTATCCTAGATAGTCATCTAGAGAGAAACATTTTCTGATCCAACTACCATTTACAATATTTGATCCATAGATGGGAGTGGGTAATGATATTTTAGGGAATCCATGTTAAGGTACCTAAATTATACACAAAGCCTTATCTCTCCATTCTTCTTTCTAACTAGCACTAAGTTTGCTACTTATGAGGAGTGTTTAATTTGGAAGATGATGTTGGATTCAATAAGCTTTGTTAGATCTTATATAATTAAGGGTTATATATTTGGATTTAAAGGCTTATATATTTGTCTAACATGATTTTTATTTTGATCTAACTCTATAGTTTATGAAGACAAAGATGGATGAAAACCCATAAGATTATGGCAACTCCATGCAAAGACATTATCACACTTCCTACAAAGTTTAATAAATTTCTATTTTTCTAAATGGATACATACATTTCCCAACTTGAGGAGTTTATTTTAATATGGTGGCTTGTTCATAATCTTCCTTATTGATAGACATGTTCTTTTTATCATCTTTCAGTTGATCATTAGTTTCGAATACACTCTCTAAAGTGACTAGGCCCTTCAGTAACTTGTTTATCTTCAGTTGAATAATATGATTCTCATATTGTTCTTATAGTTTGGTCTACTTTTTAATATAAAAATAAACCTATTCATAAATAAATAAGATAATCTATTTGTCTCTATCAAATAATTTCCATTTTATAATATTATCTAGAATAGTAAGCCTCACTACTATCATCATATGTTATATTTTGTTATTCATGAGATCATTTGGATTGTCATATTGAGATCCAATGGTTTCCAACATATTAACATATTTATTCTACTTTATAGGGACTATATTAATGTTGAAAGCCTATAAATTTTCCATTAAGACCCATACTATGTGCTTATAGTCTCTCAAAATATTATTCTTAATGATACTTTAGCTTCTAACTTGATATATGGCTAGTTTAGAGTCACCATACGCCTTTATATACTTGATTCCCCTCTTGATCACCAATTTTATACATTTTAATAAAGCTTCATATTTGACTAAGTTTTTAGTAAAACTAAACTATAGCATGAAAGAGAAAATATACCTATATTTTTAAGGTGAGACTAGCATTAGTCCAACACCTACACCAAGTCTATTCCTTGAACAATTAAATAATAAATATCACATACCTCATGTTTCTTCTTTGAATTTCATAAGATTAGGGATTATATAATTTTATGTGTGCATATAATAAGTTCCAAGTTTTGTTTGATCAAATATGTTCATAGGTATTAAATTCATAATGTTATTTTCCCCATTCATCAAGTAAAATATCTATAATTTATTCCAAATGTGTGGTAGCCTTAAAATATTGGTTATCCTCCTCTTGATCTTGAAAGATGTAGTTAAAGATAACAATTAGGGGTGTATGGGGATCAAAATGCTATTTAACAATAGGTTTAAACTTTATTGTGACTTTGGTACAATATCTAGTCCTAAAAATGAGGTGAGAAAAATATGAAGATAAGTAACCTCCTATTTTCATATTTAAATCCCTAGATAGACACATTAAAAATTATGTTGGTAAGTCTATGACTAAAACATCTTGGAGGATCCAAAATATTGGACATGAATGAAGTGTGAGACTCAAACCTTCAATGGTTCCTATGGTTTTAATAGAAGTGTCATATAACTAGATAACTCTATTATTGACAAGTTCATACTTTAGGCTAGGATGTTAGAAAATTTCTTAGGCATCACTGAGATATTGACACCTAAATTTATCATGAAATTATGCACAAAATAATCACATATGATTAAGTAAATGTAAAAAGGAGGTGGTTTGACACTCTTCCTAATATAGTCTTTATTAGGTTGGCATAGGGTAGTAGGACTAGCTAATGTATTTCTTAGTGGTTCACCTTAATTATTGAGGCTTTTGAGAGCCTCCCATAATAAATACTTCTAGATTGGGATAGATAAATATTCCCACATAATGATGTTCATTCTAGTCTTATTAATTTATTCAAAAATATTGATAGGAACATGACTAACCTTAACTTGTTATTTTCAGACAATAGTATCCTAAATTAATTGAGGATTTATTTGAGCCTAATTTTTAGCGTAAGCATCCCTCCTAATGATTTGGTAATGTTTCATGAGATCTAACCTATGAATTGGAATTTTTAGTCTCTCTGGTTTTTTAAGGGGTTATTTTTTGGCCTATATCATCTTATGGTTCACTCTCCATATTCCTTTTGTTTGACATTTTATTAGTTTTTACTACAATTCTTACTTTTTTTAACATATCATCCTGATTGAAACCACAAAAATCATTCTCCTTATAATTTATAAGTTCAAGCTCATTTTTCACTTATGTTTTCTCCTATACTTCCCCCTTTTGTGGAGTTGATTCACTTGGTTTCCATTGAGAAAGTGAATCACTGTAAACCATTAAAACCTAATATAGTACTCCATTAGGGCAAGTGGTTTTGTTATGGGTTTCATTGCATGTAAAAAACATGTATATTCATATACTAGGTTATTTTAAATGAATATAAGGGATTTAGAGGTGATATCAACATTAGAAATCTACATATTAGATTATATATGATAAGTGAGTTATCCTTGGAGTTATGAATTACTTTGATAAGGTTGCCTAGTGTATTAATATAATTATTTAAAGGGATGATAAAGTCTAGAGTGTTGAGTCTACTACCTTTTTAAATCCATTAAATAGTTTTCAAAGCTAAAAAATAATGTCTTGACTTCATATAACTCATGAGGAGGAGAAACAAGGGTATTTAATGGGTTGATTGATATAGGGATGGGTGGCAAAATAGGCTGAGCATTAGGCTGACTAGGTGGAAGTTTAGGACATAAAGTCATTTGAGGTCTAGGATAAATCTTTCTAAAAAGAATCAAAAAATTCTTATCCCTCAAAATTACCATATGCATCAGGGAACACAAAACCTCCCATGGACTAAATCATTATAATTATATCATTATTGAAAGCTCTCATATAATATAAGAAAGTAATACTTATAGAGGATTTGACTAAGGGTGGGATTATATCTGAGGTTCTTTAAAATCTAAAGTTAAAATCAATGATAAGCTCATGTGTAACTATCTTAATTGTGCTTAGTTGTTCAATTAGGGATAGATGGTCACTCTTGTGCTCAAACTACTTGCATAATTTCTCTCCCATCTTATCCTAGTTGTGAATAGAACTAGGACTCAAACCTATATACCATTGGAGAGATTTACCTTTCAAATAAGTGGTAAGGAACCTAACCAATATATTATATTTAGTGACATCATGAAATAATTAGATGTTGTTGATATATTGGATATTATCTATGGGAGTAGTGGAATTTTCACCAATATAGTATGACAATCTCTTAAGGGCCACATCTAGGATATCATTATATTGAGGGAGGGTTAAAGGACTACCTCCATTAAAGGTTACAACTAACTAATTTTTTTGAATATCCATATAAGGGATAACAAATAACCTTATTCTTGGTTGAGGAAACCTACCAAAAGGGGGTGTGGATTGAGTTCTTTGGGAAGGTTTTTAATAACCTCTAGTTCATCTCTCAAGTGATAAAAATACTCTAGTTTTTTTCTAAATCTAAGAAGTATAGGTATTTCAACAAACTAAAAATGAAAACCTCTTAAGAAATACCTATTTATCTTTGTATAAAGCTACAAAATTTGTATGTTGAAATAGTAAATGATTTAATTCCTTAGGTACTTGTAGAATGTCTTTAATAATTCAAATTGACTAAAACCAACACCAAATTCTAAGCTAAACTTTTGATGGTCTCACTAGGCATGCCATAAATTATTATTAGATTTTAGATTCACGAATTTAGTTCTATTCAAATAACTATCTCAAATAAAACAATGGAAACATTCCTAAGTGTCAGAATTATATCATGAATGAATCTCTGGAGAAGGTCAGATTCCTAACTAATCTTACCCACTACACCTAAACTAATTATAACTCTACTTCATATATGGGAAATGGAACAAGAAAAACTAAAATAAAATAAAAATAGGTGATGCACTAAAGGTAATGTTTTATCCTAATAGCTCCTAACTACATAAGAAAACCTCTTATAAATTGATAATCATTACACAAACTTCACTTGGGTTGTATCTCACAACAGTATTTTATATGAAGGTGAAGGATTTAAAACCCAACTACGAGGGATCAAAATGACCTTATAGAGGCTTAAATGTAAAATCCACATATAATCTCTACCCAAATATAATAACACACAATAGACAACCTATGAAATAAGGTTACTTTACATGGGAGTGAGTAAAATGGACAATAATACAAGTAAAAGTAGATTTTCACAAGGAAAGATCAACAATTCATTAACTACACACCAAAATAAATATCTTTAAAGGAATAAAATTTAGTTCCTCATTTATTTCAAGGAATAAAAAAATAATAATAATAGTAGCTCACAACACTATGAGCTACATTTCTAGTAGTAGGACTGGAAGACAAAATATCAACATAATTACTAATACAAAATTGCTAGTTTTCTAAAAAAAATTGGTAGAGTCCTTGTTTCCCAAGGAGGTTTCCCTTTTCAAATAAAAATTAAATTTATATAGACAATTTTAGACTTAGGGTCATTCAATGCACCTAGATTTATATAGTTGGGAGAATCATATTTGAGATTCCCATTCCAAGGCTCTCCTTACTGCCAATCTCTAGTAGATCCTTTACTATTACTTGAGGTAGCTAAAAATGACATTTTCTTGTCTTGAAATCTATTTTCAACTGAATTTTTTCATGGGATTACTCCCAATAATGCCTTAGGTATCATCTCTTGTAATCTTTCCTAGGATGCTTAGTCTCTCACTCCCATTTGTTACTTTCATAGACTTGACACATCAAAAAATTTATAGGGTTGACACCCAAGTGAGTGGTTAGAATGGATTCCTAACCTGATGTTCAAAGAGGCTTGGGATGGCCTTCTCAAATATGTATATCCTTCCATGTATATGACTATGTGCTACTTGTTCAATTCATTTACGTCCAACTAATAAGGTGGTTGGAAATAACTCTCTAGTGTGTACAATTCTCTATGGAAGCTCTAAAACCTACCAAATGGTGATTGAGGATTCCATAGGGATGTTTGAATTTAAACCATCTTGGTCATTTTCCTATTTAACACATGAGAAATCATATTAAATTAATCATCATCAAGATTTAATAATGATACATGGTTGAGTTCAAATTTGGGATTTACATCTTCCCATGAAAATGTTATCTTTCTTCTCAAAAATAATATTTTTAGTGGGACTTCAATCACTTCTCATCTAATAATACAACTACCTTCATTAATACATGCTCTAGAAATTTAGTCTTCACTACCTCTTCACTTTGTAGCTTGACTATCTCCTTTTTCCAAATCTTATTTACACTTGGGGAATTCTATTATATAGGTGTAACTCACTTTATAAGTGTTGAATTAGATTTCATTTATCATCCTAAAGACTTCCTTTACCACTATTCAATGTTTTAACATGTCACTTGTCATTGTGATGTTGAATGGGCTAGGTATGACATCTTCATGATAGGTAGATGTCCATAAATTTTAATTTATTACATCATTGACGTTCCATAATTACACATGAAAGTTTATCATGCTTTCCATCCTCACACACTTTTACTTAGATTTATGTCTTCATGTTTTTTTGTTGATGAGTGATTGCACAAAAAATGTGATGTTTACTCATGTAAAAGCATGAGTCCTCCTTTTTTGAAATTTTTGGTGTCACACATTTTGTTTTTATGTTTCTTAGAATGATTACTCTTTCCTTCATCCTTCAAAATTTCATGCCAAACTTGTGATGACTCTTTTTGAAAAAAATGTGAAGATGAAACTTTTAAGTCATTCTCACAAAAAACATGAATACCAAACTTTATTGTAAGCATGAAGTATTTGTTTGATTCTTTTTTGAATTAGCCTCTTATCAAACTTTGAATTGGATAATATGAATATTTTATACACTTTAACTGTAATTCAAATATTATATTCAATTTATGACTTGAGCTCTCAAGATAAACATGGATATCCAAGGATTAAGGTGAATTGAGAGTCAACATACCTTAGACTATCTCTACCCCTTTAACCCTAGGTAACTCAAATATAGAAATATAATTTAGGGTTAAAAATTTAGTGAACCTAATTCAAATTAATGCAAACATTTATGATTCTTAGGTGCTTTAGTCATCTAGGGGTTCAAATTGTTTCACTTTATCATTTCCTAATTATATTATTTTACATGCAACCTAGTCATAGACCTAGATTTGGAGGTGTGCCTATTGAACACATTGAGCCTCCCCTCCCACCACTTAAGATCTCCCAAACCAATGAATAATCTAATCCTTTGGATCGTTATGATACCAATGTTGAGAATAAAAAACATAATGATGAGGTTATCATAAAATAAGATTTTGATAATGAAAATCATGTTTTTAATGAAACCAATAAACATGAGAAAATAGACAATGAGTATGTAATCAATTACATTATTTTTTGAGAATATTATTCAAAACCCTAAATATCTTGATGAAATCCTATAAACATTTTAGAAACTAATAATTTAAAAAACATATATGACCAAATAGGTCAATCTATTGATCATGTGATTAGAACTATGGGCCATCGCCATATACCATCAATCCTCCCTTTGAACACATTACCACTTAATATTTTTAATGGGTGCATGGGTTATGTGTTTAAATTTTTATTTACAAAATCTAATATTGCTACATCTATGATGTAATTACCAATATTTCCAACTCAAATTCTCATTTCAATGCCTATTACTACTCAAACCATGATTACATCCCTTTTGGTGACTATTTAACTTACTAATCTAAAACCCAATGGGTCCACAGTTCAAACACTCCTTTAATTTATAAATACCTTAGAGGAAAAGGTTAAAAACATTGAACAAAATGATTTAAATTCTCCTCATGTTATTTATTTCCAAGATGTGTCACATAACCCTCTTGTACTTGAGATATCTTTTCACCTTTTGCCAATTGGCTTTGTTGCACCTAATTTCACATTTTATTATGGCAAGGGTGATCCTGAGAAGAATCTTAGAACCTTTTATATGGCATTAATTTATTATGCCTTCAATGATAAAATTTTGACCAAATTATTCCCAAGAATCCTCAAGGACTATGCTTTGAGGTGGTTATATGATTTACCTCTCCAATTCTAGAAAATATTCAAACTTCTTATAGATTATTTTTAACACACTTTTTCATTAATATTTAAGAAAATGTTTCCTATGCTCAAATTTTCAAAATAAAATAATGAAAAAATGACCTAATAAATGAATATGTCTTTAGATATAAAATAATGCTAGCTAAAATGACTAATCCTATGGAAGATAAGGAGTTATAAAACATATTAAAACAAAGTTTACTTCATCCTTTACATGAGTCTATTTTTTATAAGAAGTTCAAATCTTTTGAAGGATAATGGCATGTTCTACAAGACCATGAAATGACGCTTAGTTCATTAAATAAGCTCAAGTATGTATCAAACACACCATCTACATCTATATCCAATGATAAATGTAAAATGAAACAAAGTTATAAGGTAAATCCTCTTGAGCCTAACAAGGAAACATGCACCATGTTTAAATGTAATTTCATAGTAGATTAATCATCTTGTCCTATCTAATGTACCAAAGAGAAAATTTACACCCTTACATGAGTCTCTTGCTTCATTACTTCCATGGCTTGTAGAGTGTCATCTTATAACTCTCCCCCATCCTATAGAGGTTGATATGAATAGACCTCTACCCAAAATTTATGATGTAAATAATTATTATGATTATCATAAGGAACTAGGAATTCTAAGAACAAATATTTTACCTTGAATCATAAGATCCAAGACCTCATTGATGACCAAAAGATTACATTTGATGATCCTCCCAAGGAATCAGGTTCACAACCTAATGAATACCACAACCAAAAATTATTCAATAATCCTTTATAAGACCATTCTAAGAAAGAACTAGAAGTGAAAATGGAATATAATGCCCATCCTCTTCCATCACATTATGGGCACCCATCATATGGGATTTTTGGTACTTATACACATAACACAAATCCTATGGTCTAGACACCCTCTATTTATTTTGATGACATTGAGATTAAGAATGATGACTTTGATCTTCATTATTTATTCATTCCAGTATACCTTTATAAACACCATATACATAGTGTTATGATTGGTAGAGGTGAACTAGATAACATTTTCACCATGGTATTACTTATGCACTTGGGTTATAATTTTGATGATTTACACCCTTCTACTATATTAGTTAGATAATTTGATAGGACTTATTAGAATGTTCTTGGTGAGATTGACCTACCTTTATGGGTTAGTTACACACATGTGGTTACTACCTTTTAATTTATACCTTCCATGGGAATATTTGATATGTTATTAGGAAGACCTTGGATCCATATACTTTGAGAAGTACCTTTTACAATTCATGGGTATGTTAAATACATTCATGCCAATCGAGTAATTAAAGTTTACAGTATATCATATGAACATCCTCTTGAATAAGAAAAACATATACCTAGATAGTTAACTATCGAACCTACTAAGGTTAATCCATCGTAAAAGAATAAGCAATATGAGATCTAATTTACTAGGTGGATAGTACTTGAGAGACTATTATATCATATACACATAGTGGATTCCACATAATCCTCATCTGTTATATACCATGTTCAAATATCCAAAGCATATATACATGTTCCTATTATTGCTATTCAAAATAAACCATAAATCACTTAATGATGGGTTCCATGGACACCTACTATTATTCATACTATTTCTCTAAGACCACAGAGTCTTATTTTACATATGTAGAGCATCACAAACACTACAGTGATAGATACTTCACCTCTACATGCTCCTCAATATAATCAGTAGATTATTACACTAGGTTCATATTGGGGAGATACCTATGATCAAAATTTGGATGGGAGCATATAATAGCCTTTCCATTTCACATTCCAAACATACCAAAAAATTTAAAAATGTTCAAAAATACAAAAAAGATAGTTTTAGCACCTATATGTTCTATTAGATCCAATACAGCTATGGGTTAGTTCTATGTTGATGGATGGTGTATCAATTAATTAAATATACATGTGTGTGTCATGATTCTACTTGAGTTTGATATAGTCATACACATATACATGATCTATTGATATTTTAGATGTTGATCATTCCTTATACTCATGTCATATGGATATTGTGGGCATCCACCTCTATGATCATGATACTTATAGGTTATATCATTATATTATCACTCTATATTATCATGTTTGGAGATCATATATATACCTACACATGATTTTATTCATGATTATATCTTACATAGGGTACTTGATATGCTATGAAGTTGACATCTTTTACTACCATATTTGATCCATGGGCTACTATGACATTTATGTTTTCCTTTATGATATTCCTTGGGTGTATTTATTTAATATTTTATGGCTTATTCATAGTTTTAGATTTATTGGGAGCATGTCATATAGACATATCTTCCACACATTTGAATTTTAAAACTCAATGGGGGCATGCCATATAGGCATGGCTTCAACACATTCACAATTTTTAGATTTAGTGGTGCATGTCATATAAGAATGGATTTCACACATTATAGTTTTATATTCAGTGGGGACATGCCTTAGAAGCATGATATCCAAAATTATTTGGTATTTAACACACTCAG